>VXBW01008502.1:876522-969253 GCA_013400375.1 Thinocorus orbignyianus
CCGGAACCGCCGCCCCACCGCGCCGCCCCCTTCCTGCCACCGCCCCGCCCGGGCCCGCCGCAGGTAGCGCCGGCTGCGGGGCCTCGCCCTCACCGGGGAGGGGAGGGAAAGGGGTCCCGCCGCTGGAGCTCCCGGCCGAGACGAGAAGCGTGTCCGCCGGGANGCCTTTTGTTTCTCTAGTTCTGTATGAAGAACAGTAACTTCCATAGCTTTTAAGCTGCAGAACACAACTAAGATTCAACATTTTCTGTAAGTGGCATGTATATTGATGAATATTTGTACCTAAGAATAAAGGGTCCATATACTGGCCACAGATGACTCACCATGGTCTTACTGACCACTGATAGTAGGCAGCTAATTTTAAAACCACAGACTTAATATTTAATTGTGAATAAGGCAACTAAAATGCCATGTCCCTTGTCTCTTCCCATGTGTTCCTCCTACAGCATTCTGCAGCTCATCTCATACAGCTGGATGCAGGTGCAGAAACAGCAGAGAGAGAAGTTCTCTGTTTATCTCAAATGTAAAACATCCACTGTTTTGCATGTTGAAAGGCCAGCAGGAAGTACAGGTATCATCTGACTGACTATTCTGTGCAGACCATCTGACTTCATAGTTACTTTCAGACAGCTTGATATACTGGCCTACACTTATTTCCCCACACTTCTGCCAAGAACCATGTGTGAGTTGACTCAGATAGACATAAACCAGCATGCGCAAATTGACTCAGACATAAGACAGGTTGGATGGTTGCTCCAAAGGTTCCAGCACCTGCACACTGACTGCTCAGCGGCTGCTATAGCTCCTCCTCGTGAGCCTGTACAGTACAACCAGTCTGCAACAGGCAGAGCAGACTTGCACCCATCACCGCCTTTTGTCTGTTTGATACTGCTAGTCTAGCAGGGATGCAACATTGTGCACTTAACAGGGTCAACAATTTGGCAATTTTATATACGCACAAGGGTTTATATATCCAAACTTCTAATCCTGTATCTGCTTTTCATCCTTGTATTGGAATGACATCTGAAGGCTAGTTTTGAAGACCTCGGCATTTTGATCTTTAAGCAGGAGCGGATTCACAAAGCACCATACTGTTCCCCTCTGTTACAGTTTTTTCCCTGCAACAACGCCTTGCCACAACCAGTAGTAGGTGAAGAATGCAAGGTCTAATGAAGTAATGTAGTTAACCGTGCACAGGTAAGACCTCTTTCATGCCAAGGTAGGGCATACACATTAAGAGTACAACTTAGTACAACTCAAACAAAGCCATTGCCCTAATATTAATGTTGTTCATTGAGATGAACCCTTTGACTAAACCCAAGTCATCAACGGTGCTTTAAACAAGAGGCACATGAATTTCAGATTTGAATAGGAGAAGAAAATAGAGCAAATTATATTAGAATATGTAGTTCTCTGAAAAACCAAAGTCCATCAGCGCTTGTGCACTTCACTCTTAACTACTCAAAACTTTGTCCTGTCTCAGCAGACAAGTAGAGAAAAACTGTGATGCTGGCACACCTGAGATGAGGTGGTTGGTTAAGTCATTTGCCCCATCAGCCATGCAAGCTGAAGAGCGTGGGCTCCCTAACCACCCTGAGTCCGGGATGTTAGGAAAATGGCTTTTTAATGCGCTGTTAGCAAGCGCACTAAACTCACACAGCAAGCACTGGAGCAGGCTTGACAGGACAATTTACACTAAATCACATCTGCAGATAAATTATTTCTATGCTTAATTAGCGCGTGCAGAGGGGGAAGGGAGCAACTTTGCAAACCCAGGTGAGTCTCATCTCACTCCTCACCTGAGCCCCGGGAGACACCCAAACACGGGAAGGAAAGGGGGAGGCGGCGGGCGGCACTCCGCGCAGGGCCTTCCCCGGACCGGTGCGGGAGGAGCGGGGAGGGAGCCGGGGAATCGCCACCGCCCGCCCAGCTCCCAGCAGTGGCGTCCTTACCTGCGGGCAGCGGGTCCTGCGGAGCGGCCATGGGGCAGCGGGGGCGGTCGGGGGGGTCCCAAGGCGAGGAACGAGCNGTAGGATGCTTAGGGCTTATCAAGTAATAGCTGCTTGGGACCTAAAGTAAGTTACTGCAGCAATATCAACTTTACAGATTTTTATGCGCCGAAATAACAGCAGAGAGGGGCGACCTGCCTGAGGATGTAAGGCGCACCTGCAGGTGGCTCCCAGAGCAGAGTCAGGATTTAAGAACACAAGTGTTGCAGGGCAACAATCGGGAGCTTTTTCACAAATATTTAAAACTCATCTTCTTGTGCTACAGGCACTTCTGATGCTGCAGTGATGTTAAATCTTTGTAATTGCTTTGAGTCCCCACTGTCACCTCTGGCAAGTTCTCTCACTTAAGGTTTCAATATAATTAGAGTAATCATAGAATTTTTTTTTTTAGGTGTACGATTGGAGTCCAGCTGTTTCTGGTATGGTTTAACTCTGCTTCCACATTAATACTGAAACTCAATCCCAAAGAACAGGGGTATTTTTTAGTTTAAAAGGGTAATACAAAGTCTAATGAGAAATAAGATTGCTGATTCTGTAAGTTTCCCTAGATTTCCTTAGAAATTTGCCTAGAGGCATAATGTTTTTGGTGATGGATAATCAATCAAGCTGAGAGTTAGAGGGAGGATAAGGTGCATTCTTACCAACGCAGATCCACGCAAATGCTAGATTATTAATTGGAGCCTCTCCTGCAACTGTAAGAAGTGACAAAGTCACAGTAGAGCTAAGAATTTTCTGGATTTTAAACCTGCCAAATGTATGCTTCGATTCAAGGAATGCTGTATCTGCCCTGAAGGCCTGCATGTGTGTATTTCCTCTGTGTGCTATCTGAGGACTACTGGTTTTAACCTCATAGTTAAATATATAGTGACTTACTACAAAAATTCTGGATAAATATGTGTATAACTTATATAAAAGCGCATCCATTATCATACTTCAAAATATCCCTAGGTTATTGTTGTTACACAATAACACAAGGTGGCTGTAAACTACAGAAACGTACTCCATAAGCACTGGTGGTGGTGGCTAAGCCTGATTTTACCATCAATATGGCATTTACTCTTCAGATAATTTGCACTCTGAAATCTTCCTACGTTAGGATTCAAAAATAATTTTAGTAAGAAAAAAAACAAAATAATTTTAGCAGAACACTTGCACCAATAGCCAATAGCGGTTAATGTTAAAAATAATGTGTTTTTAAAAGCTGATCTGTAAATTACATTGGCCTTTCAATTTGAAACAGATTTTTAAAACAAATTATTCATAAAGAACTGTTTAAAATAATGGAATTTAATAATAAAGTCAATAATCTAGATAGCATTACCACCTCAAAACTTACATTAGTCATAATAATTTAACAATTTTCCCCTAGTACAGAAGGAGGACCCTGCAATTACATACAAATATCTCTAAAGCACTCTCAACAGTACATATTAATTCAGCTGTTGCATGCCCAGTCTTGTATTGTTCTTTAATGAGTGCTATAGAAATCTATCTGTTATTTAACTAACTGACCAGTCCAGAAAGCCAGCAATTATTTTGGCAAAACTAAATATAAATCTGTCATCAAAATTAATCCAGAATAAGGTAACATCAAACAATGGCATTCTCTAAGAAGTAAATTAACTTTCTAAAGAAATGCCTATACTTAAGTACAATCTATATCTTATCTTGCTATAACCCTGCAAGCTGCTAAATTCCTGTAACTATGTGAAGACTTTGGGATTTTGTAAATTTCCACTCAAATAGAGAATAGTTTTTACAAATTAAGTCTACACATGCCTCTTCTCACCCCCGTTTCTGGCCTCATCAAAAAAACAGCCATGTACAATGAGGACACAGACTTTTCCCAAAGATCTACAAACCATCTGTTACACATTGTCAGTTAGTTTATTGTTTGAAATAACCATTAACTTACAGTCTCAAGGCGCTTCCCACTTTCTGAATATAAGGCTGCAGATCATCATAGAATGGTTCAGGTTGGAAGGGATCATTAAAGATCACTGAGTTCCAATCCCCCTGCCATGGAGAGGGACACCTTTTTCCCCCCATGAACTATATATTCCAGGAAAATACTATTGCTATCACCCTACTTAAAAAAAAAAAAAAAAAGAGAGAGAGAGAGACTTTTTTTCTAACTGATCGTTTATGCCTTTTCCCCATGGAAACAAAGAACTTCTGTTGCAGATCACAGATGCCACTGACACAGGGGAACAGTAACCTTCTCCCTGACAGAGGTTGCTAATGGTCACGGTAACTGTGGGGCCTGTTCATGGCAACCTTGTTTATTCTTCCTCATTCATTTGCTTTATACATTTCAAACGTCTCTATATAAAGAAGTTCATATTGAGTAAAATACCTCTGTTTCAACATAAGCTCTTCAACTCTAACGTATTTCAGTAGTTAGGAAGTACCTCCCTGCATTTTCTTCCTTTCTCAGTTATCCTATAGATAGATCTCAACTGTTGGCAGCTTCAGCGTGTTGCTAAAACAGTTCTTTAAAATTCTGAGGCTATTCTGGAGTAGAAATAATTAAAGAGCAGCTAAAAAGTTAAAACTACTTTCTTTGCCAATACTTATATTGGTCTGGTCTTTTACAGTTGTACAGGAATGTCACAATTTTAACATAAACAAGGCTATATGGCCAAAGTATAAGAAATTACGCACACCTAGACCATTTTACGTAAGCCTGTGGATAATTTGTTTGTCTTACAGGACTGCACGATATGGGAATGTTTGGTTGGCTCCGGGACCTGTGCTATGTCCAAGTCAAACAAGCCCCACAGAAACAGCAAAACCTTGCTTTCTCTAGACTGACACATTGAAACTAAGCCTAATACCTTTGGTTTCAGGCTGCAGATTATCCCTCCGCAGGGACATCAGCAGGGTTCCCCTGCTGGCTACTTCTTTCCATAAAATGTATAATAATCCTGATCTCTACCTCACGACCAGATTTTAGTTTGACACACAAAGTGCAAATACTTGGGTGTTTGTTTTTTTAAACAAGCCTACTTGCGTTCACATGCACCTTCTATATTCACAAGTTTGACAGACTCATTTATTTGTTAGCATTCCTTTGTCAAAAATGATAGCTACTACAGGAATGACAGTAAGACTCTAAAGATTACGTCTGTACTCTCCATTCAGAAAACATGGCCATACACTACACACTGCAGTTTGTGGCATTCAGCTATAATACACACACACACACACGAAGCACAGGAACAAGGATACAGGTGTACAACTAAGATTTGTAGGTAATTTTTCACCACCTACAAAAACTTTTTTAAAAATGTACTCTTTGTACTTTGCTATCCTTTACCACATTCTTCTGTCTTTCTTCTCTTTTTCCTTGTATTCATTGTGAAGATTTTTATATTAAAAAAATTCCTTTTTTCCACTATACTGAATTTCACCTACCGTTTCGCGATTTACAGGCCATTATCCTGCCATTTGTTTGTCTAGACATCCACGGGTGCTTTCCAAAAGTTATTTGCAACAGTTGCCTCAGTCTTTAGCACCCTTTGTGGCATTAAGGCAGCTGTCAGTAGGTGAGAACAGGATGTCAGAGAAGCACGACTTGCAAAGAAACTTAGTAACTTATATCGGCTCTCATGACAGCTGGATAAAACACAGGGGTTTGGGTGTACAAGTTTCTGCAGTTGTTGCAGGCCTGAAAGACCACAGAACTCATGTGCCCCACTACTTTTCTGCTTTTTGTACATACAGCTGGCTGGTTTGCTAAAAGCTCTTACCCACAGCTCTGCCTTGCTCTGTTGTCAGATCTTGCTAACTAGGCTACTACCACAAGATGTCCCATGGCACTGCACTCCCACCACTGCTGTTTGCCAGACTTCAACAGAAGTTTGTGGCTTATTGATTCCTCCTGATTTACTCTCCTAAATTTAGAAAGGACTCATTCAAATGTTAATTTGGAAAAATAAATAAAGGCCGAAGTTTCAAGGGCAAAAAGTTTCCAGAAATCCACATTTCAGATTACTGGCAAAGCAGCTGGGATTTACCAAGCTTCTCCTAATGTGAAACGTGAAGCCATCCTGTTTCACCTGATTGTTCACTTAACTTGGTCCATAATAATTTCTAAGATACATTTCTACACGCTTGATGACCACAGATCATGACTTCTTTGTACAACTAGGGTGCATAAGCTCAATTCTGGCAAATACAAGCTGACTAGAAAGCACTGACAGAGCTAATACAAGTAAAGTAGCAGGACTTTGTGTCAGTTTCAGTTCCCACTGTGTCCTCTCTGCCGAGGCAAGTCTGGCAATTACAGATTTGCTGTATCCACAAAAGACCATCTGCCACTTGCTGGTGCACCCAGATCTCTGTCCACTCTAGAAAACAACATCGTGATGGGGCAGAGGTGATTCTGATGTGCATTATTTACCTTTTATTTACTGACAGAGAATATTGGTTTTAGTTCCCATGTTCAACGCTTTCTTTGAAAGAAAATGTTAGAGCTTGCAAATAAAGCTGTCAACATTTTTAACAGAGGTGCATATTATGAAATTACAGAAGACATTTGTCCTCATGCCAAGCATGTACATTGTACAATGTAAGTGTACACTGAAAAATTAAATACATATGCTAGGCCCTTTTCATGAGCCCAGCAAGCTGTAAATTATGATTATCCCTCCCTCCAGTAAAGGCTTGTCCTCAGCCCCTGCTAAAATATTATAACGTGATGGCAAATTTCTTTAAAAGGAACAGGCTTAGTAGGTACTCCCAGCTTTGTAACATGCTGTCAGGTTTCATTTGCAATTGTAAGACTGTTTCTTCTGCAGCTGTTTCCTGAAACTGATTTCACAAAGAAATCCTGTATTAGGATATTTAATTTTTTTAAAACATTTTTATACCACTACCAAAGTAGCATTCATATGTTGAAGTGAACACTAAAACACAAAATAAGATTCAAAATACCCTGGAGTTTAGAAAATTTTATCAAGCTAAATTCAGTTCTGGAACAGCAGATAATACTTGTATATACACAAGGAATAATTTACTTTTTTTCCTCCCTCTCAAAATAATTCATTATACATTTCTACAGCCAATTCCCTGTGCTTCCAACATGGCAGTAAAAAACTGAATTGCTACTGACTTCTGCTACAAGCAAGACTTGACTCTGTCACATGTGAAGAAATGAAGTACTTCTAAAAAACACAAAATATTCAGAACTGACAATTAAGTGAACACTATAACCTAGAAAATATGATAGTTTACTCCTAATTTGCATAGTTCTTTATGCAGTGCAGGTGTGTGACAGTAAAAGTGTTTGGTTATTCTGAGGTTTTGGGGCTTTTTTGAACACTCATGATTAGAAAATTTACTCAAGAATCAAAGGTATAAAATGTAAACAAATATAATGAAACCACCTGAATTTGTTAAACAGAAACAGCTCCTTTGTGAGAAGTACAAACCAGTGGCGATAAAGTGTGGAGTACTGATAGCAAGAGCAAACTAAGGCAATGTAAACATTACCATTAGTTGTTCTGGCATGTCTTCTCAAATATCTAGAAAATTTATTGGTCCACTGATGCTGAAAGTAGGAACAGTTTCTAATTTAATCCTTCTCAAATGACAGGCCTACTGCCTGTACTCCAGAGGTCCCATCATCTCTCTGGGACCAAACTATAAAACTACCTTATTTCATGGTCTGTAATTCAGAGCTATCAATCCTTCATATTTTCAGGCCATTTTCAGCAATGTAAAATCTGTGACATCTCCAAAATAGTTTCCTCAACCTTAAAGCTTGCCTCCATACTCCAGTAAAGCAGTATTCTCCTATAACTGAAAGGGCATAAGAAGAGCCTGGGTTAGCCAATGAATTGAAAATAAAATCCTAATTCCATCAACCCCGCACATGAAATCAGTGTAACACTCGTGTTTTCCCACAGGAATATGAATTTTCGCAATGCTGCAAGTGAATTAGATATACACTTAACTGTCAGGAGTGAAAGGTTGTTTCTCAACTGTTTTTTTTTGGTTGGTTTTTATGTTTGTTTTTTTAAAGGTTTTTGAAAGGAACTGAAAAGAAGCAGCAGTAACATTCATATGCCAGTTCCAATCTAACAGCAAGCAGCCACTACAAGGGATGGTCCTACCCTTTCTTCTTCCTATCAGGACGTGCACCCTTGCCTCTTCCTCTGGACCAGGTTGAGCCATGAAGTAGACATACAGCGAGTCAGTTCAGCTGGCTGCTCTGGCAGAAAATTGATCCTGGGGAGGGAAATAAAAATCACTCGAGTAGCTGAATTGCTTTAACACGCAGCTTTAGGACTGCTAGTCCACGCAGGACGGGGAGCCTGGAGAAGGCAGGAGGAGAGGGAGAGGGAGAGGGAGAAACAGGACTGGCTCTTTCCACAAGTCAATACTTCATTCTTAGCTGTAATGTGAAACCACATCTGAAAGCACCTTCTTCTCCTCTTGCAGGTTTCAATTTGCTACACAGTGGCCTGTCCCTCCACTGAAAAAAATTTGTGGTGGGGTTACAAATGAAAAAAACCCCCAAATTAAAAGACTGGGGATTTCCATTAACTTCCAGCCTTGCTCTCAAAGGGAACAAGTAAGAGAATCAGCCAAAGCAAAGCTGTATTTCCTATCTTCCTGTAAGTCTTGCTGCTAAAAAAAACTTATAAATTCGGTGTGCCTACTTTATGTAAATAGCTTCTCATAGAAGCAGCTGTGCTGAGAGAAAAGGGCAATCCAACCTGAAGGAAAACCCCCACTTATAAACGCCCAACACAATTCCCCTCCAGGCCACCGCTCAGCAGGAACACCAGAAATCTCTAACAGGAATTTTCTGTCTCCCTGCGACACCCCTCAAAAGCCCAAGGCAGACGCCGGCAAACACCGGACATGTTCCCCTTCTCCAGAGGAAGCCGCCGCTCTCCGCAGCCACCCAGCTCGACCCTCCCCTGACGCGCCGCCAAACGCCCCCACACGCAGGCGCGCGACAAGCCCCTCCCTCACCCGCTTGTTTTGAAGGCGCGCGTGGTCCTCTCCCATTGGCCGCCTCCTCCCTCCCGGCCCCGCCCCGCGCTGGCTGACTACAGTTCCCGAGATGCCGCGCGGCCGTCAGAAGAGTGGGTGGTTGGGTGGCGGTGGTGCGTGTCTGCGCGAGAGCCGCGTGTGCGCGCGCGTGCTGTGGCAGTAGCGGCGGCAGGCGCCGGAGCGCGCGGGCAGGTTGAGGTGAGCGCGGCGCCCCCGCCCGACGGCTCCCGGCGGCAGGAGACGGCGCTACCGGGCTTCGGTCTGTCCGTCCGTCCGTCCCACCGTCGGTCTCCTTCCTGCGGCGGCGGCTGCTGCTGCTGCGCGGCCGGGTGAAGGCCGCCCTCCCCCGTCAGCCGCGGCGGGCGGAGCGGCGGCGGCGGCACCAGCAGCAGCAGCATGAGAGGCGGCGGTACCGCCGTCCGGAGCAGAGCGGCGAGGGCAGGGGTGGCAACGCCGCTGCTGGCGGTGCTCGGCTGCGTCCTGACGGTGGAGGCCCAGGTAAGAGCCCGGCAACGGGTGGGAGGATGCGGCAGGGTCCCTGGGGGAAGGAAGGGAGCGTGGCGGCCGGGGTGCCCCGCCGACTGCGAGCCCTGCCTGCGGGAAGGGGAGCTGCGGTCCGCCCTGTTGTGGGCGCTTCGGGGGCTGTGGGGGGAGAGGACAGTTTTGGGCCGTGTCTTATGCAGCCTGCCCGGCGGCAAAGTCTGAGGATCCCCCGGTGAAGTCGGTAGCGCGCGTCCGTCCTTCCAGTTTGATACCCGGTAGTTGCTGCTTGCTGCGATCACGCCCGGGGCCTCCGGTGCCACCGCCAGGGGAGAAGCTGGTTGGCTTGGGAACCATCGGTAGTACCCTTAGATAGCGGCACAGCTACACCGAGGGGTTAGTTAATCTCGGTGGCAGCGCTCGCTGGCGGTGGGCTCTTGTGTTGAGGAGCCTCTGGGCTGGAACATGCCCTTGCCCTTTAGGCAGAAACTTTGGTGTCCACACGAAGTCGATGAGAAGCTGTATGTTCCAATGGTTGTATCAGTGCCTGGTCTTGGTTTGTGTTTAGGTCGTGTCTGTTTGTCCACATTACAGAGCAGGATGAGGTTGCTCCTTCTTTATGTGAAACATCTTCCACAGCCTCAGAAGGACAAGTGTCTGTAGTTGGGAGTTTGCTGTTCCATCAGCAGCATGACTGAAGTAATAGCTGGTGTCAAGTAGGGAAGGATTTCAGCTGGGCTAAAGACATTAGAGTGAGTTGATACAGAAATACTATGTCCATGTAGAGCAAGGTTTTTCTTCTGTGTCTGATTATTATTTTTCTTAATTTTTTCTAAATTTCTGCTTTGTATGGCATGCTGTACTGTAAGCGACCATCCAAATGAGTGACTAGAGTAGTCAAGCATAGATAGGTTTTATTGCAGCTTGTTTTTTTCTTTTTTTTTTGTTATAAATTGAGATTTTCTCAGGTTTAGAAATCTCTTATTTTAGTGTGACTAATTGAATTGGCATTCTTAAAGAAGGTATTAACAAACTGGCGTGATTTTCTAATGACGCTTGGCAGAGTTGTTGCGTTTTTATAAAATTGTTACCATGTTGTATTCAGAGTTTAAGTACCGAAAGTTTGACTTGTATGACGGAAAGATAAGCTAGCCATTAGTTCTTGGGCTCATGTTACCTATAACTTTTCTTTCATTGTGCAGCTATGGCAAAGTAAAACATTAAAGAACAAAACAAGGTGTCCCAGATGGTCTTCTAATTGTTGAAGCAACTAAACTACAGCAACCTGATAACACTAATAAGGTTGTTTGTATGACTGCTTGTTAGTAGATGCATTTATTCTGGTAATTCTTAACGTTGAAGTGCCGGATACATTTCTCTTTCCAGATTTCATAAGGAGAAATTGATGCAAGTTGAACATTGACCTTTTCTTCTGAAAGGCTGATTTATCTTGAAGAAGATAAGTTAGAAGTTTAACATCTCTGGTACAGCTTTGATATCTGTACAAGAACTAAACTACATTTGACAGTACATGGAAGTACTTTGATAAGCATATTGAAAATATAGAATAATAGCTATTGAATGTCAGATGGCTTCTTGAACACAAACTGTAGTAGGCTAATGCTTTTAGACTTTATTGTAGGGTTCAAAGTAATTAGCAGATGAAAAGAAAGCTTGGTATTTGGCCATTGTAATACAAGTTGTGATAACTTACAGTACAGTTTGATTCTGTGGGCTAAGTTCACTAGTGTAGTTCAATTAAGAAAAGGCAAATAGTAATAGTGTGAATAGCAAAGTAGGTCTTGCAATACATAATTTTAACTGTGTAATACACTATTCTTATTTTGATGTTGCCAGTTTGAGAAATAATTCACTGGAAGGTCTAGGTATTGACCAAAAATAAAAAAAAATTCTGCCTGTTCTTAGAGTGTTCCAACATTCCACAAGTGAGAGCACTGAAGACTATACCTAGAGTAATAAAAAACCTCTGATTGGAGTACTTGAAGCCTGTGTTGCTGTTGTATTAGTGTGCTATGAACCAACTCTGCTGATGTGCAGTGTTGGTGTTTCATATGTGCTGTCAAACCATTTTGCAAATTGTAGCTTGGTACAGATATAGCATAGTTTAATTTTAGAGCATGCTTTCCTAGGAAGCATTGATTTTGCTATTTTATGTGTACAGGGAGCTAACTCTTCCAGTTCTGAAAAAGTTGTGAAAAAGAAATGGAGAATTTTGTTTGCTTGCTTTTGCTACTCTAAATTAACTTTTCTTAATTTCTTAGACTGGTTCTAGTTTGGGGGGAGGGTTTATTTCTGAAACTTCATAACGTTCTAGGTAAACTGTACTGCATTTTGAAAGATGTTCTCAGAATTGAGATTTTATCAGAGACATCTGGTAAATGGAGGTGTGACCTCCATTAGTTTGTCATCTTAGTTGAATAAAAAGACTGCAGCTTTTTATTTTTCCATGGGAATTTGACACTGAGTGTAACTACTGCATGTTTATTTGGAACATTTTCCCCTGAAAAAGCGTTTTCAGTTTTGCATAGGTGATAAAAATATTTTTGTAAGCAGTGGATAGCATTATGAGGTGGTCATCAAAATAGTTTCCTACTCTTTATCTTCTGAGTCCAAAGAAAATTTCTCAGGTCTTTCCTACTGCTTGCAGCTTGATAAATTATTGCTTTTCATGTAAGGTTTATCCTGTTTGTACAGTTTGATAATATTTGAGCAAAATGTTCAGTTGTCTTTTGTCTTTCTTATATTATAATGAAATGTACTGCTGTTTGTTTTGTGATACGGTGTTACCTGTAAAGACTGCAAAATTAATTTCTGCCTATGTGGAACTGATAAGAAAACTTGACATTTTAAATGAAATAATTATAGATTAAAATGCACGGCGTTTTTATTTCCATAAGTATCAAGAAGTTTTGTTTTCCGACTTTGAAGTTGGCAGTCATATGGACTGTGAGCTTTCTTTGCTTTGTGAAAAATCTGTAATTGCACATATTGTCTTTCATAGCTGTTTGCCCAGATTTGAAGTTAGATAACATTAACCAAGGCAAGCGTTAGAGCGTGGAAGACTTTGGGTAGAGTAACTTCCCTTAAATGAGTTTTACTTTGTTGCCCTGTCTACTCTGCAGAATTGTGACAGCCTATTTAGTGCCTCAGGAAAAGCAGGTTCTATATAAGGTGAATTTTCTACTTAAACACCTTACTGCCATATCTCACCTCCTTATTCGCATGGGGTTTTGGGGGAAATCCATTTTCCAGGCCTCCTTTATGTTTCATAAAAGAGTAGAAACCTGTCATTTGGTTTCTAGTGTCTCTCTTCCATCAGGCTTGGTTATGTAAGGGTATCTGTTCTGTAAAGCGGTGGAGTGATTTATCATGCATAAAACAGATTAAATGATTTCATAATCTCATCTATGTGAAATCTGTGGAGAAAAAAACAGCCACAAAATATTTTCTGTCTGCTTTTGAGCATAACATTTTAATAGTTCTTCTAAGCCCATGCAAGATGTGTGGGTTTCCATATTGTATGCTTTCTAGGCCATCCTGCGTGTCAAGTAATTTCTTGTCTGGTTGAAGAAGAGTAGTAGTAACAGCAGTGTTTGGTTCTGTTCCCTTAGATATGGTCTAAAGCTTTCAAATTTATGTTTGGAAGCCCTTTCAAATATGTTTGCAGTTGTTTCAGAAACTATGCTTAGGAGCAGCTAGTTTAGATTTAATGAAATTTATCATAAAATGTTCATAGAATTACACTTTCAGTGTTTCTGCATTACATTAAGACATTGTCAGGGTCTCAGCGGAAGTGTTGCTGTAGCTTAGTCTACTGAGTTAGTTGGGCCTGTCCTCTCTGCAGCTTGCTCAGTCCTGCCTTTCTTGTGGTCTTAAGCTTGTGAAGTGCCTCGAACCAGCTTCCTGGAAACTTCAGGCTTAGTTTCACAGTAGATTTACAGGTTCACAATATAGGTGTCTGCACCTGGTTTTTCTAGTATTTATTTGTAAGAATTTAACTGTTACTAACTTCTTGGGCACAGAAGTACATATTTCCCTTTCTACCATGCCTCTAAAGAAACTAGGTGGAGTGTTCTTACACTTCAAGAAGAATTATAAGATGACAAATGCATTTTTTAGGCAATTCAACTAATCAGCTAGGAGAATACTTGGTATGCTGCTCTGATGTTCTAATGTGCGTTTGTAGTTTGGAAAATCTTGCTGCTTTTTCTGCAGGAAGTTCTATATGCTGAATCTGTCAGCAAATTTCAGGGCTGAAGTTATTAATCTGGCTAACATTGATTTGGCATTGCATTTAGAGGTGGACTCAAGCTCATAATAACAGACCTTAGCAGTTTTTTTCTAATTCTGAATATGTAAGGCGTGTTCCAGAGTATTTCAATGGTGAGAAATAAATTATTTGCTATGGAGCTGCATTTAACTAGTGTTTCTTTTGACTGCTCTTTAAAGGATTTTTCTGTAGTTAATATTGCATTACTAAAAATAAATTTGTGTGTATCTTTTTTTTTTTTAATAGCTCACAGGAGTCCTAGATGATTGTTTATGTGATATAGAAAGCATCGATGACTTCAATACTTTCAAGATCTTCCCCAAAATACAGAAACTGCAAGAACGTGATTACTTCAGATATTACAAGGTACAACTGGAATGGTATTTTCCTGAGTAATTTAAACAAAATCCAGAAAATGTAGGGAGGATCACATATCAAATCAACTTGCCTTTTAGAAGCCCACAGCTCTTTAATTTGGTTGTAGCAAGTTTTCAGTCCCTGACAGTTATGTTGGTAATAAGTCATGTTTGCTGTGTTAATCCTGGAGTCAGTGACAGTAATTCATGATTGCTTTCATTCAACTGGGAAGTGGTAATTTTAAAGGTGGTATCTTTGTGCTACTGCATCTAGAAGAGGATTACACATTAGCAACTTTCTGACAGTATGCAGTACTTGTCTTCTAAGAAATGTACGTGATTTGAAATGGAAATATTGCAATGATTTCTTTTCCTGTAAGTTGCTGTCTTACTTTTGATTTTAGTGTTTTCTATCTAGAGAACCATTACTCCTTTGAAAAACAGGTAGAAATATTCAACTCTCACTTAGTATTTCATATCACTTTTTTATGACTTTCTAATACAGAGGAAAAAAATGTTTAATCTGATGAGCAAAATAAGACTTTGTAGCCTGGTACTTCTGTTTTCAGATATGCTTAACTTGGAAATGAGGTTGCATTTTGCTTAAGCTAATCAGATGGTTGCCTGCCACTGGAAAAAGGAGGTTCCACTCCCTTAAGGCAGATCATCCTGCCTTTTTAGCTTG
The DNA here is from genome assembly GCA_013400375.1 of Thinocorus orbignyianus. Taxonomy (NCBI): domain Eukaryota; kingdom Metazoa; phylum Chordata; class Aves; order Ciconiiformes; family Thinocoridae; genus Thinocorus; species Thinocorus orbignyianus. The sequence continues at coordinate 891,352 of VXBW01008502.1, forward strand.
TCCCTACTTCAAGCTCTTGGGCTTGTCTGACTCTGTGTTAAGCCAATGCATTACTTTTTAACCTGGTGGATTTTCAGTTTAACTGTTCGGTTTGGGTTTTGGGGGTTTTTTGGGGCGGGGTAGATTTGTTGTTGTTCTTTTTTTCCTTTCCAGGAAAGTTATCTAGCTGATCTGGAATCAGACAAATATAGTGACATGCGAGATGCAGTTATGAATTTGAGGAAGGAGAGAAAGTGTAGAATCTTCCCTTTCTATTCTGGGCGAGGAGTAATGTGTAATATCACCCTGAATCTCCTCCTGTTACATGATACAGTTCTAACTTCACTCTTCAGGAGAAACAAGATATGTGCAACTTCAGTGATAACGCACCACATAGTAGCGGTAATTAGATTCTCCAGAGGCAACAGAGAGACACAAACCTAAGTATTTCAGGAAGAGGAGCAACAGGTATACAAGGTTTTATACAACAGTAAGTTCATCTTGCAAATTTAGAGCTAATCTTCATTTCAGCAGCAGTTCTGCAGGTCATACTTCAAGGATATGTTGTAATCCTACCTCATCTTTCATACTGATCTTCCTAATAGATGGGCAATTACAAGGGCCAGAGTGCAGTCCACCCATCTTCAGAGATTATTTAGTACTTCCATTTGTGACAGGGAAGAATTTGTGTTGAACAAGCAAACTGAGTAACTCGGAATGTTTTTCACACCATTCCCCTCTGAATAAACAACAGATTTTTTATTTTTTTTTGTCCCTGCACAGAATCCTGGAAGTGCTATTAAACAAATAGATGGATGCGGAAATTGTGATGGTAGACAACAGTCATCTAGGTCAACTACAGCATAGTTAAATACTGAATAAGCATAGGGAGAGTATACTTGCTTTGGGAGTGAAAGCACTCCTACTCTGAAGTAATTTAATTTGGAATAAGAATTTGGATCATGAATTTTTGTAGCTTACAGTCACAGTAATCCCATTGTGTTACTGGTTCAACAGCCGTAAAAGAACTCAAACATTAACCTGTAATACTGAATGGACTAGCTAGTCTTTATTTAAAGGCCAAAGAAAACTTTCTGTTTAAAGCATTGCTAAAATTGTGGTAGGTGGTTTCTAGATAGTGGAACACTTCTCAATGAAAGAAATAAAGGAATAAAAAATGTTGTCTCTATAGTTTTATACATCAAAACACACAAATTATGAAAGCCTTGTGGTAAGGAATCTAACTTTTAATCTGTGGCAAGTATTGAATAGTACTCTAAACTATAGTAATGAAATCTAATACTTCAGAGCCTGAAGAAAGTAGAAGGGTGTTCTTGTATAGTCAGCACATGATTTGCACTGAATAAAGTGCAAGTTCTGTACAACCTCAGTTTGTCTCACAAGTGTGTGTGTGTGTTTGGTTTTTAGTGCTCTTGAATCATTATGAGATTAGTATATCTTTATTTGCAAATGTTCTTTATGAATGAATCTGCAGGTTAGACAGCAGTATTCCTTTATTTATAGTGTTTCTCTGTGTATGAACGCTGACTGCGTAGTTACTTGTGTCTTCCAAAGTGTGCTATCATTTTTTATTGTTAGAGTTTATTTTGAAGAAGGTTGTAATCTGGGTTAGCTGGTTTGGGGTTTTTTGGTAGAAATTGATGGAAAGGGCATGTTTTATATAATAGCTCTTATTGTGAAGGTGATACAAAATGTAGCACTTGGGCTTTATTTAAGAAGATGAGTGAACAAGTACAAAAGATTCTAAAATTGTAAGTATTTTTTTTCTAGGGTTGGTGTTTGTGGATTGGATAGAGGAAATGGGGTGGGAAAAGCAATCTACAATCCCTGCTTTTCAGTGTATCGTGCTAGCATTCCTTGAACTGTAACTAAAAGACAGCTGTCATCACTCCTAAGTTGTTCCACCTGCTTAATGTCTGATTGGACTTTTTTAATTGAGGAATCTCTTTAACATTTTAAAACTGATTTTGTAATTCCTAGTCATGCTGAATAAGTACATCAAAATGGAAACCTGGAGAACAGTCTTTCCTGCAAATCTTATCCAGCAGTTAACTTTGTATGCATAATTTGAAAATACTGGAGGAACTTACTTGCTGAAAGGTTTGGTAGAAGAATGTAGTATAATAAAGGGCAGTTGAGCGAGTCAATAAGTTTTGCTCTTTAGGGATCTTTTATGGTATTGATAGAACATTCGAAGAGGGAGTTCTTTTTATTTTGCCTTAGTTTGGATATGTAGTACCACAAAACAATTTATCCTTCAAGCGTTAAAGGTTGTTTCTTTACTTCTGGTACGTAGTTTTGATTTTTCTTGGCTGTCGAAATCAAGAAAATAGACTGGAGGGAGAATAAAATCTGGCTATTATTAATCTAAGGTTCTTCATATTTTATCCACATTGTATCAGAGATATTGATCTAGTTTTCCTCATCCTTGGTATGCTATGTATGATGCTGGGGAAAAATTTTTTTAATTTTTTTTTAATTTTTTTTGTTAAATTGCTGAGGCTCTGGTTTGTCAATTCAGTGAATGTAGCCATTTGGCTCATAATGCTGTGTTTCCACTCAATCCTGAAACAGACCACTTAGAGCAAATCACTGATCTAGTATAAATGTATTCTGCTGGTAAATATGTTCAAAGCATAAAGTGTTTGGTTTTGGGTTTTTTTGATGGGATAATTGTTCAAGACAACTCAGTGATTTCAGTTGTTCTCCAAATTAAAAGATTGAATAGTTTATTTCTTTTATCATAGCAGGAACCCTTTAGCTACCACATGCAGCGGACTCCCAAGTTCACCAGAGCTTGGCATTTATAGTTCAGTTGCCAATTTTTTGCCCAAGAGGCTGCTCTGGCACTACTGTATGAGACATTTAAGCTTTGTTTCCTGTCTGTTTCTCCTTATGTAGAGTGAAAGTATAGGATATCAATTACATGAATTAGATAAATATTCCTATGTATAAGGAAAAAACATGTCTTTCTGAGGACTAAATGGATGAAGCATCTAGGCTCAGTCTTTTAACATGTTAGGTATAGCAAGCATATTGTTCTTTAGAGTGTGTCATTAATAATTTACTGTATAGCTTGCATGTATGTTCCATAAACTATCATAAGGATTAGTTTTCTAATTTAAGATTTATCAATGTAAGTAGTTTTTATAAGCATATTTATAATTCTTAAATTTTTGTGTTGAAACTGCTCTAGGACCTGATGCCATACTTTGGGTATCAGGCTAAATTTTGCAGTGCTTTTTATAGAACTCTTGCTGTGTCTGACTACAGAATAAAATTCAACACCTTCAGCAGTTTCAAACAGGAAGTGATACATCAAATGATTCAAGGTGTAGGTTCTTACCTACAAGTAGAGACTTCAGTTGAGTATCTTTGTGAATAGTATTTATCAACTGAAGAAAACTAGTACGACGTGCTAAGGAAAAACAAAAGAATAGTAATTTTTCTTGTGTTTGTTGTTTGTTTTTGTTTTCTTTTAATTACTTTGAAAGTTTGAAAACTGACTTTTTACCTGGAAAATAGCGATTGCTACTGATGATAAATTGTTTTGTATTTTATTTGTAATGTTGTCATTCAAAGATGGTGTACTTCTGCAGGCTTTCTGCAGTCTGTCATCTTCAGTTTAGGATTGACGAGGTCGAAATGGTTTTATTTAACACTGCTGGTTTTTAGTATATATAAGGTTAATGTAAAGGAAAACTGTGATTTTTGCTTTGTTTTTTTTCCCATCAACTTTCACATTGACAATCCAAGTGAAAAGTAGTAAGGTGTTTGAATCTCCTGCCATGTATTAGAGACTATTATATGTGGTACTCCCTGCCTTCATTATGCCATTTGATGACAAATAAGAGCATTAATTGACACAGGGCTTGTTGGTAATGTTTCTGAAGTGGTTTCTCTTCATTATTTATATTTGTACGATATCAGCTCTCTAATTTGGGTATCATTATGATACTCATTCTTCCTTGACTAGCTATGATGTGCAGTAATGATTGCATGTTTTTATTGCTTGAAATCTGAAATCATTCAGGCATTTACTTCAATCAGTATACTTGCATACTAGTCTGTTCTCCATCAAATGTATTTTATTGATGAGTATAGTAAAAATGCAATTGGTTGTGAATACAGCCATTTAAGAGCTGCATGTGTCTGATTTGCCTTCTTTTTAGTAGTTTACTTACTGCTTTGGAGTTATTTTAGTGGTGAGTGATTTAATTTGTGCTTTGATATACTATGTGTTTGTGTCTGCTGGAGACCATTATCATTAACAACTCCACTGCAGCAAGCTTCAGCTTACACATTCAGAGGGAAAGCAGTTAAAAGCAAGCAAGCAAGCAACCAGATCCCTACGAACCCCTCCCCAGACTTAAAGTACTAAATTTAACCCTTTTTTCTTGTATCTTCTCCATTAATTTGGAATGTTTTACTGAGAGCTCTTTCTTTTAAAATTGCCTTATAGAAATGTTGATTGTAAACTTTTGATTTTGTATATTTAGGTGAACCTGAAGAGACCATGCCCATTTTGGGCTGATGATGGCCATTGCTCTATCAAAGACTGTCATGTAGAACCTTGTCCTGAGGTATGGATCAAATAATATGAACTAGAAAACGGTTATCTGGTTAAAAAGTGTGCTAATTTGCAGTGACTAATACTGTGCTAATAATATTTGCTAATGAGAAGTTAAACTTGAATAAGAGAGTGACAATAAAATTGTTTTCCATTTCAAAAGGAGAAATACAACCAAAATATTTGAAGGTCTTAGTCAATTTATATCAATAAAACAGATGACTTTAAAAATAAGTCTCTTCCAAGCCCTAGCACTGGTTCAGATACGTGTTAAAAAGGTAAAGGAGCAAGTTAATTATTTAAAAACAAATTTGTTTTGACTTCTGTAGGAATGATATTTCATTTGTAGATTTTAATCTAGCATAATAATTTCTGTGAATAACATAAAATGTTATTTATTTCTTGTTTTTAGAGCAAAATACCCGTTGGAATTAAAGCTGGGAGCTCTAATAAAGTAAGTAGTCAGTTACTTTCTAAGTTGTTTCTGATTTTATTTTTCATTTAACATTACAATAGCTGTGTGGCTTTTTATTACAAACCTCCAGTCTTGGCGTAGTATTGAAATTGCTAACGTAACTGATCAGTTTCTATATGTGGCTTCTGCGTTTTTACTTTTGTGTATAATAAAGTGTTTCGTACAAAGCTGGTGCTGTCACGTCATTCTGAGTCTGCCACAGCTTGAGAACTGATGCAGACTGACTCAGTGAATGAGCAGGGCCAGCAGTACAGCCCTGCAGAATACCTGATGCAGAATTATTTGTTCATTTCTGAGTACAGGCCCCCTTCTGTAAAACCGTAGGCTCAGATGCACAGACACAGTAGCAGTGCAGTCTTTTGTAAGAATCATAACCTCTAATACTAAAACAACCTGAATGATTACATGAAGTTTTTTCCATGTATATTTTTGAGCAGGTTAATAGTCCATAGGCAATTCAGGCTTAAGTGGTTAGTGTAAGCTTACATATACTGCCTATGATGTTGGCTTTTGGCTGCTTCTCTCCAGGCCATCATTCCTAGATCACCAAGTGAACTTAGCAATGCCAAAAAAGTGAAGAGGGTATATGCACCTAGAAAAGAGATCAGAGCAACCCTCCACTATGCCCGAACCGCACATAGTGCCTAAGGATTTTAGCAGGTGATAGGATAATGGTGCCCAAATGAGACATCTTCTTGAGTGCCTTGCTTGTGTTGTAGACTCATTCTTGCTCAACTATGGTATCTCCATCTTTCCCAGTACTTTCCATCACCTGGAGCAACCAAAGCTGTTGCTTATCTCACCTGGGAGTACTTCACTGTATCATAAATGACCATTGGCATTAGGTTTAGTCTTTATGCCGGGAAAGGTTATCAAAGGTAGCTGAGAGGAATAGGTCATTGTGAATTGATCGTTTCTGTGTCCTGCTGTTATGAGCAGTGCAGGCAAGAATGTCCATGCTTTAGCACAAGAGGAAGTTTGTCTCCTGTTTATGCATTTATTGGTAAGCTTATCTTTGAAGTAAAGTGTACCTCTTGTAAAGATTTTTGGTGATCATCAGAGAAGAGACATCCTTCTCACTGGCATGTCTTAAATATCAGTCATTCACCATTTCAACACAAGCAGCAGTAGTTGTTCTGTGAAAATTTTGGCACTATTTCTGGGCGGAAGATCTGGAGTTTTAGGTGGATAATCACTTGCCACTTCTCTTTTTCATTGACTTTGTTCTATTTCAAACCTGACAGTAGTGAAATTGACTCTTGAAATACCATAATGCCTCCTAAAGAAGCATTTTAAGATTTTAAAGACTGTTTCAGAAGGGATTCTTCTAGTAGGCGTTTGAACTTCCTGAGTGATTAATCTTGAGAGCCGTAAGTAAAATGTTAATTAGCAGCCAAAGAGTATGCTATTCTTAAGATACTTCACATGAGTATATTGAATTGGACTTTGGAAGTGAAAAATCAGCCATCTTTTGCTTTTATCACAATAAAGAAACTGGGACAACTTCTTTGGGAAGCTATTATTTGCTAGTATATTTGCTACAGTTGTTTCCTTTGAATTGCCTTGTAGGTTGTTGCAACCAGCTACGGTTCTGAAAGTTGGGCAGTTCTGCACCATTAATCTGTAGCAGCTCAAAGACACTAATACCTGCTGCTTCTCTGTCAGAAAACAAAATGTTTCTGCAGGAAAATTGTGATGAGGACTGACATAAATCTGAAGTAGACCATTTTCGTACTTCTTACGATTCAGTTAAAGATTTTTTTTGGAACCAATTAAAAATTGTCAATCGTATGTAATATCTGTTTCATGGAAATATTGAACTCCTCTTAGTATGAATGTTTTATTAGAAGGATTATGCAGGTACTGTGCTATTAGCGTATGCTCAGTCCATTTGGAAAAGTCCTGCACCTTGTGGACTATCCTTAAAATACTGATTTTAAAAGAAAAAAAAGTGTTTTTCCTCTGGGGATATACTTGTCCAGTTTCTCACTTTCATCCTGTTAGTGTCTGCTTGGAAAGGTGAAAACAACCAGAGGCATCTTTCTAATAATCAGACCTATAATCTCATGAGTAGATACACACAGGGTAGAATCCTCTGCAGAAGTTTTCTGTGGTCAAACGCATGGCTTCTCTGCAGTTTCCTGTTGTCCTTATCTCCTAATGTAGATGAGCTTGTAAATTTCTAGCTTTATTTAGGCTTTCATATGTTTGGTTTGTTTGTTTAACCATAGATCTTTTGAAAGCTCATCTAGCTACAAAGACCAGGCTTACATTTGCACAGTTTCCCCACAGAGGTGCAGTTAGCAATGGAGTATCTCTTAATTCTTGGCATCAACATAAGCTTTTTTTAAATAGTGCTGGAGAAGCACAAGTTCATTTTCAATAGTCCAGTTCCATTTGAGAGGTGAACAAGTTTTGAGAGACTAGATGTTAAAGAATTGTCATGACAGCTTCTGTATTAATCTTTGAGGCAAGGAACAGGATGCAGTAACTCAAGATTACGACATTTAGCTTAGTATTTTACTTCCTGCCTACCTCTTTTCTGTTAACTGCCAGAAACTGCTCTTGGGAGATCCTGCCTTGGCAGGAACAGATACTTTGTCCTTATCTAGTCAGTGGTCGCAGAGCCCTGATCCCATAGTTGTTGCTGTTAAACAATGAAGACTAATGAAGTGTGGAAACATGTTTTTTTTGAAACTTGAATGTTGGTTCTGTTTGAAACCTTAAATTTAGGTTGATATACTTGGCAGTAACTTTTTCACTTCAGGGTAGGGATTGGTTTGCAGTTCTAGACATGCTGAATGTTTACTTCCGCATCTCAGTATGTTATTTCATCAGCAGTGTCTGTTTCATTCTAGGTCAGATCAATTCCTTGTTCAGATTTTTCCATTTAACATCCATGTGATGCTAAAGAATGAGCTTCACACCTGGCAAATCCAAGAAAATTGAGTGAGAAGTTCCTTGTAGAGTAATTATTTGTTAGGGGCACGGCCCCTAACAAAGTTTAAATTATTTGGGTTTTTCAATCTCCTTCACTTCTTTGGTCTTCATTAGGTTCTGCTACTTTTCCTTGTATTGGTTCTGGCAAATATATCTTTGAAGGAAGTCATCTTGCTTACTCATCTGAACAGTTCTAATTAAATCCTTTATTTTTTGACAATTTTTGTGGTATGTGTTGTGGTGGTACTTTGCCTCTGTCTTTACCAGCACAGCTGGACCCCAGATCACAGGATCAAGCAGTTACAAGATGTGGGCCAACCCACCAGTAGTGGAGGAAGGGCTGGTGTGAAGCCTTGTGCAAGGGCTCAACCCACACAAATCTGCGGGCCTGAATGGAATTCACCCCAGGGTGTTAGAAGAAGTGGCTGACGTTGTTGTAAGGCCACTGTTCGTAATCTTGGAAAAAGTGTGGGCATCAGGGGATATCTATGATGACTAGAAGAGTGCTTCTTGTCAGTATGTATGTGCCCTGGAGTGAAGGGAAGCCACAGTTTAGTTTTATATAAGCTATCAGTTGCTAAATGTTAAATCACTTTCTGTATTTCTTAAGGACTGTGATAAAGTAGAAATCTGTGTAAACCTGAGGCACGGTCTGCAAAAGAAAACACTCACACAAAAAACCCAACCCAAAACACAGGAAATTGAGTTTGTTGATCTTTCAAGTGAGCACTGATGCTATCTGTTATGTTCCAAAACTATTAGAAGGACTTTTTGAGCTCTAAGCTGACCGATTTAACAATTTCCTGGCTGACATAACCATATCCTTGAAAAATAGTGCAGTTTAATTCTTCAGATGTTTTCCATAGAAGTATTCTAGTACTAAGAGTCTGTTTTAGTGAATTACTTTTCAAAAAATACTGTAATATCAGAATTCGGCTGAAATACTTTGATTCTGGCTTTAAAATAAGAAAAATGTGAGGCCAGCTTGAAAAGCCTCTCTTCCAGGTCTGTGTGTGTCTAAAGCATGAATAGGATTAAATGAAACATGAAGGGAAAATGGTGAAAACATATATTTTCTTGCTGTAAATGTAATTCATTTGCATATTAAATATGAACTTTCTTTCAGTATTCAAAAGCAGCAAATAATTCCAAAGAATTGGAAGACTGTGAACAAGCTAACAAACTGGGAGCAGTTAACAGTACCTTAAGGTATGCTGTGATTTACAGTAGTACAAAAATAGCAACAAAGGAGCATTCCATTTTGTGTGTCTTGTTTCTGCAATGTGCTGGGTTTTGTTCTCCATTCTTTCCATAGCCCATTAGAAAGTAAATGTGAAATGATGCAAGAACATCTGAAGGTAAAGGTGTTAAGTGATAAGTAGGCTTTTTTTTTTTTTCCAAAAAAGTACACTTTAATATGATTTGGAAGAGGTATCTTACAGCATCAAGAGTTGCAGGAAACTTGCAAATAAACCCGTCTTTTTTCTGCGTTTTACCAGTATCAGTCTTTGTTATTGGTGACTGTGCTGGATTAAGGGATTCTGTACTGCTCTGTCCCCCATTACACTGATTTGCCTGTTTGTGATCATTCGGTGAACCAGATCAGGGAGCTTATGAGTTACTTCTATCGCTGGCAAAGTTATTTTTAGCTTAGATCAATTCCCTGATCTTGCTTATTGCATGGCACAGTCAAGGTTGCTTGGGAGGAATTCTGCAGGTTGGCGTTACCCCTGAATAGGAAAGTGTGGAACACAACTTTGAAAAACTTGCGTTCTACTGGATTCCTCACCTCTAAAAAGTAGAAACAGTAAAACCAGTTATTTACTTTTGGAGAGGTGTGGTATCTTTAGCCATAAGTTTTAGCAGTTCTACCTGGTAAAGATGTTGAAACTTTTTCCTGTCATCTGACAAAATGGGACTGCCTGGTGTGCGGTTTCTTTAAAACTGTCTTGGTAAAGCCCTCATCCGGGGTTTTTTAGGGGAAATAAGAAACTATTAACTCTCATTCTTCCAGGGAAATAAAAAAAATATATATATTGAGTACCTGTGTGGAGAGCTAAATAAAGGTAATGCCTTTTGTGAGAGTAGGGTAGATGATTAAAGTCGGGAGAGGGCAGGTAATGGATGAGTTTGTGCTTTTCTCTACCTAGCAGTGCATCAGTCCCATAGTTAGGGGTTATTTTCCTTTATCAGCTGTAGTTCTTGTGCTTATCCAATCTTGCCTGCTAGTAATTAATGGAGAAGTTCCTCGTCTAAGGCCAAATACAAAGTCTCCTATGGTGATTTGGCAGGATATTAGAAATATACCTTGTTGTAAAATTACCACTCTTTGTAGAATTGTACTAGTACTAATTTGATCAAAAGGAATAGGCTGCTTTTGTTATTTCAAGCTGCTTCATTGCACCCTGGAGCAGAGTTCCCACTCTTAACTTTGCTTATGTTTGCTGTCAGTAGTGTGGCATCAGTAGTTCTGTGCTGCACATGTGCGTGGAAGAAAGCATTTAGCTGTTGGCACCGTTTGTGCTTCATAGTGTAGGAGCTTCAAAGTACTTGTCTCTCTGGTACAGCACACCTTTGAAAATGCTATGGGGAGTGGAATACTATTATTTAAAAATCTTAAGACAAATCATGTTCATAGAGTCATTTAGCTTGAAAGGGGTGTTGAGACATCCAATCTGCCAGTAAAAAGCAAGTCTAACTATTGTAGATCTCGTTGAAAGTACAGGTTAAGAAAATATGATGATTCCCCCCACTCCTGCAAGTGACAGTTGCTAAAATAGTGCTTGGAAAAGTTCTTAAAGATGTATGCTTTTAAAGTATTTTACTAAGCTCTTTCTGAAGAAATAGAAGTCGCTGCCAGTGCACAGTTTGTTCAAATAATGATGGTGAAATATTTTTTGCTGTCTGACGTTAAAATGACTCTTTAAAGCATTGCAGTTACTTTTTAAAGTATTGCTTGCTTGTATCTCTGTGCTGCTAGCAAGTGGTAGCTCCATATATTCTCGATTGTCACATACAGTAATTCAGAATTCAGTTCTAAGTTAACTACTATGTGGATTGTGTTTCTTTCGGTAGCTCTTCTTGATGTTGTTTATTTAAATTTTTAAATTCAAATGTATTTTCTTCCCCCCAGTAACCAAAGTAAGGAGGCTTTCATTGACTGGGCAAGATACGATGATTCACAGGATCATTTTTGTGAACTTGATGGTAAAAAGTTTAAGCTTTTTCAGAGTGTTTGTTTTATTTGCTGTCTCTTAAACACAAAAGCTTATAGTTTCCCTGCAAATAACTATTTTCAAAAAGCTTTAGTTTTGTGCTAAATGGAGATGTGATGGTTCATATCATTTTATGTGCAAAGACTGCAATTTTTTACAGGGAACATTTGATAGTCTACACAGTGCACATTCACTGTCACCCCCTGTTAGGATACTGGACAGGAGACTTACAGAACAAAAGAGGAGCTAAATGTGAGAAGCTTAGCATATATATTTTTTTTTTTAAAAACCCTGCTTCTCACAAAAGAATTGCACCTAACACAAATATTAGACAAATTACTTGCACCTGATTCATTTTCTTAATACTTTTTTGTTGTTGTTGCTATCCTACTGTCTGTGCTTGGACTGAGTTTGTTCCTCTTCCAGTCAGCCTTGCTATGTTTCAAAATGATCTGTGCACTAAATTCATACTTTCTTGTAAAAAATTTCTTACTGCCAAAACATTAGGATACTAGATTGTGTCTTTGCTCTGTTCTACAGATGTGAGTCCTTTAACTTGCTTGTAACATTCAAAGCTCAAAGGAGTGTTTTTCAGATAACTGTGAGAATTGCCAAGTTCAGGAATGATTGCTGAAGGCCTTTTTAATAAATGCCATAGAAAGTGTTCTGTGCTAGGAAGACTTAGGACATAATGTGAGACGTTTTAATCTACCTTTAGGCTGGTGTTTGGTGTCACCTGAGAAAGTAGCAGCTGTAGTTCTCTTTCAGCACTTCTACTGCGTCTTCCATGTTAAAATTTTTGTATAAGCTGAGTCTGTAGTAAATACTCAAAGAGCATAACTGTAGATGTGAACTGATATATGCAGGAAGCTGCTTTTGTCTCTAGCTGCCTACTTAAGAAGACTCAGTTGGTGAAGGTGTAGTTAAAGGAGCATCTCTTCCAGAAGTAAAATCATTTTAATTAGTTCCTGATTCTACCTCCATCTCTCCTTACATTGTGCTCTAGTGAAGGAGGATGTACTGCTCCCAGCTGTGTTCTTCCAGTGCTTTTTTTTTTTCTGTGATGTGCATCTTTCTGCATGGTAAGATGATTCAGCTTACTTGAACAGCAGGAAAGTAGATAGACATCTCTCTGCCATCTCCCAGATTGTTGTGATAGAACTGGCTTATCAGATGAGTTTGTGAGCTGGAGCAGGGAGAGGTGAGAGAGAATAACTTTGCTTGGGGGAGGTAGAAACTCTTGTTCTCTTCCTCTCCTTTCTTCCTGCTGGTGAGAGAGCTCTTAATTCACTCAACTGTAGCACAAAGCTGTATTATCAGTTTTACTTTTCACTGGCTTTTTAGTGGGCTTAATGATAAACTAGATAAGGGAATTGATCTAGCTGAAAAAAACTTAATAACCTAGGTCAGCTTTCCGCACTTCTGTTGCACTGCCCCATAGACTCAGTTGTATATGGATAACAAGTAGAAAAAGTGGAGATTTGAAGTGACCAGGAAGTGTAGGAACTATTAATTGTAGGTTAGTTATGCCATCGAAGAAATAAGTAAAACTGTAACTTGACTTTGTCCCATCTGGCACTCACTGTGTCGTGTGTCTCGTCTGTCTCTTTTCTTTTGTTTTTGCCACTACTGCTGAAGCGATGCTTAACTGCTCATGCAGAATCATCTCTTCTTTTTAGAGCAGTTTTCACTTTCTGTTTCTGTGGCTTTTTTCGAATTCTGAGGAAACATTCGGTGGCACTGCTTGGCCTTTTCCTATGAATAAGCCTCTGGACTACTGGCTTGTATTGTATGTGGGTTTTCTTAAGCAAGAGTTGCTCTTAGCCTAAAATTTCAAAGAAGAGGGAATTTTTCCTGGTTTGTACTGATTGCAGCTCAAAACTTAAGTTTCTATTCGTAGAGAGTTTTCAAGCAGAGAGTATTGTTTCACAGTTTTCTCTGGGTGTATTGCCTGAGTTGGTAGTTAACTTTACAGATGAGGATATAACTTGTTGAAATACTGCATAAATAACATGTTTCTTTGCTCTGTTCATTATGGCTTCTGAAATATGCTGACAGTTTGCTCAGTTAAGCAATATGATCCAGACTTTCTACCAGTATGCAGAGATACCTGAGGAAAAGGGGGATTTAGCTAATAAATATACAATATATACCAACTACAAGGTACACTTCTTTTGACCTTATCTTTATTAAGAAGCCCCTGTAGCAGTATACCCATTTTGAACAAGCAACACTCCTAACCAAATACTGCTGGACAAAAAAACCCTGATGTTGAAACCCATTTAAAACAAACCACTGTTCATACTTTAGCAAAGTGTGAGAGAACACATTGTGTAACAAGTGTTTATCGTGGATTTGCAGTGACATAGAGTGTGTTCAGAGACTGTAGAAATTATGGCTGCACAAGAGTCTTTGGAATAAACTATATGCTTTTTGAGCTTTCTGTTTAGTGTGTATATTGCTGTAGTTTTATGCACAAGACATTTAGAATCCAACCAGATTATAACAAAATACCATTATATGAGACCTCTTCTTTGTATTTGGTTCTGTGTGAATTTTTTTACATTAGATCTCTTTTAAATGACCGATTAGAATATGTAACAAAAGGTTTCTTATTTAGATGAGAGATCTCCAGATGCACAGTACGTGGATTTGCTGCTGAATCCAGAACGCTACACTGGATACAAGGGTCCTTCTGCTTGGAGAGTGTGGAACAGCATCTATGAAGAAAACTGCTTCAAGTAATTAGGAGGGAGGGGAAGCCTATTTCTTATACCTGTGCTTCAGTTTAGCTTAAAACTGATTTTTGTGTTTTCTAACTTATTTTCTAGGCCTCGATCTGTCTATCGTCCTTTAAATCCACTGGCGCCTAGTAGGGGTGGGTCTTGCCTGTTTTATTTTCTAATGCAGTTCTTTTAACATAGAGACTATTGCAGTCCCAGTGATACAAATAGTAATCTGCAGTCTGTAGGTTTTCTTTCTACTTTGTTAGATCCCTGTGTAGAAGTAGCTGTCCATTTTCAATAATTAGAATAAGATTTGTGGTACTTGATTACATACATACTTAATCTTATGCATCTGAATAGGCTTATTAATGTCAGAGGAGCTAACGTGAAAACTAAATCTCAGACTGTTTGGTAAGTGTCACAGTAATTTTCTGGTGTGGATGGGAAGGAGTTAAAGTTCAACAAAAATTTCAGCAGTCTTGTTATTCTTTCCTTGTCTTTTCTTTTTTCCTAGAGGGTTTAATTTAATCACTTTAGCTCGCAGTCATCCTAGTGTAACGTAGCTGTACGTTTCCTATCCTTAATATTTAGTGTCTTACTAATGTACAAATAATGGCATTGCTTGAAGAAAGAGCGGATACTGAGACTGAAGTCTCAGTTATTTGCAAGAATGTTTAAAAAAAAGTATGTCAATGACTTGGGTTTTAAGTTTTCAAGTTTAAATTGAAAATTATAACCTGATGTTCCAAAGGAATTGGCTATGAACATGTAAATCAGTTGCTACTAAGACTTCATATTCTTAGTGATATTCGTTATAATAATGTGCTTAGTCTCAGATGGTCTTCAGGAGAAGGAAGAGGACGGAAAGTAACTTTTTTGTTGTAGATTAAAATAAGGGGTTTTGCACTTTATTTCAGTGTTTGTTGTAAAGCCTGTGTTTCATTACTGCTTTGCTGTGGAAATTATCTTTTTAATGCTTATGCAATTTTCTTTTTTATTTTTTCTTCCCCCCATCCCAGGAGGAGATGATGGTAAGTTACCCTATTTTTGCTTGACCTGCAAAGATTAAGCAAGCACTAAAGATTTGGTTATCTGATTTATTAATTTTATTGCTATTGCACAAGAGGGCAGGAAAGTTATGTTTTTATGCAGATGATTGATCAGAATATGGTTTTATTGGGATAACTATTCATTTGGAATAGGGAGAAGGAGTGGATAAGAGCAAAATATAGTTCTGTGGTTCGTTCTTATCCTTGTAACAGAATGTGTTATGATAATGTTATTGATGAGATAAATCGAGATATAAAAATTTAAAGGTTCTTGGGTCTCCTCCAGAGCCCTGTTGATACTAATGTTAGATCCCTTATGAAAGAGTGTATTCCTTGAATATCCTTGATTTTGGGAAAGTAGGGAGAGTATGGGATGGAAAAGCATTTCTTCTGTCTACAGTGAGAGAGACTTTAAGATTTTTTCAGTCACCTGAAAGCTCTGAGGCAAAAGATCTAAGCTTACAGGAAACCTTCAGACAGTTAGCAGTCAAGGAAAAGGTTATCAGATGTAATTTTCACCACTAGTGTATATAATCAGGCTTGCACTTTGATACGCTTCTAAATGCCCTGACCAGCAGCTTAGTCATGCTTATTCTTGTATTTCTCCTATGCTGACCCCAGCAGATTTAAACTAACCTCAAAGCTCAATCACTTCAGTGCCCATTCTCATTTTCAATAGCTAAATTATTTAGCTTTATGTCCAGATGGCAGCTAACGTTAGTATGCGTAGTAATATAAGGATACTGTAATGTTGAAAATGAATACTCTTCATTTAACTATATACTTTGTATTTACAGGAGAATCTTTCTACACATGGCTAGAAGGTAAAGCCTCTTGAATGGGTTAATGTAATGTTGAATTCACTAGAAGAAACACTGTAGTTTGGGGTTTGTTGTTTTTTTTTCTCTCCATTTCAGTAGTGTAGGTTTTTTAATAAATTGTGTAGAACTGTCATTCGAAGAATTTTAGTGTTTTTCTTGGTGGTTTTGGGAAGTCTCATTCACTTAGATGGTCTGCTCCTTAAACTATTCACTGTTTCATTTTTTTATAATGGGGGAGTTCACATCAGTAACAGTTACTTTGAATTTTCTGTTCATTTTAGGCACGTAGACAGAGACGTGATTATTAGTAACATTGCTAAGATTTTTATGTAAAAACACCTTTCAAACCCTCTAAAGTTTCTTATGGTGCTGTTCCCAGTATGTAAATGAAGACAAGTATGTGCATTCAGAAGGCAAAGCAATTTGATTTTTATTCATATTCAAATGGAATTATTGTTATAGTGGTAGCAATCAAAAGTGCATTTTCTGGCCACCCAATGCCGTTAAGTTTCTGTTTAGGCTGTAAAAGTTTGTATCCATCAAAGTAATATTTTTCAAGGTTTTGCTCTGTGCATTTAAATCATCAGTGAATTTACATTAAAGCTGGGAAGAAATATTTTTGCTGTATTCCAATGCCATAAGGTTTTCTATGTTTTTTTTTTTTTCCATATGTCTTTCTGTAAGGTCACTACTCTAATTCAGTAGTACCTTTAATTCTGGTCAGGGTGGTTCATAGTATAGCTTTGGTTTCCAGACTGTTAAAATTCAAGACTATGACAAATTCATTGCTCAAACAATGTAAACATCTTATTTTTGCATGGCAATTTATCTGTACTAATTGACCAGGTACTTATTTGACTGTATTTATTAGAACACTAAATTACCAAGCAAAAAATGTGAAACTTTGTTCTTAGTAACTCTTCATATAAAAAATAAGAGGTAAAATTTTCCTGTGATGGATGTAAAGATTTATTAAGAATGCTGAAGTTACTGTAATTGTAACTCCTGAAAGTTTAATGGTACAGACTGGCATCACTGAAAATCAAGGTATATTCATGTAAAGACATTATTTCCAGTATTTACTTTGGAGTTTATTTGTCTTTTGTTCTGCACAGGTCTTTGCCTTGAGAAAAGAGTGTTTTATAAGCTCATTTCTGGACTTCATGCTAGCATCAACTTGCATCTGTGTGCAAATTATCTTCTTGAAGGTAATTTAAATATAGGTAAAATTGCTGAATTGAATTCTACAATGTCTGTAACATGTATTTGGGATTTTTTTTGAAAATTTTTGTATATATTTAATTGCATTCTTTTTCTAAATATGCACATCTAATTTCCCCTGCCCTTTTTTGTCTGTAGAAACGTGGGGCAAGCCTCGCTGGGGACCAAATGTGAAAGAGTTCACTCGTCGCTTTGATCCTGTTGAAACAAAAGGAGAAGGACCAAGGAGGCTCAAAAATTTGTATTTCTTATACTTGATAGAGCTGCGTGCTTTGTCAAAGGTTGCACCATACTTTGAGCGTTCAGTTGTTGACCTTTACACTGGAAATGGCCATGAGGATGCTGAATCTAAAGCTCTCTTACTAGATATCTTCAGGGATACCAAGTAAGGCTTAAGATTTCTTTTATCAATAGTTTGAAATTCTCTGTTATGTTCACAAGGGACAGTAGATGACTCCTTGATAGGATAGGAAAAGGAAGATAGTGGAATGAGGAAATGGATGTAAGTAATTGAAGAGAACAAGAGTAATTTGTACATTTGATGGAAATAGTTGAATATTTTTGAGATTTGAATGTACCAATCTTTAAAAAAAAATAATACCCCAATCAAACAAGTGAAACAAAACCCACGCAATAACCTGAGCTACTTCCTGTTTGTTGCTTTTTCTAACTCTGCAATATAATATGCATGTGATTTATTTGGAAAAGGAAAATAGTACATATATATCTTTTCATGATCTAGTGAGTAATCTAGCTTTTATCATAGCTTAAGCTCTGGGGTTTTAGCCATCCCCCTTTCCTTCTGTTTCCTCTGGAAGGTTCTTTAATCCAGTTCCTTTGCTCACCTTCTTGCTAATTTTTTGTGATTGGTAATGTGCTGTGTGGCTTCATTGCTGTCCCTAATCGTAATCTTGCTAGGTATTTGAGATGTGGTCAGACATCAATCAACTGAAAGAAAAACTTTAAGACAATTTCAGTGTGTATTAGAAAGAAATCTTGATTAGTGGAAATTAAGAGAAT
Source organism: Thinocorus orbignyianus (assembly GCA_013400375.1). NCBI lineage: Eukaryota > Metazoa > Chordata > Aves > Ciconiiformes > Thinocoridae > Thinocorus > Thinocorus orbignyianus. Next base: position 909,389 of record VXBW01008502.1, read on the forward strand.
TCTCAACAAAATTGTAAATAACAGATTTAAATTTACAGTGATTGAATAGTAAAACTGAGACTGTTCAGCAATTTTTTTGAGAGCTATTCTGTAAAGACTAGAAATTCTGAAAAGTATTTTATGCTAATGACATCAGCTGCTCACCAAGCTTGATGGAACACTGTGGTTTGTCAGCTTTGGGTTTTTTGTATTTTGTCTTTATTAGGTCCTTCCATATGCACTTTGATGAAAAGTCCATGTTTGCTGGAGATAAAAAAGGAGCCAAGTCATTAAAGGTAATGCTGGTTTTCTGAATGATGTCCAAAATACCCATTTTAGAATTAAGTACTGTTATTTTAGAAAACTTCTGTACCTGCCAGAAGCATACTGCCAGGAGTAGAAAAGGCAGGGGTAAAAACTTAGAGAATTGCATCCAAGGCCTCTTACTCTTCTTCATAGTGAATGAATGCAAGGTGGTGGCCTGAGCCCAGGAGGCTGAAACCTCTGTTCTAGTGCCCTGGGTCTGCCACTGGGACTGTGGCGAGGCAAACGAGCTGAGTTGATACTACCAGTAGATGCAATGGTGGTGTTTAAATAGAGTATGTTTCACATAAGCATCTGAACAAAAAAACCCCAACAACCAACCCAGTGACATTTGCTTAAAAACAGATGCCTTATATAGTGTAATATGATGTAATATAATATTATACTTAACATTAGAAGGGCATAGTTCCAAAACATGGGAGCCTAATGTGAATGCTATTATTGCCTAGTAACTTTCAGTGTTAACGTGCTGGTGTTCAGATTGGTATGCACTTCGATTCCGCAGCTGGAGTGTGGCTCAGTAATAAAGGTCTGTTTTAATACTTATTAACACTTTTAATACTTATTTCAGTAGTAGTACTGAATTTCTTCCACATTAGAATGCTATTAGAAAGGTTCCTGGTAGTTTAGCAGCCCAGGTAGTGTGATTTCTGACCTTAAATATTTAATTGAGATCATCTTAATTAGTTCTGCGCTGTGCTTGCTTCCACTTTGACTGAAGCTGCAAAGCAACAATCTACCCATAGCTTTAGACAGGAAATGTGCTTTGTGAATTGTAACTTGTTTGCCTGTTAGTCAAAAAGGTAGTTGATTCAAAAGGGATTTGAATAATGGTAGAAAAATTAGGCAGGGACACAGACACAGATACAGTTTTTTCTGCTCAGAAAATTTTGAGTAAGTTGCTAGAAACTCAGTGCACAGAATCCAAGCACTACTCTCCATGTCCTGTATTCTCGAGGGTTCTTTCTGAGGAATTAACTATTAGCAGTGGCTTGGAAACAAAATTCTGGGTTTATTTGGACCTCTGTTATGGCCTGACCACATCTGGTAGTGGTTTTGTTCAGTTTTAGTGATAGAGAATTGATGTTCTAGTGGTACTATGTTAGTTAAACTTCTGGTTTTGTAAAGCTAAGAGACCTTTGAAGTTAATGTTGTTTTTTAACTTTGTTTTTAACTGATAGGAAGAATTCAGATTGCATTTCAAGAACATATCCCGCATAATGGATTGTGTTGGATGTGATAAATGCAGGCTGTGGGGCAAACTGCAGGTATGGTTTGTGTGTGTGTGTGTGTGGCAACGGGGGGAGGCCAGAAGATAAGCATCTATTTCAGTTTGGCAGGTTGCCTCTTAATGTAGCATTCAGACTTTGTGCACACAGTTGATCTTTGCTATCCTTAACTATATATTAAAAATGGATGCATATTTAGTTCACTGTTTAACCGATTTGTTTTAAAAAGTGTTTATTTTGCTTAGTCTACAGCTATTTAGTTTACTAAGAGGTGTAGTTTGTAGTCTCTGAAAAAACTGTGTTTAGAGAAGATACTTCATGGCAAAGTCTTACTGGCAGTCAATATCATATCAAATAATCAGATATAATATCATATCAGATTCAGTGATCAGTTGATCTTTGTTGGGGGAAGCCTTCCTGGAAATACAGCACTTGCTAAATTGTTAGAAAATTCAGCGTGAGATTTGACACCGTGAATTGAGGCATGAAAAAAGGAAGTAATTCAGATTTTCACAGTTATGCAGAAGGCAACAAATGAATGCGAAGGTGCACAGTAAATCTGGAAGTTGGAAAGCAGAATTTCAGTTTCTGGACACCTGTTATTCTTTCAATTGAGAGCAAGACTCAAGACTAATGTTAAGTCCAGATTGGGAATAGTTGGTACTTTTGGGTGCCTACTGTTACTATACTGTTGTATAACATTAAGCTTATCAGAGTTCAGTTTTCAAAGAAATTTATAACATCAAAAATCTGGTGGTCTCTACTGAATTTCAGTAGTTCTGCCTACCATGTCCTAGTTAATGCTTCAGATCTGTTACTGTTTTTTCCTTCTCACACAAAATGAAATAGGGCCGTATTTCCTGACCTAGAAAATTCTCTCACAGCCAGCCTCAAGCACTTTGTCAAAATCCGGTGGTTGTTTCTATAGCCCGATTAAAAGGGCTTCTTCTGTTCTATTTCTGTATAGAAAATGGGGGTTGGAACTGAAACTGCAGTGTCTGCCACTGGGACTGGAGGTGGAAAAAGTAGAAGTGTTCTGGTACCTCATAATAAAACCTAGTTTGGCATGGAAGTGGGGGAGGGAGAAGGAAAGGCGAGAGCTGATCCAAGAGCTCCTGCAGCAGTGGGGCATCTGTGAGGTGAGGGGCCAGAGGGAGCTGGAAGTGTTGTAACAGGCATTTTACATGCACCTGCTGTGGCTGAGAAGAAGAGAGGTGGGAAGTGAAGGAATGATCTTACTGATGTTAAAACACTGGCTTTTTCTTCTAGACTCAAGGTTTAGGAACTGCTCTGAAGATCTTGTTTTCTGAGAAAGAAATACAGAGCCTTCCTGAAAACAGCCCATCAAAAGGTTTTCAACTCACTCGTCAAGAAATAGTTGCTCTTGTAAATGCCTTTGGAAGGTAAGTTTTCATCATTTCTAGAGTAGAAAAGCAGTAAAAATTGAGGGTCAACACTCAAGGTCTGTGGAAAGATGAGATGGTACGTGTAGATGTGGCTTTTAAAGACTGAATTATTATTAGTGGTGTTGATAAAATGAATGCCATCAAACAGTGTGGAGTGCTGATTGCTAGCCTTGGTCATCGTGTGTTGGGGTCCAATTCATTTCTGTCTCAGATCTCATAAATTACATCTTGTGAAAGCTGGATTTAAGTTTCAAACAGTCTTAAGCATTGGACTTTGGGTATGTCTCCTCAGTTTTGGACACTAAATAGAACTGTTCTATGTTTTGGGGGTTTGGGTTTTGTTTTGGTTTTTTTTCTGTTTTAAATGTGTGTATGTCAAAAGTAGTGAAAGTGAAGAAAAATACTTGGAGATTTTTTTTTTAATGCTGTCATTTAGCCCTTAAGCTTTTGTATTTTCGTGTATAATATATTTTTGTTAGAACTTTAATTTTGTTTAGTTTTTTCAAAGAGCAAAAATTTACCCCATTCAAGTGATGAAATAAAAAGTTTAAATGGCTTTAGTAGATGTGTAGAACTTGCTTGGTTCATCAGTTCTTCAGATCTTAAATATTCTTTCAGACACGACCAGACTATTCTATAATCCATGTTTATTCCTTCTGGTTAGAGATTTTTATAAATGTTTAATGAAGTCAGGAAAATCTAAAATATATCTAAACTTTAATTGCTGTAGTATAGTATGTAAATATAACGGAGAGTCAGACAGTAGATCTTTTGAGGGTAAGTAGTATCCTAGTTAATCTTTGGATTAGTCCTTAATTGTGGTAAAAAAATCAACAGAAAGCCTGCACTGAAACAAACCAAAAACAACCAACAAAACAAACAAACAAAAAGCCGCCCCGGGAGATGGTGATTTGCACTTCTCTTTCACAGTTGACGTACTAACACATAAGGGTTTCTTGTTTTCCAGGCTTTCCACAAGTATAAGAGAGTTGCAGAATTTTAAAGTGTTATTACAACAAACCAGGTAATGAAGGCCTTTGCCCAACCCCACTAGTGAAGACCATTTACATGACTGCATCGAGCAGAAGGGACTGATCCTTACAGGACTCACATGAACTGATAAAGAGTAAAATCAAATACCAACTTGAATATTTATGTTTGAACTAGGAATGGTTATTAATTAGAAAAGATATTTATGAATGAAGTATATAGTTTTTAAATGTGTAAATTATGCTGATCTGTTTATTTTTAAGTTCTCTGCTCATGGTTCTGTTGTACTGAAACTACGTACATTTTCTTTACTTCCTTGTCTTTTTGAGACAGTTGTTTTATATGGAAATATATGTACCTCCACTCTGATTTGACTTGTCCTCTGAGCTGGTTTGCCTCTTGCCTCTTCCCAGTACTGAGCCTTCAGTATATTCTGTTCTGAGGACGAGGACGGGGTATGCTGGTTCTGGCTGTTGAAAAGGAAAAAAAAAAAGGAAATACGGTTCTTGTTGAGTTCTGACTTTTACTGTAATAATGAAACTTACTTAAAAATAGGAAATTTACTGAGCAGAAAGTTTTGTTTCACACCAGGCTCCTTTGCATCTTGCTGATATCAACATTTTTTTTCCCTTATGTGCTGCTTTTCAGAAGCTCCTTTTTCTTTAAAATACCTGCCTTGTCCGATGCAGCACCAGTGGAAGGGGCTTTTCTGCAGCTCTTTGGCTGCCGGCTTTTGCTTGGGGGGATGCAGAAGGGCAGGGGAGGTGGTTAGTGGAGTGCTGCTAGCTAAAAAGCCTCTGTCAGTCAAATTAGTGTTTTGGTTTCTAGGTTGTAATCACAAGTTCGATTTCCAGAAATTGTCTTTTTAATGTCTGAAATGTTAAAATAGCACATTTCAATCTGTGAGCTGTGGAAATAGATTTGCTCTTTATGGGTTAGTTTTCGTGCTATGTTAAAAGGTCAGTGCAAAAAAATAACTTGTTTTTGTAGTCACTTTTAAAAAGAGATGCTTTTTAAAATTCATAATCATACTGACATTTAATACTGCATACTCTATCTATGCAAAATCCCTAACTGTATCTTCTTTGAAAGGATATTCAACCTAATAAAACGGGTATGTTAATAATGTAACTTTCGTAAAATAAGAAATTACTTGTGTATCAGTGTCCACAAATGTCAATGACAATTTAGCATTGTCCAAAACAGAATTCAAAGACAGCACGGCTGAATAGTAGCAACCAAATATTGGTTTAAATTTAAAATGAAGTAATAATTTATTTTTTTTTAAGCCAGCATGTTTCAAAGTGAAGTTAGGTGTTACGAATGTGGGAAGTGCTGGTCCAGTGTAGATACATCTCTTCTTTATTTAAAAGTAAGTCTTCACAATATAAAGTGCTCTTAAACATTTTTTCACCCAACCAGACATTTAATGACCTGTTTATATAATTGATTGTAACCCTGTTGGCTCCCATAATGTGGTTCTTTACAGCTGAGATTTTTCTGAAAGCTGGAATATGTTCCATGTCCTTTGTTTCCAGACTGGCCTCAAACTTCTACCTAACTGGAAATGAGATGGACTATCCTGCTGACGCTTGCTACTATAAAAAAAATACAGCTTCTCATGAAAGTAAACCCTCCTGAGTCAAACTGGCATAAGCTAAATAAAAGCCAAAAAGAAAAAAGAAACAACAAAAAAAACCCAAACCAAAAAACCCAACCAAAAAATGCCACCCTTGCAAAACTTTGGCAATAGTTGTATGAATTGGCAATGAACTGGTATCCAGTCCCACATTCCTGTTTAAGCCAGTAGATAATTTAACGTGCAGCTAGAGAAAGCTCATGCCAGTCTGGGAATGTGTTTTTACTCAGCATCCTCTCTCACTTGAGAGGACCCATGTCTGAACAAGTCACCACAGGCTTCCTTCTTCTAGTTGGTGGAGAAGAGCAGATAATTTCTAGGTGGATTCACCTGGCCTGTTCCAAGCTCCGGATGATCCCCACCAGGATGCAGTGATTCGCACCCTAGAGTTGATTTTTCTCCATTAAATTGAGGTGGGAATCCAGGTAACTAGTTCAGATGTGAACATCTGTGTTTGGGGAATGAGTTACACTCTGAGTACGTAACTCTTCTGAGTAATTGTAGATATCAAAAGAGTGTGGCTTTCCGTTGGCTATTAATTCCTTGCCTTTTGGATTGACCTGCAAGGGCTAAAGCTTGTAGGCTCGCTAGTGTGAAGAATCCTGTATAGCTGGGGTTTCTGTATTATATATTATAGTGCCTATAGCTTTAGGCAGGATTTTTTATTTGGAAAAAAAAAAAAAGTAAAATAAAAATTGTGTTGTCTGTGCTGCCCCAGGAAAGATCTGAGTCTTGGAACTGTTTCTTCCCCTTTCCCCCTTGCTTATGGGGAGAGTGAATTGCTTCCAACCTCCTTCTGGGGGATGCAGCTTGCTATTTTTGACTTTTTCCACCTGTGCCTGGCTAAAATCTATGGACCCTGAAGCAGCATCACATCCTGGCATCACGCACTTGCTGTGGGGCAGGTGAAGGGTTCAGGCACCCGGTCCTGGACCCTTGCAGCCCCCGCTGGCACGGTTCAGGCAGGGTTAGTGCTGGTGAGGGAGGACATAAAGAGACGGGAAGATTCTCTTCTCTTCCTTTGTGTCATGAAAGCACAGGAATGCAACTGAATGCTTTCTGTGCAGGGGGAAGTTCTGTCACCTTTGAAGGTGCAGCTCGCCTGGCGATCAAATACAGAAGGCATTTCCCCATTTCACTTCCCTGTCACTGTAGAAATAGGAGATAAGATTTTTCCCATTATAAATCTGAAACAATTTTCCTGTCACCATCTTTTTTAACTGTATTTGATGTACATTCTGTGACTCTGCTGCCTATGAAGTTTCGCCGTGTGACTTGAATGACTTAGTTCTTTCTATGTTAAATTTTAGAAACTTACAGATCCGTTTTTATACTCCAGAATTATGGTTAGTTACACTGTCCCTGACCTGTAAACGATTTTAAATCCTGGCTCCCTGTTGAAGCTCAGCTTGTCAGCATTGCCTGCCCTTCATTTCAGAGAAGTTCTGTTCCTTGTACAATGACACGATGATTGTAATCCCAGAGGTGGTGAGAAGACAAAGACAAAACCGTTTTGTTTTTCCCAAGCCATGAAGAGTTCCGTGCAGCAGTGATTGGAGTCGGTGCAACCTGCAGAGGCGGGACGTGGGGCGCTGCTGCTGAGCAGCTCGCTCTTCGGTGCCTGAGGAGGAAGGTGCCAATATAGATTGAAACCCATAAAATAGAGACTCGTGTAAGCTGGAATAACAAGTGTTTTCCTCCTTCAGCTGATGATTTGTGCTGTTTGTCATTGTACGTGCATGAAATCCACTGTGCCACACTTACCTTCGGTTGTGTGTTGACGGTTGGGTTGCCTTGATCTGACCTTGCTTTGTGCTTGTCTGGGAAATGACCTGTAATATGTTGTAAATAATCCAGATGCTTATGTTTATAAAGGAGCAATCAGCAATTCATCACTTCACAATCCCTCCATATAGCCAGCCTAATGAAATGTAATATTCATTAAAATCAAAATCAATGTTGGAACTGCTTACTGACATCATAACACTTCTGAATCTTTGCTATGTTTGAATCTATAAAATGCAAATTAAAGTATTTTCTGCTACAGCTTCTTTTTGTGAATGTAATTTTTGCAGTTTCACTTTTAATTTAATTTACCTTTCAGCTGCACTTTGTAAAAATGATGGAACTTAAATTATTTACAGTCATTCAAGCTGAAGATGACGAGCAGGGTTTCATTCTCACTTTAATCCTGTTTAAGAAACGAGTGCACCCCATGTCGCTGCCGCTGCCGGGAGCGCAGTGTGCTGTGCCAGCACAGCAGAAATTCCTGTGCCACAACTACAAGATGTTTCTGCAAGAACACTCCTACACGTAGCTGCTGTTTAAGTCCAGCTGTTTTCAGAGGCGTAAAGGCTTATTTTGAAACAAAGTTTGGTCCATTTTGTCCCTTTCTCAGACTAGTTTATAGAATCAATTTTGTAAATAAATATTTTTTTCCTGGTTGATTTACTCAGTGGGGCTCTTCATGTGGAATTATTCCTCCTGAAGGGTTTCTGCAGCTTTTTGCTTCACTCTGAGTATGTGTTCTTAACAAATTATCCTACTATAAATTTGATACGTATATTTAATCCTGTTCAGGGGGTAAGTTACACAGGTGCTGACAATTACTGTGATTTAGTGTAAATTGAAGATATTACCTTTCACGTTGTTTTGATCTCCTGCATTTTGAGAGTATTTAGGATTGGTTATAGTCACCTGGAGATCCACTTTTTGCATGAGTACCGTGGCACAGGGATTAAGCTTGTTTTAAGCACAGGATTCTCAGGATGAAATTTTTGCTGTGCAGCTCTGTGTCCTGCGAGGGAAATGGAATTCCTGCTGACTTCTTTCACACCAGGCCTTCAGGCAGTTTCGTATAAACACGGTTGTAGAATTTCAAAGGGCTTAATAAATTTTTTCTTCTTCTAACCTAACTGTGCCACCTTTTTAAAGCTCTGCCTGATAGTTCAATTGGCTTTTTCTTTTTATTCAACGAACTTTTGGGAAGAAGTGAAGGAACTAAGGGGAGCTCTGGAAGGCAAACAAGGGGCAGGTGCTTCTGCCAGGGGCAGGGCTCCTGCTTTGATGTTACCACAAAGGCCCCAAAATCCCCATGGAAGCCTTGGCAGGTGTGTGGTGCTGCTCTGCCTTGGCCTGAGCAGAGCTACTCCCTGCCCCTTCTTTCATTCCTGTATATCACCTGTGAAATGCCTAGGAGAATTCTCTACTTATAATTCCTGAAGCTGAATATGAGAAGAACATCAAGCCTGTCCCCTGTTCGGGGATGCTGTTGTACACCTCAAAACAGGTGACTTTTAAAGGAGGAAAAGATTACTCTAAGAAATACATTTTTCTCCTCGATAAATGTGGATTGAATTACAGTATTTGTTTCCTGTGGGGGTGGGGAAGGAGACGCAGGGGACACAGAGCTCGTCACAGCAGAGCACATCAGACAGCACAGGGCTCAATACAACGACCTGAAGTTGAGTTGGGGTTCCTGCTGCCCTTAGTAAGCTTGAAAATAATTAGTGCTAATCTGTGTGCAAATGTCATGCATCAGAATGGTATTTATCCACCACTTCTATTGCAAACCACCGCATTAATCCCTGAACGTACGAGGCTTTGCTGACCTTCTGCTAGTTATGCAAAATTTATCCTCTGCGTCCGCTTGAGGTTTTTCTGCTTTACGTATTTCTGGTTCTTGTTCTGTTCCTAAACTGCACTTGCTAGTTTTTTAATAAATATTTATATTTTTATGTTATTAGATGTATCCATCTCCCTGGACAGGTACGCGACCTACTCTTCGAGGTCTTTAGGTTTAACTGGGTCCTGCCCTTGGGTCACACCAGCCCCAGGCAGCGCTACAGGCTTGGGGAAGGGTGGCTGGAGCTGCCTGGCAGAAAAGGACCTGGGGGTGTTGGTCAGCTGTCAGCTGAACATGAGCCAGCAGCATGCCCAGGTGGCCAAGGCCACCAGCATCCTGGCCTGTATCAGGAACAGCGTGGTGGTGAGGACTCAGGAGGTGATTGTCCCCCTGTACTCGGCACTGGTGAGGCCCCATCTCAAGTGCTGTGTCCGGTTTTGGGCCCCTTACCACAAAAAAGACATTGAGGTGCTGGAGCAGGTCCAGAAAAAGGCAATGAAGCTGGTGAGGGGTCTGGAGGGTGAGCCTTGTGAGGAGGAGCTAATGGGGCTGGGGTTCAGCCTGGGGAAGAGGAGGCTGAGGGGAGACCTTATCACTCCCTACAAAGGCCTGAAAGGAGGTTGGGGTCGGTCTCTTCTCCCAAGTCACAGGTGATAGGACGAGAGGAAGTGGCATCAAGTTGCACCAGGGGAGGTTCAGAGTGGATATCAGGAGAAATGTTTACACTGAAAGGGTTATCAAGCATTGGAATGGGCTGCCCAGGGAAGTGGTTGAGGCACCATCCCCGGAGGTATTCAAAAAACAGGACAACATAGGCTCAGTGACATGGTTTACTGATGTTTGTTTTATCAGATTTAAGTTGTTGGTTGGACTAGATGATCTTAAAGGTCCCTTCAAACCTATGATTCTACAGGATGTATCTAGAACCAATTGACACAGATGACTGCATAACTTAATATTTCAAACTGAAAAATTTTTGGACTGTTTTGCTATTCACAATGTTCCAGGCAGAGCAGACGCCCATCTCTGCCCTTCTGAGACTGTCCCTGCTGCTGCTGAGAAGATTCAATTTTCTTACTTTCGTGGAAGGATGCAGTGTGTTTTAAGACTGTAACTAGAGTACAGATGACTCTTCGGCTCCAGCCATCTCTCCGCATTGAGTAAGCAGTGCTGATACAAAGAGTAAATTTTGCTCCAGGACTGTAGCAATAACTTCAAAAGACTGTGTTTAATTGGGTTGATATTTTTCCCATACAGGCTCTTATGTGCATGTAGGAATTGCTGCTGTCATGCATTTGAACAACCCCTTCATGTGTTTACAGTATATTCACCATAGTCACGTATTTCTAGGCTAATACACAGTGTAAAAATAAAAATACTTAGAAAATAATTATGCCGTTTCACTTCATGAAATTTGCTCTTTTAAAATGAGCATAAAATGATTAAATTATACTCTCTAACAACTCTATTCAAAGCCAGAAATACCATGGCTTAGAACAAGGTATTAATTAGAACAGTTCAGAGTTTAAATCATTAGCTTATGCTTCTCCTTGAACTATGAAAAGCTCGTGGCAAAGACAATTCTTCATTTCTCTGTGCATAGGAACACTTCTAAAAACCAAAGGTGAAGAAAAAATGCTAAGCTTTGTTTCTGCACAATGTTTGTTTTAATATTGGAATGTCCTGGAATGCTTTTATTGATTGAAGTTATATGGGGCTTGGCCGGTCTGTGTCCAGTGTGGGATCTTGCTGGAGGGATCCAATGTAAGCCATGAAGCTGTTGTTCTGGTGGCCCCAGTCATAGTAGTCTGCAGAGAAACTGGAAAAGAAAACAGAAGAATTTGTGACTGGCAGGTTGGTTCTGTGGGTATCTGGTTAGTGAATGTGGGCAAAAAATGAGTCATGTAGATGTAGTTCTCACGCTGAAGTGCAAAAATAAAATAAAACCCCAACCCTGGGTTCAGGCAGCTACTGATTTTTCTGATCTGTCACTTATTTTGGTCCAAGTGTTCTCAACTCACTGTTCCCTGATTCTTCTAGTTCACTGAAGGCTCTCCCCTTTCTGCTTCTCTCCTCCAGAAGGTGTTTGAGAGCCCCAGCAGGAGCCCTGCCACTGCAAGGACCTGGCTGTGACTGAGCTAAACCCCCCGGGCCCAGGCAGAGGGGACGGGTATTTGGTCAGCTGCTCTGGCACGTGGCTGCTCTCCCACCAGCCGTGTGAGACAACACACGTGGCTGCTGTGGATTCCACTGGGAACCGTGCCTGTTGTACAGGTGTGGCTGGTTCCCTCCGCCTCCAGCTGTAGCTTGGGTGCAGTTTAGTTGGTGCCTGGCAAGCACCACCTCCAGCATCCTCCCTGGGTTTAGTTGCTGTGTGAAAAATTTAAGGCAGGGGTAGGATGACTGATAACTGTAACTGTGAATGTCCAGCTTGTCTGAACCATGGTTTGGGCTCAGAGACCACCCAACCTTAGCTAAATGAGTGAGGAAAACTAGATCTGGGTAGCTATGGTTAGCAAGTTATCCTTTATTTTAAGATGACTGATTACACTAATCTCCTACTAGTGTGCTGTAGATACAGGCAGAAGCAAATGAGTAACGCAACCCTGAACCTCCTTTCAGGGCACAAGAGTGTCCTGGCAGCGTCTTTCCTTTTCTATCCTGGGTGCTGTTGTTCTTACTGGTAACTGCCCCTTCCTGGAAGGGAATCCTTACCTAAAGCTCCCAGTGACACAGAGAAAACAGGCTTTTTGAGCCAGTTCTGCTCTGTGTGGGATCTGGACAGTTACGTGGATTCTTGTAAGCTTTCAGCAAGTGGGAAAACAATTATCCTCTTCATTTCAGGTGAAGCCCAAGACATTTATTCATGTTACAGGGCAACCTAAGTTGAGGAGCTTTTCACTACCACCATCACAAGCTGCTGCCTGCACTGTCGAGCTTCTCCCTGCTCTCCCTGAGGGCTGGAGACAGCTGTTCTTCTAGATCGCCTTGCTCATATGTGAAAACTAGTAAATAGCACTTCTTGAGCTACTCCTGGGAGAAACAGAGGGTGAAACATGCAGCCCAAAGATCTGACCTGAGTTTTCCAGTGGCGTGCTGTTACGTAATTCTTACACATTGAATCAACGTCATTCTTATGTCCTTGCAGTCTCTGTGGGGCCCCTGGAGCCCCAGAGTCCCTCGGTTCTGCCCTTCCACTTCAGCTTCCCCTCGCCCCCCGGAATTTATGCAACCGTTGGAGCTAGGCAATTTACATTGGTTTTCTGCAGAGTGTGAGAGTTGGTCCTCCTCCAGTTTCTGTTACGGGAAGCAAGCAGTTCTTCTCATATCTCACCTGCCCTGTGCCCCCTGTGGTGCAATATTCCACGCCAGATCGTCATCGCTGTCGTATCTGCGAGGGTTGTCAAAGAAATAAGATCTGGGGCTGAAGCCGTGGCTTGGGACCATTCCTGCGCTGGCCTGAGGGAAGGGAAACCACAGTCAGGGCTTGAATCAGACAGATGAACTGCTTGGTGCCTGATTTCTGAAAGAAGTTACTGCAGACTTACCTTCTGGCTTCCAAAATAAAATAGGCAACTTTACATTTGCTGTAAACAGTAGGTATCTTTCTGCATTTTCTGTTTTTCTCTGCCAGCACAGTGATAGCCTACTGATCTTAACGGCTTTTCCTTTTCCTTCCTTCTAGCTAGCAGATACGACTCATTTCTGAAACCACCATCTAGTATCCACTTATCCTGTCAGCTGAATTCCTGTCCATCCTCAACGCTTTCTGCTTTCAGCCGCCTGACTTGCAGTGAGCACAGGGAAGCAGCTGAGGAGCCGGAGGACATGAAACACCTACAGGCTTTTGGTTTTGCTTCCCATGGTTGTAACCCTCCTCCCTGGTGTGTTACCTCCCCTGCCTCAGGAACCCATCATGCTGAGTCTTAGCACCCTGCTTAATGAAACCACGGCTGAAAAGTCCCTCAGGATCCCTTTGAGCAAATTCAGTGTCTACTCTACAGCGCTGTGAGGGCTGAATCCCAAGGAAAAGGTCCTTTGATAAAACAGGGAAATGGGCGTACATGCAACTCCTTCATTTACAAAGCATTTTGCTTTTATTTCCCTATGAAGCAAAATAGAGAACACTGAAGCTTCAGAAGGTCAGTTTCTGGAAATGGTGCAGAGGGATATCCAGGACCCGGCTGAGCCTCTTCCACAGATCCACTAGTTCTGTCCCCAGGGACCAGGGTTCCCTGCACCTGTGGATAAGCCAAGATGACATTTTCTCCTTGGCCTTAAGCAGGAGAGCAGTTTAATCTCCTTCTATTTTTTTGGATGTTAAATAACTTTGACAAAGGTGAACTAAAAATAGATCCCCATTTCCAACATTTGTCTGGCTGAAGGAATGGAAGGCAAAGGACCACGCACCGTGGGTACCCTGCGTCAGCACCAGCACACACAGATGCCTTGTTCCAGGCTATAATCGTCTGTTGAGTGGAGCTTTATGTTTGAACAATGCTGAACACAGGCTGCCTTAATCAAAATTTTTGTTTCTGAAGTCCTGAATAAAATTTAAAACCAAAGCACAACTATTTCTTAGAATCACTGAATCACTTAGGTTGGAAAAGACCTTTAAGATCATCAAGTCCAACCATTAAACTAGTACTGCCAAGTCCACCACTAAACCATGTCCCCAAGTGTCACATCTACATGCCTTTTAAATAACCCCAGGGATGGTGACGCAACCACTTCCCTGGGCAGTCTGTTCCAATGTTTCATAAACCTTTCAGTGAAGGAAATTTTCCTAATATCCAATGTAATGTAAACCTCCCCTGGTGCAACTTGAGGCCATTTCCTCTTGTCCTATCGCCTTGACTCGGGAGAAGACACCGACCCTCACCTCCCTACAACCTCCTTTCAGGCAGTTGTAGAGAGTGACAAGGTTTCCCCTCAGCTTCTTCTTCTCCAGGCAAACCAACCCCAGCTCCCTCAGCTGATCCTCATAAGACATATGCTCTAGACCCTTCACCAGCTTCATTGCTCTTCACTGGACACGCTCCAGCACCTCAATGTCTTTCTTGTAATGAGGAGCCCTCACTACAAGAACAAATCACTCATGGCGGGGCCTCACCAGGGCCGAGTACAGGGGGATCATCACTTCCTTAGTCCTGTCCACACTGTTTCTGATACAGGCCAAGATGCTGTTGGCCTTTTGGCCATCTGGGCCCACAGCTGGCTCACACTCAGCCAGCAGTGGACCAACACCCCCAGGTCCTTTTCTGCCAGGCAGCTCCAGCCACTCTTCCCCAGGCCTGTAGCGCTGCATGGGATTGTTGTGACCCAAGAGCAGGACCCAACACTTGGCCTTATTGAATCTCATCCCATTGGTCTCAGCCCATCGATCCAGCCTGTCCAGATCTCTCTGTAGAGCCATCCCACCCTCAAGCAGACCCAGATTCCCACCCAACCTGGTGCCATCTGCAAACTTACTGAGGGTGCACTTGATCCCCTCATCTGGATCATTGATAAGGATACTAAGATATTCTTGGGATTGTTTCTTATAAAAAATACAGACTATTTTTGATTTTTACTAAATCAGAGTCGTTGTTTTGAAATTTTTAACTAAAAAAGGGTTTGTTTTAATTCTAGCCCCATGCTTTCTGGCCAACCACTGGATCATGTGATACTTAACTGCTGTTAACAATTAGTCTACTGAACAGGTTAAAGTCCCGTGGCCCTTGGTCTCCCTCTTGTGGCGCACTTGCACCGAAGTTCAGTTTTGCCTTGCTACCTTCATTTTTTGTTTCTGTCTAACGTTGTTTCCTCTTCCCATGATACTGTTCAGTATAACTCTTCTGTAGAAAAAAAAAAAATCCATATATGACCTGTTCACTATGATAGATAATGTCTACCCCAAAAATGGTGCCCATAAAAGAAGTGATACCACTGATGGCTCTTCCGAACTGTATTTTTATGAAGTTGGACATTGAAGGCTTTCTACAAATTACAATGCAAAAAGATAATGTTGCATGTGTTTCTGCAGCACTCTTTTTGATTTGTGAGAGAATACTGCCTGTTTGACTCCATTGGAGCTCTCCTTTCAGTAGGATTCCAAGTCTTTAAGCGATCAGCTTTTTGAGACATTCTACCACGTCCTTTATTTGCTTTCTCTTGTGAATCTCTTTGACACTATCCAAACTTGACCACCAACTATAGCCTTACTAACCTCACTTTAAATAAAATTAGGTGTCTCTGTGGTCACATTTTAGAAGAGCAGCACCACTGGACTGTACTTTAAAACATTTCTTCCATTTGCAGTTAACTCCTAAACAGGAATGGGGCTGAGATTTTTTTTGTGATAGATGCTGGGGTCCATAGAGTTTCTTAGTCTGATGTTGAATATCACAGGTGAACAGTAAGAAGGGCTTTATACAGGTGGGGGTTTGTTACTTCCTTGTTCAGCTTGGCTTTATCATATGTCAGAATAAAAACCATCACCTTCTCTAAAAATTCATTCTATTAATTGCTTCTCTTCCTTGTGAATTTGCCATTCACACCCTTCTTGGGAAAAACTGGCTTTGGTTTGGTTTGGTTTGGCTTGGCTTACAGAAACAGAGACATTACTTCGGTAATCCTAGTGCAGGGCTGACATTGCCCACGTGCCCGTCAACCAGCACATCCTATGCTTACCTGGAGATAACTGCCTATAAAAAGATGCTCATCCGTCTATTAACTACCCAGATACTAAGGATACTCACAGGGAATTATCCCTACAATTCACACCTTAAGCTCTGCTCTGCTGAAATAACAAACAAAAATGCCAGCAAGTGCTTATGATGGCTATTGGTCTTTGATGTGGAAACCACTCAATGGGTATCGGGCTGAAAAAACTCCATCTATTCTTTCATACGTGCCAGTGAACAGCTAGCACACAGTCATTTCCACTGCCACGTGATGAAAGATCCCAAGTTTGAATAACAAACTTTCTTTCCACTGACTCCAGTACAGCACTGTATTAACTTAAAGGGCAGATGACCCTAAATTTAAGAAAGTTCCTTATTTTTAAGGTAAAACGCTTATGAAACAGCTTGTCTTCCTTCTGGGTAAGGGAAGATGACCCTAAATTTGAGAAGGTTCCTGATTTTTAAGGTGAAATGCTTGAGAAACAGCTTGTCTTCCTTCTGGGTAAATATGATGAATTTCTTTCATGAGAAGTTAGTATAAAGAAGTGGGAAGTTTGGGTTGCTTTTTTTCTGCCCAAGGACACAATGAAAAAGAGAAGTCAAAATGCAAAGAAGCAGAAGCTCCTTCAGAAGCTGAGCCCTGTGGACCTGCCTGGACATCACACTAACAAATTTCACTTACATGATCTTTTGTAGGGTTTCGGACACGGAAGAAATATACAACCAAGGAAGTAGGCAAGAGCTCCCAGATGAAAAGGATCACTCCAAACACTATGTAACCCGCATCTCCCAGCTGACATTTCAGATCTGCCTGTTGAAAAATCAGAGAGAAAAGCGTTTAAAAATAAAGATGGCAGCTCATTTAAAGGTCCAAGAGGCAACACATTTTCTTATGAAGATCTGTATTTAAGTGGCTGAAAAGCTTGACAGCGTGGTAGAAATTCCATTCAGTAAAGCCAGATTAACCTGGTTATTGTATGAAGGCATACTAGAATAATATGTTAACTTGTTTGGTACATAACTTCCCTTTCTTTCTACCTTTTTTCCTCCCTCCTGCACCTCCTGCTGTCCTTCCTTCAGCACAATCAAAGCTTAATGCAGGGGTCTTCCCAGACTAAGAGCCTGGTAAGCAACCGTTTGATCAAGTGATCAAACCCAGGTAAGGAGAAACTAGCTCTCTGGTCCTTTTCCAGATGGGAATAATATGTAAAGGATCAATCAATGCCCAGGTCTTCAAGGGCATTGCTGGCAATCTGGCTTTTAAAAGTTAAGGCTCGGATCCCTTCAAATTGGTGCACATTGTTAGCTTGAATAACCATGCTGCTATTTCAGCACTAGCTTTGAACTTCTCTCTAGATTTCCCCTCCACCATTCACCACAGCTGCAGAGGGAAAATCCTGTACTTTCACGTGTTTTGTAGGGAAAAGAAAAGGGTAATGTTTCTGACAGGTGACCCGAGGCAGTACCACAGTACAAACATCAGACTGTACTTTTAAAAGTGACTTTTGGTTCTGATACCAAATTGAGTACCTGCTCCTTACTTCCAGGCCCTTTACATATGGTTCAAATCATTTGCCTCAAAATCCAGGCAACCTTAATATCACAAGTCAGATCAGATGTTCAAAAATCAGTAGTAGTGACCTTAGGCCTAAAGCATCCCAGTGAGCTCCCTACAAACAACTTCTGCCTTCACTGGGGAAAACAGCACAAAATATTCTGGCCATGAAGTTCCAGTCCCTGTTACTCCAGACTGTGGGAAGTGCTCCCTGCAAGTGATCAGCAGGAACAGCAGTAACACTCCAGGCCCCAACAACATGAGGGAAAATGTTTGATTCAGGAGATGAATCACAACCTAGTGCTCTTCTGCCTAAACCTGCGTTTTCTCATTACACGGAGTGGCATCACTTATTTGCACTCTTCTTCTCCACAGCATAGCAAGGCTGACTAGTGGTCCCTCGACAGACCCAACGCTACTGACTCTTAATGAGGTCCTCTGGGAAATTCTGACCTACTGTTTACCTACTTTGTATTTACAGTTTTATCTGCTGCTCAACAGAAAAAATTTTAATGGCTCCAGTTTTGCTTGGTCACCCTGGCAATACAAGGCCCTTGCGTGGCTGGGAACACTGCTTTTGGTCTGCAGGTGGTTGCTGAGAGGGTGAGGAGATGTCAAGTGTCTGGGATTTTGAGGCCAAACAAAATATAGTTATGGTCCAGCCCCGGGCCTGCCATTTTGCCTACTCTTGACAGAGCTGGAAAACTGCTGGGACCCAACTACATGCTTCAAAGCAGAGAAAGGAGCTGGATGCCCAAATTTCATTAAATTCAACAAAGAATCCACTGCTGTTTCCTTTAGCGTTTTTATCACCATTAGTTTTCAATCCATCTGATTGTCACTTGCAATTTAAGACTGCAAAGTCTTATCCTCAAACGACAGAAGTTATCACAATAATGACAGAACTAAAGTAAATAACTCTACACCCTGGACAGCAGTGGGAGATTCAACGATGACTACAGAAACGAGCATTTCAGTGAAATCAAGAACTGTTTTTCTACTTCTCCAAGTAGAACATATTCTTTCTAATGGACAAAACACCTCTTTTTTTTTTTTTTCTTTTTTTTTAAGAATAAAATCAAGGTAAGTAACAGACCATTTTAAAAAACAATTATTTGGCTAGTAGTTACTTCTTTCTTTTAGCACTGAGGGGGTTTTTCCTTCCTATGCTGAAATTACCAGAAATTTGTGTTCCTTGAGCAAAACAATCTTACTGAATAAAACAAAACCAAAAAAAAAAAGACTTTAATATATTAATTCGTCCTGTCATAGCATTTCAGAAATGAGCCATCACATACAGAATGAGCTTTTCTCATTAGCAAATATTTTCATACTTGCCTGATCCGATACGTTGTACCAGTCATAGTCAAAAGAGTTGACTTTCTTGGTTTGGGAAAACGATAAGATGAACAAGTTGTAACAGGCTCGTGAGGTATAAAGTAGTATAACAGTCACTCCTATACTTGTCACCTGACAGACAGATGAGCCCTGGAAGAGATTTAAACACAAGTTATTATTCATAAGGGAAGTTGACAAGAACATTACTTTGCTTGGACTTTGAGGGTTGTTGTGCTACTCTGCCTAATGCAACTGACATTTTCTCTTTCCTTCTTTGATCGGTATATCCCATACTATGTATATTCCTGTACTTTATCAGTAGGGTGGTTTCTGGGAAATGGTAGCAGTTCCAGCCCTTACCAAGATGGACTGTGACTATTTCCTACGACTGATTGTAGAAGTGCTATTTTCAGCAATGCAAACACATCAGAACTACACCCGGTATCAAACAGACCAAGGGAATTCAGCCTTCAGCTGTGCACTGGCTACAGAGCATCCTGTAGCAGATGCTGGCTGGCTAGCATGATGCAACCTTGCATCTTTTTACAACTGCTGGCTCTGCATCTGTTTTCTAAGTAGAGAGCAGATCGGAGCAGTCAGCAGTATAAGCTCAGCACAGACAGGAACAGAACATCCTGCCTTACCTAATGTCAACACAGAGGAGACAAAGTGGAGGCATGGCCTACGGGCAGAGTGACCATGGCAGGGCAGCCTGTGAGCGGGAGCTGGGGCACAAGGGGAGGAATGATACTGCAAAGAAGGAAATCACAACAGTTCCTAAGCCCCAGAGAGGAAAATGGACAGAGCAGGGGAAAGAACCTAATCCAATGTAAGGAATAAGTGAGACGCCTGCCCACTGTGTCAGGCAGGAAGAGTCACTGAGGGGGGCTGAGACACCAGCACAGGACTTGTGGCAGCAAGAGAGGAAGGAATCCAGGATCCATGGCTGCAGGGATCAGTGTGAGTCTGATCACAGAGGCAGGCAGAGGTACAAAAGTAGGACTGCAGCTTTGAAGGAAGCTCCTAAGTAAATTCTGTGCAGCTGGCTCTGGAACAGTGCTTTGAACGGCCAAAGGAGGCAAGACAGGCTAAAGCTCTGTGCTTTCAGAGAAGCAAGATACCTTCCAGTCATTTGCTTCACTAGCCCTGCCCTCTCCTTCTCCTGGCTGAGACCCACACCAGAGGATGGCCTCCTCGCATCTGTCAGAGAGACAGAGGGGCCAAGAGGGAAGTTGCTCCTGCCCTCACAGGACCTTTTATACCAGTGCAAGTGACAGGTCTGCATCCCATTCCCTCCACTCACTCACTCTGCTTCCAGGTTTGCAGTCAAGGAGCAGAGGAGGCAGGCAAAGCACAGACAGAACAGTGGCCAGTGAAGTATCAGGTGAAGTCACCAAGTCATCAAGTCCTGAATCCATAGTCTTTAGAAGACTGCCCAGGCCCCTTCACTGCTCACCCATGCTCATGGCTTTTGCCCCTGTGGCTCTGTCGATCCAGCTCCTCAGTCTGCACTCCCTGGTGAGTGTCACTAAAGGGGAGCTTGGGGACTAGTCAGAAAAGCTTGCTGAAAACTAGCTTGTCTATTTTCCCAGCAAAATAATACTGATTCACAGAACAGTCAGGTTTAGGAGTACTACAGTGCAGTCAGCCTCTCTGACTGAATTCCTGCTTACAACATGATCGAACTACCACCATCCACTGGACTGCAAGCTGTAGCCATGCCAGGAGTGAGCCCAGAGCCTGCTGCTGTACAGGAGCTGAAGCCAGAGACATGGCAGGCAGCGGTGAAAGCTGTCACTAGATCAGCAGGCAGGAAATGCCACAAAGAGGAAACATTTGCTAAGGCACTTCTCTATTCTCCTTCGGTACCAGCAAGTCTGTGATGCTGTCATGGAAACCGAGGGTGAGAGAGCAGAGAGAGGCTGCTGACTGGCACATACCATATCCCAGCTCAGTGGCATTTACAGCCTGGGGTGAGCAGAAGTGAAGAGCAGAATGGGGTCACTACTCCCCAGTATAGGTTTCCCTACATAGCTGTCAGTCTTTAGTAGTTAGCAGTTAAACATGCTGCACGTGTAACAAACTTCAGTCCCACCAAATACAAAAAGAAGGGTAAAAAGTGTCCTGGTTTTGTTGCCCATCAAATATACTTAGTGGACTGGGGAAGGTAGAGCGTGGCAGTAAAGTAAAGCCAGAGGAATCCTTTTTCAGTCCCGGGCCTCTACAGAAGAGAGGGAGAGCCCTGAGTTTGTAGCATGTCATGTGCTTGTGGCCAGCACAGAACTGGCCCAAGTCAGCACCTAAGGGCAGGGCTGGGCACCTCCTTGTGCTGCTGCAGCCCCGATGAGCACATCAGGCTGGTCCCCGTGTGACTGCGTTTTCACATGTGGTCAGAGGATGCGTGCCAGCAGACAGGGAGATGCAAATAAAAGGCTGCCAGTACTGATGCCTATCGACATGCACCTCAGAGCACACAGTATCTCCAACATTGCTTCTATCATAGCACTGCGGAGAATGGATTTTTCTTCTTTAGCTATTTTTTTCAGCACAACAGTAGCAGATTAAACCAGGATGTTTTTTCACTGCCAACTCCAGCCATCTGCATCCGTAAGTATGCGCAGTTAAATCCTACTGGAAATCCCCAGAGGAACTCCTGTTTCAGGTCAGCAGAAAGGAGCAAAGCACTCTTTAATTCTCATTTCCACACCCTAACTTTCACCAGCTGAGCCTTCTGTCCTTTCCTCTCTGCAATAATGTTAGAGTTTGTTTGTTTTTTGTGAAATAGTTTGAAGTAAAGAAGATCAAGTTTCCTGCAGCAGGAGGAAACGGAACAAAGTAATCTACCAAAGCCTCCCTTAGGTTAACACTGCTTTGTTACAGAGATTTATGCTTCTGTGATTTGCAGCAGTAGAAAAACTTTTCTTACTAGTAAAAATAATCCACAGCCCATGCCCTTTGGTCAGCAAGTGACAGGCTTGAAAGAAACAAAACAAACTAAGCTGTGTTTTTAAATCTCCTAGTCAGCCCTGAACTTTCAGCTGTTGGGCAGTAGGGCCAGATTTGAGTAAACAGGAAAAGCACTACTTTCATCTGATTAAGTAAACGGAGAGAGAAATTCTAGTATAAGATTTTCTAAATAGTAGCTGAAACTTACATTTTTGAAAGGTGTGTTGTGGTAAAGTTAATGTGCTATTAATTAAACTAATAATTTATTTTAAGATTTTAACTATATACTGCAAACACAAGGACCTTTGAAAGCCCTGTTTCATTATTACAATAAATACAAAACACCTTCACTGATTTTATAATAAACACTGCAGGCTTATGTGATGCGACTCAGCACTTTGACCACAGAATGTATCCAAATCTGAAAACCTAACAACATTTCTTTAAAGAACATTTTGTAGAGTAATATGAGAGACTTTTTTCCCCTTCTCCCCATTTAGCTGAATTTATAATGCATTAAGTCTTTCAAAACATGTTCTCATTATCTATAGGGCAGTACATAAATGTATAAAGGAAGATTCATATTCCTCTGTCTGGCTTATCTTCAGCATGCTGCTACCTTAAGCATTTCACTTAGTCAATAATATGCCAAGCTGAAGGATCCCAAAGTACCCAGATCCCAGAGTGGTCTACAGACCACTTCTGTGTGGCAGTACTGAAAAGAAATAGTCTTCAGATGGGCATCTGGAGAACGCAGGATCCAGCTGTGAGAAACTCCAGCCAGTAAGTTCTGTAAACTCTGCCTCAAAACCACACATTTTGGGGGTCACTGGTGTTAGCCAAAAGCCCCATTGCTAGCACTGAGTATTTAATTCATATATCGAGCAGAATGGCCAGTCAAGTGCAAACTGTGAAGTTTAAGGCCTCCAGCTCTCAGGGGTTCTAAGGAAACGCATGGCTTTCCCTCACGCTGCCTTTGTCTCTCAGAAGGTACTTGAAAAGAACTGAAAATGTACCTTACCTTGGACTCCAAGTAAATGTTGGCTAAAGACATCTTGGAAATCTTATACAGGCAGATGGAGAGTGAAACAGCGCACAGCACAAACAACGTGTCATTAATTGCCACCCGGACAGAGACAATGACTTTTCTTTCAGAATTCTGTGTCCTCACCAATACTGCACATGTTAAATTCACCAAGAGGAAGAGGAGACTTATGAAAAGAGAAGCCAGGTAGAGGGGCAACCTGGGAGAGTGAGGAGAAAACAGTTTTAGCGACATTGTTCAGTGTCAGTCAGGAGATGGAAGTTGCACTCTGGCCAGTGAAAGCTGCCACAGCTGACAGAGTGACCAGTCACCCAAGCCCAAATCAAAGTGCTCCAGATTGCTGGAGAGGTTAGCTTAGCTCATTTCAAACCTGTTTTCACAGTTACACAACAAGCTGTAAGTAAAGAAACTAATGTCAAGCAGCAAAACATGGAAGACTGTTTGCAGTAGAAATACAACAGCACAGTTCTTAAAAACTACTTAAAATACCCGTGTGCTTTCTTAGAGCATGCACTTCATATACAGCACAAACCCTTTGACTATTCACTGACAGAACTCTCACAAAAGGCTGAGTTCCCTGGAATGGACTGGTTTTGACCCTGGTTTTACTACACCACTACTGCCATGTGAAACATCACTGACTGCTGTTTGCCATCAGATTTCATATTAAACTGAGGAAGTGTCTAACACTAGGAAAAAACCTCTGAGTTGCTGGTTCTCCCAGCATCTTTCTCTGTCTCTTTTCCTAAATAACTTGGTCACAGGCAACTTCTTGAAAGAAACATCAAGAAATTTAAACATGCATATTGATTCTGGGTTGGCATTTTGCCATCCTCCCCAGGAAAAAGGTTCATTTGCACAACCACAGGAGCAGAGGTGGAACAGCAATGTGACAAGACAGAAGCCCAGAAGCTGGACTGAGTTTTCCCATCTGTTTTCTCCCACATACCCAGCACTGATATCTGCAATATGAGTATATAAATATACCACATACTTAAGGAAAGCTGCTTCTGATTGCATTTTACTACTACGCACAGCTGTGGAGCTTTCAACCTTTTTTTTTTTTTTTTTTTTTTTTTTTTTTTTAGGAGAAAAAAAAGCACCTTTTCAATTCAGGTGTTTGCTTACTTCATTATCATTGTGGACCAAGGTAATTACTTATAAGGGTCATAATCTGCAGTCACTGAACAAGAGGTTTTGGCCACAGCTTTTCATGCCTGCTGGGAACTGAACATGGCTGACAACAAAAAGACTGTACCTGAGGAATCACATTCTGATTGTCTAAAAATACTTAAAGTTGATCTTTTTCTTTCACACATTCAAATCCTTTTGGGATAACATCAAGCTAGCTACAAAGCTGAAAGCGTAGCTGGCTTCTTTTCAGGGGGCAAAAGGGAAGCGGTATCACAGAATCACAGAATGGCAGGTTTAGAAGGGACCTTTGGAGATCATCTAGTCCAACCACACTGCCAAAGCAAGGTCACCCAGAGCAGGCTGGACAGGAACGCATCCAGGTGAGGTTTGAGTATCTCCAGAGAAGAAGACTCCACTGCTTCACTGGGCAGCCTGTTCCAGTACTCTGGCACCCTCAAAGTAAAGAAGTTTTTCTGCATGTTACAATGGAATTTCCTGTGTTCTAGTTTGTGCCCCTTGCTTCTCGTCCTGTTGCTGGGCTCCACTGAAAAGAGTCTGCTCCCATCCTCTTGGTACCCACCCTTCAGATTAAGTATTGATGAGATCCCCTCTCAGTTTTCTCCTCTCTAGGCTAAACAGCCTCCAGGTCTCTTAGGCTTTTCTCACAAGAGAGACGCTCCGTTCCCTGCTGGCCATGCTCTTTTTAATGCATTCCAAGATACCATTGGCCTTCTTGGCCACAAGGGCACATTGCTGGCTCATGGTCCTCTGCAGAGCTGCTTTCCCTAACCTGTACTGGTGCATGGGATTATTCTTCCCTAATAGCCCTAAGGGTATACCTTTGAGACCTTTTAATTGTGCAACATGGAGGACTGAAAGCATAAAAGTCCCTGCTTGTGAATCAATACCCTTCCTTCCAACTGTATCTGGCAGTAAGTGAGGATGCTGTCTTTTCCTTGCCAGTCATGGAAATTCTCTCTCAGGGGAAAGAATGTGCTCATTCTTAGCCTTCCAGGGCAGGGCTCTGTTTTTAGGATAAGCAGCCAGAGGTAGTTCCTTTAAACCTCAGTCTAATGCTGGAAGCACTCCAGTCCTGAATCTCTTCTTTCACACAGCTTCCTCTAGTTCCCATTTGTAGTGGTGGTACATTTACACATTTTATTAATATCTCAAAAGTTTTTAAGTGACTTTTGTCACCTAGATATTTATAAGCATTGATGAGATCCCATCTCAGTTTTCTCCAGGCTAAACAGCTTCCAAGTCTCTCAGCCTTTCCTCATAAGAGAGATGTTCCACGCCCTAAGTAACTTGTCACTTAAAGTGGTCATGTGTCTTCCTTTCCTTCCCCTCCCAAAGCCTATTAAATAGGGTCATCTCTTCTCCTCCACTGTAGTGCAGGTAAAATATTCTTATGGCATTTAGGCTTATGAGGAAAAGTATGCTCTTACATGATGCCTGCTTGTGGAACAGAAAGTACATGCTCTCTTTTTGTTCAGCTTAGTCATAGAGACCTTCTGCTTCAGCGCAGCCTGCATGCCCTTGGTGCTGGCTTGCAAACAGCAAGCCTTAGAAGCTTCCAGGCCAGGCTCCTCCTTGACGGAGTTTAGCAAAAAGAAAAAAAAAAAGCACTGTCATGCTGTCATGCCCACACAGTCCTGTGCGAGCCAGGGTGAGCTGTCATGGCCAGTCTGTTGTGCAGCTCTTCACATAATGATCTTCCATCCCCCTTATTAACATGATGTGGCCAGGAAACGGCTGCCTGTTTTGACAATAGAAGCATTGTTGCTGAGCTTCTGAATAAGCACTGATGGAGATGCAGGCTGTGTGCCTCAGGGTGGTTTTAGGGTCTCTGCAGCTGCAGGAAGCATTCCTAACTCACTTAAAGGCAGAATCAACCGCCTTTGAGCCTACAGCTCAACTACAAGGCACCTACATGGCATAAATACATATATGAGGGTTTTTAGAAAATAAGGGCAGGAGAGGTGCTTCTAAACTGCACCAGTGACTGTTCAAAAGCCTATTGTGCCTAATCCCCTTTTTTGGGCTAGTCCCTTAAAAGGAACTGTGTGTAATCTGGTTTGGCCAGGTAGGGCACGTGCCAGAGTATTCCATTCTTTCTGTGTCAGGCTGAATGTATCCCTAACTTTTTCTTTGAGCTTAAAATCAAACTTCAGATTAATGCAGTGGTGTTTGCCTTCTTTAACAGGAAAATCTGAAACTACTGCATTTTGCATGTGGTTTCCTCAGAAACCATACAGTGTCTGAGGCTTGTGTGCAACAAGACACGCACATGCGTACCAGCGAGCCTCATCCAAACCCAGTCCGTGGCTGTAAGAAATCCCCAAGCCCAGGGAGACGTGCAGAAGGACTATTTAAACATGAAGCTGGGCTGGCACAGGCTTTGCCTTGAGCTCTTTTGCAACAGTGATTAACATCACTGAAGTCTGATAGGATTTTACCATTTTTTCCGTGTCTGAAACGATTCTGTTTTCTGATACCTGTGTGAATACACAGACCACAGTCCAACCTCTCTGTAGCCCTGTTTACGTTGCCATTATCTACTGCAGAAATGCCAATACCAGATAATAAGATCTGACAGTTATTAAAGAAAATTAGGGAAAAACGAAAAAAAAGTAAACATTCAGCAATGAAGAAAAATCAAATTCAGTAAGTGCAGACTTCAGTCCCTGTCTGTAGGCCATCCATCTTTCTATCATCCATCATCCATCATGAGTTAAGCAACAGGATCTAGTGAAAGATGTCCCTGCCCATGGAATGGAGGTTGGACTAGATGATTTTTAAAAGTCCCTTTCAACCCAAACCACTCTGTGATTCTGTGATCTTTCACTAGCCTGTTACAATTAAGATTCAGGACCTCAGCTGCAGGTGTGCATGTATAACACTACATTAATTGCTCCGTATAAGATAGGAAAAAAGGTCAGCTTTAGATATTTGGCTCTTTTACAAAGACTAACCACATTAATGCAAAGAGATCTGGATATTAAAACAAAATACTACTGAAGTCCTTTACCAACAGAGCTGAATAAGAGAGAAAAGGCTAGGCCAGGCTGAAATGCAGTAGGCAAGAGTCATGGTGGTCATGGAGATGTTGTGGGGAGGGTAGTCTGTGCATGAGTAATTCCAGGTACAATACAAAAGTGTCACAAGCTCCCTTTGCTTGAAGAAAGACATTTTCAAGCAGTTTTCAGGAATAAAGCCTTGAAACAAACATCAGTAACAGATGAGGTTCAAAGCTTCTACCTCTCACCTTTAAACCCAGCCAGGAACATGTTCACAGGCCTGCCCTATACCACCCTGACCCACAGTCCAGGCTTTGTTCCTCTTGCCTGTGTGTACCATCGGAGGCAGGATTGCTTGCACTGAGGGCTGGCTGAGGACCTGTGTGTATGTGCTGTGCTTGTCTGCCAGCCCACACTCTTGATTTCCTTCCCACAGAAACCAGAGTGCGAAGGGGGATGAATTCATTTGTATGCCACAGTGTTTACCAGGGAGCATCCAGCTCTTGCCCCCTGTGGTTTGGGATGTAGCCAAGGTATGCACACAGACCCACAAATTTGAAAGCATTCCTGAGGCCACCAAAACAGACGCAGCCTCTGTTCCCATCCTGACAATTTCTGCATCACTTGCAGTCCAATATGCAGTCCATATCCCTCAGCCAGCCATCATGCCCTGTGTGTCCCATACCCTCACCAACCCAAGCATAGCCCACCTCAAGCCTGCTCTCACAGTACTGCCATTCTGCCAAGCATGGTTTCTGAAGCATTTGCTCCAGATGTTTGCCTCTCCAGCTGTACCAAACTCCAACTGGATAACAAACTTTCCAGGTCAAGGACAATATTAATATTTCACCTGTTCACACAGTACTATGTTGTCTTAATAGTCAGCAAATAACAGGTCAGATTTCAGTTTCAAATTACTCTGCTTTCCTATCCTGAATTCGGATTGTAAACTCTTTTCTTTGGAATGGAGACAATCTCTCTCTCTCTTCCCCTGTCTAAACAACATCGCCCCAATGAGGCTTCAGGAATTGCAACAATAAACATTAATTCATTAAGCTCCTCCTCAACTTTCTGGACATTACTGCCCTTTGGGAAGTAGTTCCTGACAATTCCTCCTGCTCAAGAAGATCCCAAACAAATCTCTCTACCTAAATGCAAAGCTACCATAAGCTCAACTGTGTGGAGCCAGGAGTTACCTGCGAGCTCCCAAACACATCAAGTTGAATCCATTCTCACTAGCTCTTTCCCTTCACAACTCTTCTCTCATCTTCCCAAAAATTTAGAGTCTTTTATTACCACTGACCTCACAGATTAATACATACCCAGTCCCACTCATTCCTGTCAAAACAAATACATCACTCTGCTACCTTTACCAAAGCACTGTATCCGAAATCACCTGGCATTATAAATTAAGAACCTGCAAACAAATCACCAGGGTGAGTATATTCTGCCTGCATTTGAAATATCTGCTGTTGAAATATGTGAATGTTTAAAAGCAGCGCTTGTTTTGGGAAATGACAAAGATTTCTAAATATCATAGCAAGAAGCTGGCCTCAGAACCACCATCAAGAACATTGGTATATAAATATGAACAGGTGGGATATGAGTGCCACACATTTTCAAAGATGTAGTGTTTCTCAAAGAGCATGGCTTGTCTTACTTTACCACATTAAATGTTTGCATAGTTCTTACCTGTATTTCAGTAGCTCTGGGGAATATTTTGACTTAGCTTTGAAAATCACCTGCAAAACAGTAAAAAATTCCATCAAATATAGGATACATGTAAGTAAAGAAAGATGCTGTGA
This sequence comes from Thinocorus orbignyianus, assembly GCA_013400375.1. Taxonomy (NCBI): domain Eukaryota; kingdom Metazoa; phylum Chordata; class Aves; order Ciconiiformes; family Thinocoridae; genus Thinocorus; species Thinocorus orbignyianus. The sequence goes on from VXBW01008502.1 coordinate 938,089, forward strand.
TCCGCAGGAATCCTGTCTCACAAGTCACAAGAAATGTAATGATAGGTATCATTACATTACAGATTTACATTTATTGCTTATCCATGGCAGGCAATCTCTAGGCAAAGTATTAAAACCACTCAGCAGGCGATCACAACGTACTCAAATACAAGTTGTCTATACCACTATTTTCACTTATTCTGCCTTGGGAATAAGGTTTTTTATGCCAGTATTCATAAGAGGACTGATGCCAGTATAATCATAGAGGCAAGTAATTATTGAGCTCTTACATGATGTAACAGTACAGGTCTCTCAAGTAGATCAGCTCCTACTGGCATATTGGATCAGACACTGTTCCCATGACAAGCCCATCATAGTACCCGGGCTTGAAAATGTACCTTTGCAGCAATGTTGCATTGCCAAAAGGATGCCATTGAGAACCAAACTCATTGTCTTACTCTGAGGTGTTTTTGGTTTATGCTGACTATCTGTTCACTAAACAACAACATGTATTTTTACAGAGAGATACCTCAGGCCCAGTAGTTACCTCACTGTAACAGAAAAGACAAAATACTGACATGTTTTCTGCAACATAGCCAGGTAGTATCAGTCGCTGGTGTTTAACCACCATTAGAAATTCTAAAAAAAATACATAAGATGGTTTCCAAACACACCCAGTTTACAAGTGTTCATTTAAACCAACAATCAAGCACACTGATTGCTAGCATTACAAAAAAATCCACCCTTTATGACTTATTCTGGGTTGTTTCCTAACTCTTCTCCTCAACTTATCCTGCCTTATCCATTTCACTTGGTTTTGCATGCCTTTTAGTATAGTTTGCATAATATTTGCTATGATTATCATGCTTTCCCAAGGAAACAGCACTTATGTGTATGTATGTGTAGGCATGTGTCTGCCTGTCAACCTGTTTATCTGACCCCCTACTAATCTTAAAATACTCCAGTCAGAGAACTGACGCAAAAATACTTGAAGCATCAAAGAAGTGATCTTTTATCACCCTCCTAAAAATTAGTGACCCAACAGAAGCAAGGAGCACTGTAAATGATACGTGACATTTGTGAGGTCACCCCCTGCATAATAATGCCACACACCACCCAAAATGAAAGAGTCTGCACAGCAAAGTCTTGGAAGAAATGTCCCAGTTATGGAAAGAGCTCAAAGTCAAGCATGAGACATAGATCTGGAGAAAATCAGGCTTCACTTGTTCCAGGGCTCCTGGGACAACTTGTCATTTAACTCCTATTCACCATAAACAGCTGCCTTCACATGGAAATTATTTTTGTGACGCATCAGCCTGCTTAGCACTAGCTGAAGCAGCAGAGAACATTGAGCTTTTCAGCAGGCCCTGGAAAAACAATACCTGAGAATAAAATTGAAAAGTTGGGAGAAAAAAAAATCTCTAAAAATATTCTTCAACCACTGATACTGTTAACAACTCCAGCAACATCCCTTACAAAATATTTTTGTGATTCGTTCTCCAAATTCCTGGACCATGAATTCTCACAGGAATTCAGGAAGAAGTTTTATGTTGCTTTCCCTACTTGCTACTGAAAGGAGAGGTCCAAGAGGCTTGAGAATATTCTGTGTTTCTGTGGTACATAAAGAGGGGCTGTCGGTTTTTAGAGAAGATATGGGGTTCAAAATACATCCTGTATGCTTTTTGTACTAGACTTATTGCCTACCCTGCTTATTCTGAAAGATACTGTGGACAAGAAGGAAGGAAAAGATTCCTGACCTCAATGAAACCAAACAAGTAAAATTTGTCTCTAGGGCCATTCCAATTCCACAATCCTCACCAGTTGTGAGTAGCACTTACTCACACATATTGTACCGTTACTTTTGACAGCCTTCAGGAGAAGCACTGAATACAAGTGCCAGGGCCTGTGCAAAGAACTACAAAATACAAGCAATTTGCAGTGGGCAATGAGTTGTGTTGGGTCCCCAAAATCTAGGAAATTCCCAAGTTCCTCAATAGGTATCTCCTGTCGTTCCCCAAAAAGGACTTGCTCACCCCTAGAATATCACATAGCACTCCTGTCACATAAAACAGTCAAAGGCTGCCCCACCTAGCAAAAGTTCTGTAGGTAACTTAGTTAAAACCAAACATGAACATGATGCTCTTGTTGCAGATCCAGCAGGATCTCCACAGGCAAGATTGCCAAGACAGCCGTTATTGTGATTTCACATTTAGTGGGTCTCTCACAGCTAATAAATGCTTCTGAATTTTATCAGAGCAAAATGACCATTAAGAAAGAAAATGAACACTGCATAAAAAAGGGATGCCACATAGAATGAAAGCTGCTCTTAAGGCATGGACACTCTTTCACTACTAGACAGAAATATAGGCAGCCAAGTTCTGCCAGCATTGCTTAAACACTGATAGGGCCTTAGCTCATGAATAGCCTTGCTGGAAGCAACGTGATTGTCGCAGAATAAAGGGCTGTTTAGTGGGAAGAAGGATGTCAGAAACTGATCTCAATATACCTTACATGCGTGGGTGCAGCTTTTTGCTTTTAGCAGTCACTTAGCTCAAGAGACTGGTTGCTCAATGGCCCCTCCCCGCAATAGCGTTGAGAAAGCTTCCAGTCAATATCTGAGTCATCTAAGCAAGTCTTCCAGCAAACCAGAGCAAACCAGACTATTCCTAAGAATAGACTAAACAGCAAGCAGAAGGCAGTCTTTTTTAAAAAGACCTTTCAGAGAGCCCCAAGATGAACAGCAACACGGAAAACTCAGTGAAATTCCTTGCTAATTTTCTAGTGTCTAAAGGGTTACTTTTTCTTTTTAAAAGTATTTCCCCTTTTGCTTGTTTTTTAATGAAGAAATATCCTGTTTTGACTCCTTGTTTTTGCCGAAGGACTGGAAACCTCAAATGAGATTCTCACACTCCCTCCTTCACTCCCCCGAGGTGTATGTCTGGCATATAGAACTGCAGCAGTACAAAAAGATTCCAAAAAGCCCTTCATGCAGACAGGGAAAATTTCTGTTGCAGGAACAGATGTAAACAGCTGACCTTAAAGCCATTTTACCCTGTCCCAACAGAGAAGCAGAGAGGACAACATGGGGGTCCATCAGCAGCTCAGCTGCAGGGAGCTCTGCGGGGCAGCAGAGAAGGCAGACAGGGGCTGGGCTGCTGTAGTTTAAGGGGGTTCCAGCTACAGTTAGGAAAGCTACATCAGGAACCTCTCTGGCTCTGTAAGTATCAATGAAACAGGTGTCAAAGCCAAGCCACATATTCCCAGAGCAAAAAAACCCAAACCCACACTGGGGCAATTTGCTTTGATTTAGTTGAACTGATGTGACGGCTGGCACAGACCTCCAGTGTACCTCTAGTGCTGGCTGATCAATTCCCTCTGACAGGAGCTGCAGCTCAGCTTACCAAAAAGCCTCAGGTATGTGTTAAGTGCTTGCATATGTCTCAAGTTGGCTCTCTGCACAGGAATGAAGTTCAGCTCTATTTACCAGTTCTCATTTCAAAAACTCCAGAAGAAGCATAGCATATACTGTTCCTTCCCAGTTCCTTTCACCACGGCCTCTCTTCTTCTGTCACACTCCAAGCAAACTTCTCTTTGCACCCTGAAAATATGCCACAAGCTCATGCAGGCCCTAGTCCCTCACCATCAGCACGTACACCTTTCCTCTCCTGCATAGCTTCCAGTCCCAGGCCCACCTTCCCCTTTCTCTCTTTCTCCCAATTTGATTATTTCATTTGTATCGGACTCCCCAAAACACAGAAGTTCTCCCTCTACTCTCTAAACTCTACAGTCTGTAGGGCCTACAGGCATGGGCAGCCTGACTCCCTACCATACTCAGCCTTGTGTAAATGGGTAAAAATAGCCCAGAAAGGACAGGGGCCAGGGACCGTTGCGGTACTGGCAGCCACGGCAAACTTTCATGTGTAGCTTTCCCATCAAATTATTTTCTAAGTCAAATGACCTCATTCTTCATGTCAGATGCTGACAGCCAGTCAGTCTGCAGTTGCAATTTGTCTCCTATAGATCCAATACCAAGGGCAACATTTCATGCCAAACATATTTGCTGATTCATTACCATCTGTAGTTAGGCTCCTTTGTAGTTCTATGTACATCTAAAGCATGCCCTAAATATAACAAGCTTTATAAAACATGGTGTGTTCATTTCTTCTAAAAAATAAATATTTCTCATAAGTAAAAAGCCCTCTCTGTTTTCTCACTGGTGGTATTACTTTTGAAATGCTATCCCCAGTAATTAGAGCATGAGAAGTTCTCTTAATATTCCCAGAGCTAACACATACCCCAGTTCCACTGAGATAAACTCAACCTCTCTAAAAGCCTTGTGCTGGTTTTACCCCACCCTGCCAGGCACTTCCAGCATGGCCAGCTCCCCTCTGAACTGCCTTACTCTGCACAATTTCTCTTCATTTGAAAGTCCCTGATTTTATCAGCCCTGCCTGGGAGGCAGGGTAAGCTTCTCAATCTGGATGCCAGAAAAAAGGGAGGTGTAAAGAGAAGTAAATCTGCCTACCAGCCCTTCTCCACCCATACAGCCTCACAGTTCTTTAGCTCAGCACCACGTTCCCTAGGTCCTGGAGAAGTTCCCAACCTGATGATTAAACCTACAGCCCACCAAATGTTCTGCTGTGCCTGGCCACAAGGGAGGCCTGGGATTTCCAGCATCCCCTACAGCTCACGGTCTTTTGCCCTGACCTTGTTTTTTGAGTCTGTAACCTTCCATCCTAGCCCCCCTCCTGCTTCATTTGTATCCTGGTCCCTAGGGAAACATAAAGTCTGAAGCAAACAGGACAAAATGAAGCAAGCCCTTCTCTACCCACCCCTCACACACGCCAGAAAAGGCCATTTATTTCATTTCCCACAGCCTCTTTACACTTTTGCCCCCAGCACTGACTGCAAAGCCTGAGGACTCATCTCAGCCTCCCCTTGTCAGGGACAGGGAAGATTTGGCCAGGCAAGACATAAATAAAAGAGCACCTTGCTGTCTGGAATCACTTACAGTGGAAAATGCATTATTTGCCAATTTGCAGTCTTTGCTTTATCAAGCAGGAAAATAAACCTTTGGGAGCTGCAGGCGTGAGACAAACTTATCTGTGGGCTTTTTGGTCTCTGTAGGTGGAAATGCACACCCCAGCTCCCTGTCCAATGGGTCAGGGTGAGACGTGCTCTGGCTGGGTACAATGCAGTTGCTGGTGTTGGGCTGCTGTTTTATGAAAGTGCCACTGGATCTCATCCTCACTTGAGATTTACTTTAATGATTTCTAAGTAGACAGAGGGTAGGTCACATAATTTTCTCTTTATTATTTAGAAGAGATGAATACAGACATGGGATTAATAAATTCTAATAAATTTAGGGCTCTCATTGAAAATCATCCATATTTTCTGCAGTATGCTTTCTGAGAGGAGATAATATTATATAAGCCTTACCTGCAGCAGCCTTATCTTCTACCCTGCCGTAAGTAGGGCATCAAGACCACAGCAAAGGACCCTGAATTTGACTTTTAATCCAAAGATCCCTCAGGATTTGTTCTGGGTCAAAACTAATTTGCTTGTAACTTCTCTTTCATCTGCAGGTCCCCCGCTTTAGCAACCTGCCCCAGTGCATTACAGCTCCTCTGCTCTATCTGCTAATGATGATGCTCAGGTCTGGGAACAACCCTTCCTCTGCTGATGCCATCATGGCATATTTGTCTTGCTACACATAAAATACAGGCTAAATCTGTTTCCCCATTGCCTTGACGTACCTAGTAAAAAGAGAATAGTTGTGGCTAACTTTCTGTCAAGTTCAAAGGTGCTTATTATCCTGCAAAATGCCCACAGGCCCTTGCCAAATGAGTTTTTTGTTTGGCCAAGAGGACTTGCAATTTTTGTTGAATCACTTTTTCTTCTCACATCTATATCTAAAAGTTTTCCTAACAGTGCCACATGTCTGGGTGCCACAGAGCAGCTAACAAACACCTGCAAATTCCAGAGACCCGCTGGAATCTCTTCCAGTCCTCTGTCTCTAAACTATACAGAGATCACTTCTTTCCCTCTAGCGAAGTACCAGTTAAATAACATGGTTTCCATACAGAGACACGGCTGCAGACCCTTCTTGCCTGCCTTCTAGAGAAGAAAGGGTAAAAGTTGTTTCTGAACAGGTCTGTGAAGTTGTAAGTCATTTGCTGAATACAACATTCTCTCTTCCCACCCCTTTCACACTAGTTCTTGCTTGCTACTGTGGAAAGCTATATGCACATTAAATATACAGTCTCAAGAAGATGCTGAATTTCAAGCCAAACCACTTTTTAATGGTTAGAAGTAAAAAATTAATAACAGTGAATTAAAAATATGTGTACTTATTCTGTGTCTCACATTATATTTGTACAATGCCTTTGTTTTAGCTGGAGAGATACTTGAGATTTCACTGAGAGCAACCAGCTCTAAAGCAAAGAACAATACTAATAATACGCCTGCCTAGAGTGGCCCATGATCTTTAAAGATTATGACACACATCACAAACTCTGAAAGTCCCTTGCAAATATCATTTCCAAATCCTCACAACAGCTCTTCAACACGGGTAACTATGATGTGCTTTTATAGAGGGGCTCAGAGGACTCATGGTGACAGAGCAGAAATTGTCTCAAAGACAGAGCCAACAGCTTTAGCATTTTTTCTGTTTCCAACCACTGACTTGAAACTTCCTGAATGATATCAGACAGCAATGCCAAAAATAAGTTAAAAGGGCGTATGTGTGCATTCAGTACGCTCTCTTTTTAGATCTTCCTGAGATGAAAGAAACACTAAGCCCCTGAGTGCTGGCACTCTAATGCACTGAGTGCAGACTGCTGTGCCCCCTCTGTGCTCAGGTGAGCCTTGGCTTCTCTTGGAGAGGAGCCAGGATGCTGCATTCTGCCTCCAGACTTCCATGGCAGCCCGTCGTGTATGTCTGAGGGAGGAATCTGACCCAGGGCTATGACTTCATCCTAGATGCTGTGATGGGGCTGGACTATGTGATGACGGATGTCGGCCCTTGGGGAATCACACCAGTATCAAATGACTCTCACAATAGCTATGGGATAAAGCATAGGTTACCGCATGCCTGAGCTAGAGTTGAGTAGCATGGAGATGAAAGGTTCCTGTAATCCCTTAATATATCTCAAGACCCAGGCAGCGAAGTGGGGTGAGTTAGCAGGTGTATCAGCCACTGAATCCAGAAAAGTATACCTAAGCACAAAACTCTGTATGTGGTTCTAAGTATTTAATACCCTCTAAAACTCAAGTGATCCTCTTACAGCTGTCATGCTTACCATTTCTGCTTTGTCAGCTCTGGGATGGCAGTTCTCACAAGCAGCCTGATCTCTCGAGCCAGGCTGTTCAGAATTGACAAGCCTGGAATCACTAGAGAGCGCTGCTAAACACTGTAGGCACTACAGAAGCACCCAGACCCAGGCACTAAGCCGATTTCAAGTGGGGCACACAGCAACACCCAAAGCATCCTGAACACTGCTGGGGATGCTCCAGGGCTAGCTATTGCTCTCCTGGCCAACTACCCCTGCACTGGGAAAGCAGACTTTGACCAGGGTCGTCTGAGTGCAGGTTTAGCTTCCTGCTTCAAGTGCAGTCGTGGGATTGAGGAGACAGAAAATCCAGTCCCTGCTCTCCCACAAGCTTCCTATGAGATCTCAGGCAAGCCCAGCAGCTTTTCTTTGCCTCAGCTTGCCGATATCCCATCCTGCAGCCCAGTGCCAAGATACCCAAGCTCATCATAAATACTTCCAAGCAAGTCTAACTGCGGCAACCTGGAGCACTGTGCAGCCTAACTCATCTGGCTTCTTAGCTGTCCATAGCACACATACATTCTCACAACCTCTTTCTGAAATGGAGACACTAGTTTCTTCACCCCGCTGTACAGTTAATTCACCTTTACATCACAGCGTCCTTGAAATAGAGGGTATATCTCTGTATAGCACTCAGCACTCACTGGAGTCCAGAGTCACTGCTTTGTAACACAGATCATTATAGGAATGTGGGTCTGCAGTAGGACTTGATCAGCAGTTTTGACTGTGATACACAGAATAAAAATCTCACTCAGAAACATGTTAGCTAACTTATGAAAAACTGGGGTGGGAGGCTGCCAGCAAAATTAGAAATTACATTTCTGACTGCACACAAACATCAGCCGGGCTAAGCTAGGAGGCTTATGAAGTCTAGCAACAATAATAAGGAATAATAATAGAATGGCATTTTGGATGTCCAGCTTTCAAGCTCTCTTACATATTTCCCCCCCTCCCCCTTTAAATTAAATGACACTCATTTAATTAACAGTAGGTATATTATTTGCCATTCCCAAAATGATACTTCGGGCTCCAGATTCATTGTAACACCGTTCACTTCCATATAGATTAGAAGTTAAAACTCCCAACTACATAACTGAAATTTACTTTTTGCATTGCCAAGGTACATTAGGAAATTACACTTTTCTCATTATTTTTACAAATTAATGCTTTACCATTCTGTCAAATTTAATCAACCAAATATCTGTTGCTTACCTGTGTGAAGTAAAGATTCATCAGGGTCAGGGTGAAAAACTGGAGGCAAACTGGGAAGCAATAGAGAAGCCAGAAGATGAAGGGGCTGAGAGAATTTGCTGTGACAAAGTCTTTGAAATAAAATGAAAATAGCACAGTCCTAAGAGAGGCCCAAAACAAGCACAGAAACAGAAAGACAGTTTGGTAACTGAACCTCTTGTGCCTGTAGTGAAGGACCAGCCAGAGCTGGACGTAGATGAACACAAAAAGCAGTGAATAAAAAACAGTATATACAATGGTCAGGCCCAACTTCACATACGGAGGGACAGCTGGCGTCAGGGTCGGTGGAAGGGTGTCATTTTTCAGTGGGTCCCACTCAGGGGCCTCCATTTGATATCAGGAATCCTCAAAATTATTTATTAAGTTTGGCTGCCGCTGTTGCCTCCTCCTCCTTCTCCTTTCATCTTCCTACAGCATAGGAATCAAGAAAATGAAAGAAAACAAGCTGCACTTCCTCTTTGGCAGCTCGCTGTGGGCTGGTAGCACATGATCACAATTCAGAATGATTCATTAGGACTGCCTTTGTCAGCAATTGGCAGGGAACAGCTCAGAAAGCTGCCCTTTGCTGGTGTTTGTGCACGAATCTTTATCATCCTTAAGAAACAAAGAAATCCACCAGCTTCTGAACAGTTTACTGCCGATTTTTTTTTCTAAGGAAAATTATCTGGATTTTAAATTAGTTAAGTAATGTTCTATTTTCTACAAGAAGCAGGTACCTGACATTTTCCCAGTGGCAGACACATCGTATCTTTGTAGGATTTTTTGGTCTTGTTTCCCATTTAGCAAGTACTTTATTTAGCTGCATTTCATTAGGAATAATTTTAAGCACCTTAAAGTACTCCTGACATTCAAAGTACTGTAATAAGCTGTTAACAGTTCAGCTCTGCATTGCAGAAACCTTTGTCTTTATACAGAAATACACAATTTGCACAGCAAATCTAACACATTCAATATCTTCTTTTTCTTCTAACATATTTCATTAGAAAGGAACAAAAGGCACATCACAGCTTCCAGACGTGGTATATACAGGAACAAATGAAGCCCCCTAAATACCCATATTCACTAAAGCCTACATGCAGCTACAGGTTCTTTTCTTCTTGGCTCTTGTCTATTTGTGCCATTGCTGTGGCAACAGCTGACCAGACACGCCTTCTCACAAGTGTGCAGATGTGCCCTTGGGATGAAATCTATAAATTAATAGGTTCTGTGTCAGACTACTGAGTTTAACTTACAGGGCTGAGAAGTGAGAACTGAAACTCAGCGGTTTAGACATTTGTAGTGTGGTGGAAATGCTTCCTGTATCTCTAGGTCATATATAGCGTCATATACCATCAAATAATGAAGTTTTTAAAAAATACTTTGGTGATGACTGGAGCACTGCCATGTGTTGTTCTATTGTTTATAGCAAGCAGATTACGAGAAGTGCTTGTTACCTAGAATAATCCCCAGGGAGGACCCTGCATGTCTGGTGAGCAGTGAAAAAGATTCCTTTAGTGAAAGTGTCCCCGTAGTGAACTAACAGTGTGTCCAGGGTATGTAGATACAGATACTGATGCTGACAGAGTATGAACTAAAATAATGATTTCCATTATTAGTGCCAAATCCCAAGAGGAGTTCAGAATGACTGTTTTGTTGAAAAAGACAATTATTATAATTGTGCTTATTAATATAAATACAGCTTATATCAGTTTGGATAATTCTTCAAAAAGATCTCTAATTGAAGCCCATCCTGCCCTAAAAATACCCACACTGAACACTTGAGGCTATGTTCCAAAATCCATATTTAGGTACTAAAACATAAGCAGTTTAATCTTAAAGGTGCTAAGCAAACTTAGCTCTCATTGACTGGAAAGGGACCTGTGGTTTCTCAGTGCTTCAGTAAAGTCGTTAACTTCTATTAAAGTGCCTAGATATGATTTTAAAACCCTTACCAGGAGCAGCCAGCTTGGAAAGTCCTGGATAAACAGCTCTCAGAAGCAGGGTGACACAAAGCACCGAATGGCTGTGTCAATTTGACTACATACAGAAATACACAGAACACACAGTGACTGATGGGAGAGGCTAAGAAATGTCCAAGCCCTAAAAATCATGTACACATACCTTTGTAGGCTGTAGCTGCACAGAAAGAGAATGTTATGGCTTGGACATAAATAAAATTTGACTTAGTTTTAAATTAGTACCTGTTCCTAGACCCTGTGTATTTTTGGGAAAAAAAGTAAAATTGACTCGATACCAGGGTAGAACATGGAAAACTGAGCAGTTACTGAAGTGGGTTTGTCACAGAAGCTGTCTGTACTCAGTCCATCCTATTCATTAGGCAAATACCAGGAAGATAAAGGGCCTGGACCGGAGTTTAGACAACATATGTAACAAATAGAACATATATAACAAAATATATTTCAATACATACTACACAAAGCTCCATCTCCCAGATCGGCAAAACATCTCCCTTAGACTGATACATACTTCCTCTAGCAGACAAGGAAAACCTCTTGCTAGCCTTTCCCAGTTCTACTAATAGGCCTGCCTTACACATCCCTGTGTCTCCACAACCCCAGTGCACACATGCACTATCTAGAGGCCAGAGTACAGTGATAATAAATCCAGTGGCTTACACACCACCTCTCTGCTCCCAGCACAAACCTTCTGATTATGCTTGTTGCTAACATTAACCCACGGTGTTCATGAGCACTCCGTTGCTTTTTATCAGTGACTTATAACAACTCTTCACAGCTTGTGCCGTAAGACTTTAACCTGCTAAATGAGGGTAAAGGCTTCCATGACATGCCATCAGAAAAAAGCATCAGCAGTTTAAGACTGCCACGTGCCTGAATTATACTGTAAAATGTACAGAGATGCAGGAACAATTTCCACTCAACCAGCTGCTGGCTTCCCCTCAGTGCCCCTGTGGATGTGATTGCCAACTCATGCTTCAGGGGCAGCATGTTGTAAACAGCCAAAGAAAGCTGCTGCTCCCTTGGTCAGGTGTTGCCAAAGGGGCAGCAAAGAACAGCAGTCGCACAGGCTGTGTCATGGGCACGTGTCCTTGCCAGTAGGAGAGCAAAGGCTGGCTGGGAACCTCTGCATTGCAGCATTACAAGAAACTTCTTAAGAGACCAAACTTCCCATGCAGCTCTCTAGTGCTTAAGAAGTTCAGCCACTGCTTCGTCTTCAGCACACTCCTGCTGCTGTTTAGGGATGTTAGGCAATTCCAGACGATGTGTTTGTGTTACTGTTTTCTTCCTAAGGGTCATTGTCCAAAGGAATAAACTTGAGTGGAACTCCAGGGTTCAAAAAGTTGCTTAGCTAGGCTGCACCACTATTTGACTTGAAATGAACAAAAGTAGATAACATAAAGTATATTAATTCTGCAAGTTGAACTGCTGCCCTGCTCCTGAGTTCTCATCTTTGATGTCACTTGCAGTTAATGAATTTCCTGGCAAGGCTGTTAGCGAATCGCTGTGTGTGGTAAAGCACTCTGCACCTAGCGTATAGTTCAAAAAGTCTTTTAGAAACGGTTTTGCAGAAAAGAGCACTTCTAGGAGGTGAAGAAAATAAAGTAATATAAGATTTGGTTAGATACTGAACCATATTCATCTTTGATTTTATACTGTGGTAGTCCAGAGAATTTGTCCTCTGTTATACTGGCAGGTTTTTCATTCTTTTGAGGTTTCATGGTTTCTTGGATTGTGTTTCTTTCAAGTACCTGGTTCTCATGGTTTTAACCTCAAGTACTGAGTAAAGTATCATAGCTGGACCTTAAAGTCTGTCCTTCTTCAAAAGTTGATCTTCCCTGAAGTTATCTGAAAAATTGTGAGAAGCCAGTCCTTCCAGTTCCACCGCAACTGAGACATACCAGGGGAGGTTGCCAGATAGGCAGGTCTATTGCCAAACCAAAGAAAAAGAAAAAAAGTGTTGTTCTGGTTCAACGTTTTCTTTTGCTCCACACTCCACGAGGGCTATGATCACAAAACTCAACAACATGTTGAAGGAAATAATTCTTGCTATTTCTGATAAAAAAAAAAAAGAGTGGGACAGAAATCTGCTGTTGAACAAGACCTGTAAACTAGCTGGTGGAAAGCGGGAGTATTAAGACTCTTTGAATTGGATAAAAGATAGATCTACTGTGGAATTCATAATGATTTAATTCACCCAAATTTGTCACAACACTTACACCTCCTCTTTCTTCATTTTGTGTCCTGCAGAAATACCAGGTCACATCCTTGCAGTCTACTCATTTCAATTTAAATTATTTTTTTTTGAACAGCAGATTCCTCTGAAGTCTTTAGTAACGTGGCTATTAGAATACAGAAATTTAACTGTGTGGTATAAACACACACCCTCTGTGTCTAATACTTAGGCCATCGCAATTTGGGGTGTTACATGACAGGACATCAGGTTTCCTGATGAGAGATGGTGGTCAGGATGCCAGAAAGAATGGACATTCCCTTAGAACAGGTTCAGGAATCTGATTTAACTACAGGACAGGCACCTAAACTAGGGCCTGCTCAACATGATGAATGAATTAGCCAGGAAATCCTGAAACTGTAATTTCTCATTTGTCTTTGGATTCTGAACACATAATATTTGAAGCTCATTGTATGCAACTGCATAGCAGAGCATGAGTACTTAGCCTTGGAAAATACTGCTGATGGGATACTTCTGTCCTTCACTCAGTGTGGGCTTGTCTCCAAGTCCTGGACTACGTCACCATCTTTGGGATCCAGCGTCTTTGTGCCATTCAACATTTAGCAACTCTGGCAAAAGCCAAACAGAAGGCTGGGAACCAGTTTTCTCAAGGGAAAAAGTGTCCTTTCATTGTTGGGCTTTCTCTGTGCCTGGGCATGTTAAATTTCACTATTAATCCTGACACAGACCTCATACTCAAATCATGTCTAAATAAAGCCCTCATAATAAATCAGGATTTATTATTCTAATCTCATTTAGGTCATACAGTGGCGTACAACAGTACGAATGTAGAGCCTTAACCCATAATCCTTAAGGCAGCCAAAACCTCCATTGGCTTCAAATAAAGTAATGCCTATGCATCTAGGTCAGGAACTCACCCACACAAACTAATCAGTGTAACACAAGTAGCTTTAAAGCAAGAAAACTGTGGTTTCGTAATTTTGGCCAATAATTGACCAGAAGAAAATTTTCTAGAAGAAAACACTCCCCACCTTCCACTGGAAAAACCCATAAAAGAGGAACTAAAGCAGTTAGGTACTTCCCTTCAGTGGGCGATCCCTTAGATAAACCAGTCAGCTGGGTATGAGCTGACTGGAAAAGGGAGGTGGACTAGATGTGGACTGACAACAGAGGGAGGGAGGTCTGAATGCTAAAGATCACCTGGCCCAGTGTCTGGGTTTCATATACTCTATGACACATCCTGGCAGGGAACATATCTTCTCTTCACAAGAACCCTGACGAGTAAAGAATAAAAGCCCATTTAAATAGGGGTGATTTTAGCCACATCCAGTAAAGAGAGTTAATTAATTTTCTTCTCTTGGCTTCTGTTACTTGCACAATAGGAAGCATCTGGCTCACATAAACCCCCATGTTAGAAATCATCTGCTTCAGCTCTGATTATGTACTCATTCAAGCAGCTGAGAATTCATCTACGGAAACAAAAAGTCATGAATTTTGCTGAATCCTTCTCAGGTTAATACCTGGATAAGCTTCTCAATTATAGTAACCCAAATCTACTCCAGCTAGTGTTGGCATCCATACTAGCTCAGAGGACTCTGCAGTGTTAGGAAGTGGTCTCATGAACAGTGAGCAGCTTGCTGTTTCCTCATTTTCCTAAATTGTGTTTGGCAAGGCTGCTCCCTGAACAGGGACTGCAGAAACTTTTCGGCTATAGGACTGTCCTTGGAGCAGCGCTGAAGAGATTTTTGTTGGTGAGGGGCCTGCAGAACTCCAGTCTGGCCCTCCTGGTGGACATGGTGGAAAGGGTAGACAGTGTGTCTGAAAGCAAAGGATCACGCCTGGGAGCACAAACTGATGTAGGTGTGCAGAGAAACAGCACATTCCCACGTCAAACCTACAGGATGAGGTTTCTTTGATCATTAGTGAATCTGTACTTAAGACATCTGCAAAGACCTGAGAGACAAGCACTGGGCTAAAATGAAATAGTAAGCAAACCTTTAGAGCATATTTGTGTTCAGCACTTAACACACAAGGTTCAGCCCACAGAACCCTTCCTTGCCCTGTGCCTGTGTATCATTTGTTTGCTGTATGCGGTGTTTGTATGCGCGTATTTGTGCAGTTACTTTCCCTGCGCCACGACTCCGCTCTCCTCTCCCTCCCCGAGGCGCAGGGCCGTGGGGGAGGTAGGCGGGAACACGAAGGCAACCCTGGCACCTGTGGAAAACGAGGAGGGGTGAGAAGGAGCGCTGGGAAGAGAGTTCTGCGCCGCCNACGGAGCCACCTTCGTGTGCTGAAGGCTCGTCACTCCTCTGTGAGGCGCAAATGCAGAACGGGAATGGTTTTATCACGTTAATGGGTTAAATTCGTGTTAATCCCGAGCACAGATACAGGTTTGGCGGAGAATGGCTGGAGAGCAGCCCCAAGGAGAACGACTGAGGGGTTTCTTGGATGAGAAGCTCAACATGAGCCGGCAGTGCGCGCTGGCAGGCCAGAAAGCCCAAACCANTGCTCTGGTAGGAGGTGTTCCTGCCCATGGCAGGGGGATTGGAACTCAATGATCTTTACGGTCCCTTCCAACTCTAACCATTCTATGATCCAGATTTTTTAATTTATTTTTTTTTTTTTAATTATTATTATTTTTAGGGCTGGCAAGGTGAGCGGCAACAGCTTTCACTTGCAAACCCCAGGGCGAAGGCAGAGTGGGGCTGGGGAGACAGCACCCACATGGCCTGCCAGGCCCAGCAGGAGCCCCAGGCCCTGGTTACCTCAGGATGGGCTGCAGCAGCCTGGCCTCCTACCCCAGGGGGATCCAACCTGTGTGCTGTGAGTCCCTTATGTTGTAATTTGTTAGGGCTACCACTTGTGTGTGCACAACATTCAGAGTTACATAGGAGCCAGGGGGCTGGGCAGGCAGTTGTCTCCTTTCTGCTGACCACCTGAGAAGGAAACTGAGGAGGTTGCAGCTGCTTTCTTTCCCCTTGAGCTCGGTGTGTCCTGAAGGCATCTGCTTTTCTGTCATGCTTGCCTGGGAAGATGCCTGTTTCCTTCATAAAGCTCTCCGGTAAGAGAAACAGAAGTTGAGTTGGTTTGTGTCCTTCAGCCAGATGCATTTAGCCAGGCAGTTTCCTGTCCTGACCAGCAGCTTTTCTGGATTTACCCCTGTTGCAAAGCAGTAACCAGCATCGTCCCACTCTTTGTCCTGATTGCTTCTGCAGGGTTTTATTTGTTTGCAAAAGGTAGCTCAGTGGCAGAAATCAATTGAGCCTTATCTCCTTAACATCATTAAAATACATATACCTGAAAAATAAAGTTAATAGTAAATGGCTTAACAAAATACTGGTTTTGTTGGGGGGAAAAGTGCCAAGAATATATTGTATGTTTTTTAATGGAACTGCTTTTGCTTCTAACACAGTAGAATAAAAGATTATAATTTCATTAACTGAATAATTGTACCAACTGTTTGTGTTTGTTTATACTGTGACAGAACATTAAATGCATTAGACTTCAAACAACCCAGCTGAATAAATTGCCCTAGTGGATGGAGCAGAGCAGAGAACTGTAAAAATGTGAAAAAAGAAAATGGGGAAAAAAAGAGGAAAGGAGAAAGTTCGAAGAAACAGAGCTGCCGATGTAATTACAGGAACCACATTAAACAGAAACTCTGCTTGGAGAAAGTGAGTACTAAGCAGATTTCTTAACCTTGTGGGGATTTTTGTAGAATTCTCACAAGCAAGTTATTTGATTATGTCATATGGATAGCAAAAGCTTTGTCTTTCTCATTTCTTTCATAAACCTGTTTCCATGTAAGTTTATTATATTAAATAAGCATCTTAGCTACAATTATAAATAATTCATAATAATATTTGACTATTTATTATAAATAATAATTGTAAAAATAAATAGAAGTATGTAGCTATATTAATATTATACACAAACATATTATTAAATATAAATATACTTGAAATTATAACTGGATAGTAGATTATAATGTATAGTTATTATGTAATGTGATATTGATTATTTTAAGATTAGGAAATGGTGACATTAAGGTTGTCAACACAAGTTTTGTTTCAAGCTCCTTTGCAAATGCTTTTTAGTGTCACTTTTACCATTTTTTCCTCAGGATCTTTGCTTCATGCAGAGGACAGCGTGGTAATGCTACAAGTATTCTAGGTGGAGGCAGAGTTGTTAGGTAGTGATATGGTTGTTCATAGGGTGTAAGATATAGGCAAATTGGGGTTCAGTAAAATAAAGGTACACGTAAGGGCATATCAGGTCTTTGTAACTACAGGATGGGAAGAGCTCAGGAGATGGGAGAGTAGAAACTGTCCAGTGCTACATGCTGTGAAAGGAAAAGGAATAGAATGATTTAACAGCTGGGATGGAGGGCAGGGAGTAGGTATTTATCCTGGATATACTTCTATCACCTCCAGCTGTGCTGACTATAGTTTATTTTGGAGCAAAATCCAGTATAATACAATGGCAGTTTTCCAGTCCTCTTATAGAACAGACAGCATTGCAGTAAAAGGACTTCAATCATTTTTGCTATTAAAATGTTTTAAGAGATGTGTTCCTATATGGAACTGTATTTCCTTCATCTTAACTATGCTGTTGCTGAGAACCTTTCATCAGAAAACACTGTCTTTTGTTTTATTTTCCACATTTTGTTAGCCCAGATTTTTTTTTTTTTTAAAGTAATGAACGTCTAAATCTCAGCTTGGTAAAGTTGGTACAGCCACTTGGTTGATGAATAGAGAAAAATATACAGATTTCAAACTACCTTAGTGAAAGAAATGGAGCAGCTGAATTTGAGTCTGATTAATCAGTATGAAATGTTTTGAGATATGCGTAACCTAATTTGTTGGTTTAAGTGTGAGAGATGTACTAAAGAAACCTCAATCAGTGGCATCAATGACCAAAGCTAAAATCAAAAGTGATTTTAACTGATTGGCAATGCTTCTTGGGACTGCTTGTCCCAATTGCTTCTTAGGTTGGTGACATCGGGTGTCCATTACATGTGTCATGCTAAGTATTGGGGTTTTTGAGAATACAAATTGTAGAACCCCACAAAGATAAAACTCTAGTCTTAGGAGACCTACAGCACTAGGCCTTTTATTTCATGTTGCTTAAAGTTTGTTCTATGTTCAAACACATGGCAAAAGAGTATAAAGATATATAAAGATATGAAGAAGAAAGAATTTCCAGGACTGTATCTTCGAAGTTAGGATATGCGAGACTCTGTCTGTATTTTTGGACAACTGTGGTTATAATTTAGTTAGGATCTTACCAAATATATTCTAATGGCCTATCTATTTTATTGTGTTTATGTCTATCTATCTACAATTCTTAATTAAGAGAAGCAAAATAGTCATTTCAGAGAAAGTTTGCAATAAAAGAGTCAGTGTGGTCTGGTAGTCAGAAGTCACTTGAGAGGAGGTGGTCAGTTTCCACCATAGAGCTCTATAAAAATGAGTTGCATGAGAAAAATTCAGTCTTCAAAATTTTTTTATTGAGACGCACAAAATGTAAATTATATTAATTTGAAGACTTTGTAAAAATAAAGTTATTTTTATTAAGGAAAAAAAAAAAAGGAAAAAAGGAAGCTAGCTATTTGGACAGTATATCCTCTTTACAGTCCTATATCAGAAGTGGATCTAATGTTAGAAGAAATTATGTCTATTTTGGGAAAAAAAAATATTTTCATGGAAAAGTAAAGTAACTACATCTCTTTCTGTGCTTTCAATTGAAAACACAGTGACTGACAGAGACCACAGAAAATTCTCAGCCTTTTAAATTTTACTGTAAAATACAGAGATTAATGAAAATATACCAATGTCTTTATTAAATTTTGTGGTAGGTACATGTGTATGCAAAGCGGCTAAAAATCCTGAAAACTCAGCAATAACAAATTCCATCATTTCAGGTGAATTCCACTGGGAGCTGGGGTTGTTTAGCCTGGAGAAATGGATGCTGAGGGGAGACCTTATCACTCTCTACAACTGCCTGAAATGAGGTTGTAGCAAGGTGGGAGTTGGTCTCTTCTCCCAAGTAACAAGCGATAGGACAAGAAGAAATGGCCTCAAGTTGCTCCAGGGGAGGTTTAGGTTGGATATTAGGAAAAATTTATTCACTAAGAGGTTTATCAAGCATTGGAACAGGCTGCCCAGGGAAGTGACTGATTCCCATTCCTGAAAGTATTTAGAAGATGTATACCTGGGGACGTGTTTTAGTGGTGAACTGGCAGTGCTGTGTTAACGGTTCCACTCCATGACCTCAAAGCTCTTTTCCAACTTAAATGATTCTATGACCTGTTAGTATGTTTAGTAAAAAGATGTCTTTCTCTAGGTTTGCCATATGAGATCCAATCAGCCCCTTTACTCCAAGTGTCTTCATGGCAGGGGCCAGTGGAGGGTGCTGTTGTTACTTCTCTGTACCGGAGTACGGTGAGAAAAAACTGAGAGTAACGTTGTAGTGGGAGAAGTATTGTGTGCCAGCGTGGGGTCCTGCAGTTCCCCTCCCAGCGTGGCCTGTGAAAACTCCCACCCACCACACCCTCGAAAATCTACGAAGTAGTTAATAGTGGGTGATAGTGGGCACCGTCTCCAGCCTGAAAGACAGGGTGTCTTAGCTACAGCGTGGTGGGGAGAGGTGGGAGAGCAGGAAAGGAACAGCTTCCATTGAGAAGGAGCCGGCAGCAATGCTGCAAAAAAAAAAAGCTGTGTGGTGGGAGTCATTTTCAGTTTGTAGGGCTTGACACATGGGTGGGCAAGAGGTTCTCATCGGTCACTGGACTCAGTCTGCCACTCTAGGTGTTTGAGTTTGTCTGAGCTCTGTTTTTCTTTTGAAATCTGTCAATCAGTGGAGCTGTACAACAGGTTTACTTCCTTTAGCATAAGCTTATCTGCATAAGTACCTCCTTTGTGGTGAGGTTTTTTCCTTGTGATATTGTAATTTAGCTGTTTTCAAGCAATCCCGATGCCATCTTTGAAAAGTCACCTTTTAGGGGTTGCAAGGTGTGCAATATTAAAAGTATCACATATTGTGACCTGTGTATGTTGAGTTGCATGGGCTTTGATCCTTTGCTGGTTGACTTCACAGGTATGGGCCCTCTGATAGGAGAAAACCTGCTGAGACCCTTAGTTTCTGCTTCATTATATTTTCAGTTTGCCAGATATGCTAAAGAGAAAGTCTGCAACACCAAGATTTCTTTAACACTCACTGAATGGCGTCTGAAGTAAGTAAAGTATTGCACATAGGAAGCAGGAGTCAATCTCAGCAAGAAATAACTTCTAAATACACAGTTTAAGCTTTTTGGTGCCTTTTGTGTGCTGCTCTATCTTTTTGGTTAGCACTAACTTCACCCAGTTTTTGACTTTTGGACCAGTACCAGTGCCTTTCGTGTGTCTAGTAAGTCAGATGTGCCTATTCCTTTACTTTCTCTAAAAATCCTTTCTTATTACTGAGTGGCAGAATTTCTCCTTTATTCAAACACAGCAGGGACTCATTTAGAGAACTCACTCATCTAAGCTGAGCATCACTGAAGATGAGTGAGACCTTCAGTCAGAGAAGAGATCCATTTTTTCTTGCAGGGTGCCAAGTCCAGCCGTAACAGCAGACCTTAGATATCATTTGATAGCGCTGGGAGTGCACAGAGGGTTAGTCAACAGTCCACCTTTAGTTTCTTCGCTGCAGAATTGGACAGCCCAAGTTGTTCTCTTCTGGCTGCTGTTACTTTGTGATCAAACCCCTTAAGGTGAGTGGGACAATTTGTACACACAAATGTCAGCAATGTCAGGGTTTAGATTTGTTTTCTCTGACTTAAAAGACACAAGTTCTCTTTCTCTTTCCAAACCATCCTTCCCTCATCTGACTCCTCTTTGAAATCCGGTTTTCCCCCTCCCTGGTTTCTAACTTTTCAATCGAAAAAAGACATCCTCAAAGTAAGGAGTAAGGTTACTGAAGCCAGTAGAAGTTCAGCAGTTCTCAGTTCTGGGACTGGCTCCACCACAGCCAGAAGCAGCTGAAAGTGGCTGGTTCAGATGCTGGGACAGTAACTGAGTTGTTACTCTGCTGAAGCAACACATGCAACAAGTGTTTATATCTGGTACCAAGAGGGATAAAGCATGTTTGGTGAAGATGGGTTCTTTGGAGATGACAAAGACCTTGTCCTTAGCAAGGCTGAGTGATCTGGAGGGATTTCTCTTTAAGCATTCTGAAAAGCCTGAGAAAACATTAATGCACTGTAGGGAATGTTCAGAAATCGTAGAAACTAGAAAAATCATGAGAGTTAGTGGCAGTGGAACAATAAGGGTACTGTACTTCTAAGTTCTTCTGTATGTATAATATATATGATACTAAATATAGGTCCTGGTATTGCAAATGCTCAGGCAGGAATGTTCCCTAGTGTTTGAGAATACTTAGATGCATGAAATGTGCAGGGCATGCTGCTGAATATGTGAAAATGAGCATCAGCAAACAAGAAAATTAAGTTAGCTGTGGTCATAGTTTGCCGTGTAAAATAGACATGATGCTGTGGAAATTTTAAAGGTAAGTGTTATTCAGATGAGAATCATTCTAGGGAGAAGTTCCTCTCTACTTCTATCTTTGTACTTTGCTGCCTTTGGATGGAGAGTTATTTGGAAAATACTGCACAGTCAGGGCTGATCTGCTGCTGCTGTTGTGTTAAATCAGCCTGTTTGTTTTTCTTTACTCTGAAGCATACATCCTGTTTTCAAAGTGATCAGAAACAGCCTGCAGATATTTAAGACCAATCTTTTAATTCCTCCACCACACAGAATGGAAGTGGTTGCAAAAGTTTTGTATCTTTCTCTGCTGAATTGTAATTTGTGAGTCCCAAGCCCCCCAGTAAAGCTGATTTTGGCAGCCAGCAACAGAACTTTGTTACATATTCACCTTAAAAAAATGACTATAAGTTTTCATTTTGATTTTTCATTAATTTCTGCCCTGTGGCAGCTCTCTGAACATCTGAAGTTGGTGAGCTTTCCTGAGCCTTGTGAACATTAACTACACAGCTTCACACTCTGGATACCCATGGAGACAGTTATTACTTGAAACTGGCATTTGTCTTTGTAAGAAACGTGATCTAGTCCATTTCAGAAAACTACTTCTGGTTGTTGGGAAATCAGTGTGTCTTCTGATTTGCCAGGTGGACAAGCTGTACTTCTTTGGTCCCTTAATTTTTCTGTTTGTAAAGTGGAATAATAGTAAATGTTTCTTAAGTCAACAGGAAAGGTTTTGAGATTTGTCAGAGTAGTAATGGAAAGTGCTGTTGAGACTACTGTACCATGATCACTGGATGAAAATCTACTTTATGCTTTAGCACTGCTGCAGGCAATAAGTTGCAGAAAATAATTACATTTTGGATGAGGCAAAGTCCTCTGCTGAGTACTTAAATAACTCAATTGTATTTACTACTATGGAAGAAGCAGAGGGCAGTAGATTTCCTCAGGAAGTACACAATGCTCTCGCTTGTTCAAATGCTGTGGCTCATTCTTCAGAAGTTAGATTCCATTCTCAGATGATAAAAATGTAAATATCTGTACAGCCACAAAAATTAATAATTTTGTTTAAAACTTAGGTCCGATGTGATACACATTCCCCCATTGTTTGTTGTCAATAATTGTATATCAAACACATGGTGAATAGGAGTCTCTAAATGGCAATTTCGTACTGTATTTAATGGCTGTAAAATTGTGTGGGATTGCTGGATTGGATCATTGCTTTAAGGGACAGATGCATTAAATACATAAAATGCATAAATAGAAATTGTTATATTTCAAGAAAAAAAGAGACCATTAAGGACTGGATTTGGATGATCTTATTTTGGATAATACTTTTTCTTTCTTAAGTAATTGCCTTAAGTTTAGTGTTCTTGCTTGTAAATAAGAACAACCCATGCTGGCAGAACTGTGCTTTGAAAGATCTGTGGTACTGGAAAACATTCAAACGTTTTTCATGCACGAAGTTTGAGAGAGTCATTGAAGATTTGCAATTAAAGGAAAACAGACATGAGTTTCTCTGAGAAAGAACTCAAGGAATGAGAACTGGTTAATGAGCCATAAAGTGGGTCAGCCCTAAGATCCCAAAAGGTTAATAAAAAGCCTCTTCTGGAAAAAGACAAGGAAGGAAACTACAAAGAACATAACCCATTCAGAGTTAAAGGCCCTTGTAGGCAAAAGGTAAAGGAGAAGGATGTTAACAGTGCGTTCAGAGAGCTCAAGGGAGAGAAGACATGACAAGAAAGATCATTTCGGTAGAAGTCCAAGAGTGACTGTAGACCAAGAACAAATAATTACTTGAAAAGGGTTTTGGTAACCTTTAATTTGCAAGCGTAGGTTTATTAGTTGCAACAATCTTGCTCTCTCTCCCCCTTGAAAACTTGTAAATACACCTCTGACTGCAGGTATACAGGTACATCTGTATTGCTAAATGAGAGAGGGCCAGAGATCTCTCATGCAGTGCATCCCTGAATATTCAAACTGCTTAAGTGTTAGCTGGTTTCCTGGCTGCTCTGAATGGCTTTTTCCAAGACAAAGCACAGGAGCTATCTAGGGATACTTTGCTCCAAGGACCATGCTCTAAAGGCAGTCGCAAGCCAGGACCAGACTTTGTCCTTGGCCCTGTCTAATCTTCCAAACCTAGCCCAAAGGCTTTGCGACTTCAAATACCTGCATGTACCCTTGTGCAGTGTGTGACATGTACCCTTAGTCTTGAGATGCAACTAAACCACTGCTGGACTGCTTAATGGTTCACTTTATTCCAGATACTGTGAACTAGGCGGGAAAAAACCAATTCATTTGTGTCCTGGGGCTACAGTAACCCCAGCAGACACCATGGGCTAAATGCTGTGTGGTGTGGTACACTGAGATCTAGGGGTTAGCAGTCTGGACACAATCCACTCCTTGCTACTTGGCCTCAGGGATCACACCCTATCCCTCTTTTAATTGGGAGTGTAGACTACACACAGATTTTGTTCTCAGCAGCCTCTTGTAGAAAAAAAAGAGTTCCTGCTTTTCTTGCTCCTACTCTGTCACTTCTCTACCGAATAAGTTATTGCATCAATCCTAGTGTTTGCAAATAATGCCTCCTTTTCCCAGGGGCAACATGATTGTTTCTGTGCAGAGTTACTTTAGTGCAGGTTTTCATGTTTTATTGTTGCTCTGTGACAAAACCGCAGTGTTACCTCCTGGACTGTTTGGGAAGAAATGAGTGGGCCACTGTTTATATTAGTCTGCAAATTCCAAGTGAAGTGAACAGCAGTATAAGTCCTTGGGTCAGGAAGAATAAATAGCTGTAATTGATTGAATTACTCCTGGCTTTCTGGATCTGGACTGTTTCAGGCCAGGGGAAAGTTCACAGTCCTTACACAGTTTTTTAAAAAGAGGCAAGAAAAATCTTCTTTCAGCATTATAAGTGCCCGGTATGTTACAGCCAACTGTATGACTATTTCTAACTGATTTTAAACACAGTTTATCTCCAAACACATAAATTAGGCCGTCAAATTAAAATGTACAGAAGGTTCTTGAAGTTATGCATGTCTAATCTAAGAATATATTATATTTGTAGCCCTTCATAGCTACAGTTTCAATTCAAGGTACTAGAAATCTTAAGAACTAAAAAAAAAAAATAATAAAAAAAATAAAAAAAAAACTGGTGAAAATACTAAGCAATCTCCTACCAGTTTTACTAGCATTTTGTGTGGAATGATCAGCAGAATTGACACTCCAAAATTTTGCCTGTTGACAGCATTCTTGGAGTCTAAGTTTATGATTCAGGCAAGCTTTTGAGAAGAAACATTTTAGCTTTTGAGCATACACTTGCATCCACCCCCCTCAGCAAATTAGCTTGAACTCACACGTAAAATTCAGTAAGTTGTAGGAAACTTTGGTGTGTACTTAGTGGATTCCTAATGGCAGAAAGCGTTTGGCAGAGCTAACTTTGAACAGTTGACCAGGAGAGGTGAGGAAACATATCTTTCTTGGATGAAGGAATTTTATTTCTTAGTAGAACTTTTCAAACAAATAAAACATTTTTAAGCAATCTCATTAAAGGAAGTTTTAATACGTAGTGTTCAATCTGGCCAAGCATGGACTTATACAGGCAACTTTGTTCTCCCTCTATACAGGGCTCTCACAACTTTCTGTACATGTAAAAATAAATCACAATCTAATTCTGAGGCCATACAGTTGATAGGAAGAAATGTCATCTTAATTCAATATTTCTTCCCTTATCCAGTCCTTAAAATAAGACAAGAGGACTGGACAACAACTAATTAAAACTGTTGGCCTTTGCTGCACCATCTGTCCTGAATGAAAATTGGTTTTACTCACAGCTGCTCAAGGAAATCATATATTCTCCTGGGTACATTTTACTGTCTTAGGCAATGGATTCCACTTCTGAAAATCATTTTCAGAAACAAGTCTTTTTTCCTTGTAAAAGAGATCACCCAGTCATGATGGCGGAAAATGAGTTAAACATCTTTTCAAAATTTTCATGATTATTTAGACTCATCTGAGAAATCATATACTCTTTTTCTAAATGACAACTATTGCAAGTTGTATTATTCTGTCAGGCAGGGCCAGGCTCCATGAGGCTGGGTGATCTATAGGCAGAAGGAGCTGTTGTGAGATAGGAGCTTGGCAGTCACGGGAGAGCCTGGGCCAATGTTTCAGGCTTTTTTAGTCCGTTTGTGTGTTTAGAAAAGTTGAAGCTGAGCTTCTCTTGTAATCATCTGTTGTTGAATTCCTAGCCACCACTAGCAGTGCTTGACCCCTCTTTTCTTATTTGTTGTCATCTAGAAGCTTTGTTACTGGGAGTCAATGCAACATCTTTTTTGTGTGTTCCATGTACAACTGAAATTCACAGTCATTGCAGTCAAAGTCTGGGTCCCAAGTAAAACAGAATACAAAATTTAGCAATGCTTTTGGTTTGGATGTACATTCAGTCTGAAGTGACTGCAGGGAGATGTGTTTTCCCCGTGTCTGTTACCTTTGTTCTGAAAGCTGACACAGTGAGGTATCAGTGGGTCAGAGTAGTTATTTCTTTAGTCTCGGAGTGGATAGGAGGTAAAGGATACCTTTTCAATATCTGTCTTCCTGTCCCATTCAAAGTGCTTTTGCACATGCTATTCCCATTGTTTAAAAAACAATGTTTCTTCATATTGTAATTATTTTTTGCATATACGAGAAACTGGTCATACATTCCTGTCTCCTGTGTGTTTTTTAGAAGTCTGATGTCTGTTATTATTGTCTGTTTGGAGTCTTTTGTTGCAGAAAGCTAAAACTTTTAGATAATAACAAGACTTGGAGTAGGTGTAGGAGTTGACTGGAAGTAGGTATAGTAGTCAGTGCTGTGCTGAGTATTTAAATAGAAGACTAATTATATATATTCTTGCCCTAATACAACTCTCTTACGACAGAAAAGTCCTAGTATTCTTTCTGGATTTAAATCTCTGTTCTCGGAAGAAAACAAGCATTAGGATTTAGGAAGGATATTTTGATAAAACTAAAAAATAAAAAAAAAAAAGATAAAAAGCATCATATTTTTCATGTGGCTGCATGGCAGATGGGAGGATTGTAAGGCTGCTTTATTTATCTATCCAGTTTCCATGATGCAGATATTTTTCTGTTGCATTTTCCATAGCATTTTTTCCAAGTTAAAAACTGAGATGAAGCAAAATGTTCATGCTTCTCTATAAGCATAACTTTACTGTGCAACTTCCTCCATGGTATTTTTTTTCCTGTCCCTTATTAATATAATTATCAATTCTAATAATGAGACATAGAAATAGATGAAAGTAACCCTAGAAATGTAAACACTCCATCCTCACACCAGACCTAGGAAGGGCCTGAGAGATACTGTCTCTCCCATGCTTCTTGCCCTGCTCCAGGCAGTTACTCATCTGTTACTGCTCTGCACCATTGTTATCGCAGCAGTGTATCTCTTCTGTACTGACCAGGTCATTGCCCAAGTGTTAACACATCCCCATTCTTGCCCAGCTGTTCTCCCAAACAGGATGAGAGTTCCTAAGGAGCTTGTCCTTTTGTTGCCCTGTAAGAACTCCACATGAGAGAAGAAGAAGGGATTCTACAGTCTTCTGTACCCTGCTCTAAATACAGTGCAACATACAGCATTGCCATTCATGTACATCTCTTCTCATGAGCATCTAACAGCACTTTAAAATTAGTCTGTTTCTATGGAGAGTTCAGCTGCGAAATACATTTTTTCTGAAGTTGTTCCTTAATCTTGTGACCCCCAGTACTGATACATGTAGAGTTACGGAGGGAATCTCATCATGTTTCACTCTAATGAACAATGAACATTAAGTTCCAAGACAGAGTGATTTAAATTTATGATGCTCACTCCATGATCTTCCTGCAAGCCTTGCTTTTGCTTGTGACCCCTTGATTCCCATGACCTTGTCTCTCTAAAAAATGCTCCTTCTCAGCAGACCTCAGTCCTATTCTTTCCTGTCATTACCCCAAATGCTCAGTTCTTTCCAGTTTATTACCACATGGTTATCTGTCCTTTGATGATCCATCCACTAGAATGCTTTGTCATCTTGGGACAGCAGATCATCATGAGGGGCCCAGGGCATTGCTTTCTTCTCTCCAGTCATGCCAGCAAAGGGGATATGAACTTTTCTCTGCTAATAAAACCTGGGGAGGAGCTTGAGAAGGTCCAGAATGCCACAGTATCTGCAGTCCCCTTTTCCAAATCTCCTTACATGTAGGCACCAGAAGTTTTCAAATATATGTGCATGTATACCTGTGTGCTATTTTAGTACCAGAAACTCAGGTCAAAATTTGTTGGGCTGTCTCGTCCCATGATCAAATATAGAATTATTCCTTAAGGTCTGTTATTTAGTAGTCCAACCAACCTAGTGCTGGACTACTCAAAGCTGTCTGTCATTCTGCTTCCACAATGTCTAATCTATGGTTTCTCTGAAAATAGGCCCTATGGTAAGGAAGCATTTTCTGATATTTGGTTTAATGGGTTTTTTTTGGTTGCTTTGATCTCCTACTTACATGTACTCCTCAAGCTCACCCATATAATTCCTTGGTCTGTTTGGTAGCACTCTTCAGATATTGGAATTGAAGACACTTTGATGGAAGTTGTTAATCAAATCTCCTCCCACTGCTGCCCCCCCACCCTTATCATTTAGCCAAGTACACGTGTTCAGTTCCTTAACAGTTCCTTGTACATCACTCCCTCTGGTCCTCTGATCTTTTTTATTGCTTCACTGAATACTCTGCAGTGATCTCCAATCCCACAAGCAATCTCTGGAAAAGCAGTGTCATTATATCCCTCCAGAAAATGTCGCTACCTCCTTGTAACACCATAAAGCCTGCTCATGTACAGTATTTCAGTGGCTGCTCTGGGGATGCTGTTGCTTTGTAAACTGCTGTCGTGTCTGATTTATGATCCATTGAAAATATGATGTTCTCCTTGGCATTTACTAGCTATGTTCTGGAAGATTTTTCTCAATGGTGTGTTAGCTGGTGATATTCTAATTTACATCTGAATGCATTTCTTCCCTTCCTAAATCTCGCTGACGTGTTTCGTGTTCTCTGTTCTGGTTGGTGTGAGCGGTTAATCACATGTAAGCATACTTTTCCCTCCCTTTTTCAAGTCATTAATGAAAATGCTAGAAGGGACAACTAGAGATATTTTTTTAGTCTTAGAACTAACAATTCTCATTACTCCTTAAAATAGGAGCTGCATACAAGGTAAACTTACTCAACTACACCAGAAACACTGCAGACTTAAGGTAAAATAGACTAAACAATCACAATATACTGACTAATGAGCAAAAAATTTACCCATCACAGGGGTATTTGTGTTCTAAACATGCAGATGTAGATATTTAACTCTTTAGCCTTCGAATCAATTTCAAATTTACTTCAGTAAGTTTCTGGCTTCCCGGTGGTCCTCATCCTCCAAGTTCTGGACATAATACTAGGAAATCATGTGGATCTGACAGGAAAACAATATCCTCTCAGAGTTTTCTTCTTGTTGTGCTTATATCTTCCTCTCGTTGATGTTGACTTTTGTACTGAGGTAAAATGTGGCTATGGAAAACTTCAAGCCTAACAGAAATGACATTTTTGTGTTGTGAATGTGTATAAATGGTTCTGGAGGTGTTATGGGGTTTAGTTTAGGCTTTCTCTTTTTTTTGTAGAACTACATTGCACAAGCATATGTTGCCTTTAGGTTCTGTGTGTTTGGAAATAGGCTTTTGCTGGAAAAGGGAGGTTATAAATGAGAGGATGATTTTGTGGTTGGTAGTATTCCAGTGTACACACCTTGTGTGGGTAAGAAGTTACAGTTTGCTTAACTGCTTGTAGTTTAAGTAGCCATTTGTCGAACAAGGAGAAAGATACCTCAACGGGGTATCTTGAGGTATCTTTGTGCATACGACTGCTCAGAGATGGTGGTGATCCAACCAAGAGACTACTTTTGTAGCAGTGGTTAGTCAGACATACCTGAATCCACCAGTTACTGTTTTATGGGTTTGGAAAATACAGAGGGAAGTCACAGGTAAAAGTATGGTGAGATCTGAATTGTGTGGAGAGACTTGTCTTCCTCCCAAATCACCGTGCTACTCAGTGGCTCTTTTCACTGAAATGTAGAAGTCAATTGTAAATGGTTGCTAGTGATAATAATGGTGACTAGATATACAGATACACGTTTTCTGTAGGCATGGTATAGCTCTACCCTGGAATGTCTTATGCTCTTGCAATTCACCAAATGCAAAATTATGTTTTCTTACCAAAAAAGTGAGCAGGCATTTAAAGAAAAGTAAAAAGCGTACAGGTAGCATTTCAGCCACCTTCCCTCGAGTGATTTTCAGCTATTAACATTCTGTGGAAATATCACAGCATACACTTTACTGGACAAGGAAAAATATACGAAAGATATCCATTCTTCAGTTGCTTCCAAGTGGTTCCTGGGAGCAGAACTAGGCTATGAAACAAGAAGACATAGTCAGAAAGAATATTTTCTGTGTATTCTGTGGTCAGCTGGTCAAGGGAGGTTATCCTCCCTCTCTGCTCTGCCCTGGTGAGGCCACATCTGGAGTACTGGGTAGAGTTCTGGGCTCCCCAGTTCAAGAAGGACAGGGAACTTCTGGATAGGGTACAGCAAAGGGGTACAAAGATGATTAGGGGTCTAGAACCTCTCTCTTATGAGGAAAGGCTGAAGGACTTGGGTTTTTTTAGTCTAGACACAAGAAGACTGAGGGGGCATCTGATCAAGGCTGGGAGTCAAGAGCACAGGGCTGGGAGGGCAGTCTTTTTTCAGTGGTGCCCAGTGACAGGACAAGAAGTAACGGGCACAGACTTGAACATAAGAAATTCCATCTAAACATGAGGAGGAACTTCATTACTTTGAGGGTGGCAGAGCCCTGGAACAGGCTGGCCAAAGGGTGGAGTCTCCATGGCTGGAGATGTTCCTAACCCACCTGGACAAGTTTCTTTGCAACCTGGTTTAGGTGGACCTGGTTTGGC
The DNA here is from genome assembly GCA_013400375.1 of Thinocorus orbignyianus. Taxonomy (NCBI): domain Eukaryota; kingdom Metazoa; phylum Chordata; class Aves; order Ciconiiformes; family Thinocoridae; genus Thinocorus; species Thinocorus orbignyianus. Next base: position 968,327 of record VXBW01008502.1, read on the forward strand.
ATATTACCCGTATTACTTTTCTGTCTTTCTGACATAGTAAGTTTTTATTTACAAATTTGGTGGGGGTTTTACAGTCTTTTTTCAGTTTTATTTTACAATCAAATGCAGCTCTGACATTGACAATGTCAATGAAACATTCCAGTGTACTTCTTCATTTCCCCCCAGTAATATACACCCGGTGTCAAAATGATCACAGAACACAGCATAGGGACCCATATTTTTGTTTCAGGATGATTTGGGTACTTTGCTCCAGCGCTTTAGCCGTTGCCACGCTGGTGGACGATCCTGCCTGGAAGGGTCCGCGTTTCCCAGTGCCAGAAACCCCACCGGTCCTGGGAAGGAGCCACAGTTTTGAAAGCATCTGTTGGGCGCCTACAGCCCGGCGCCCATTTCTCTTCCCCCGTTCCCCACTCCACACGCTCTGTCCCCGAAGGCGGTGGGGTCGCGCCGCCCCCCCGTCCCGCCGCTAACCCCGCTTTGCTCCGAGGCTCCCGGGACNTGCCCGCACAGCGGCTGGCGCTGCTGCCCCACGGAGAGGAGAGCGGCGACACCGCGCTGGAGGCCGGGGACGATGCGCACTCGGCGGAGCTGGAGCTGAGCACGCCGCTGCGCTTCTACGGAGACGCCGTCGGCTCCCTCTACGTGAGTGTGGGCCCGGGAAGGGAGCGGGTCCCGCTCCGGGTTGCCAGAGGGTCGGAGAGGCTGTTCGGGACTTGCAGCCTCTCGCCCCGCTGCTGCGTGGCTGCGGGCTGGTTTTACGTCGGTTGTGTGAGCGCCCTGGTCAAGGCTCGGTCCAAAGAGCAGGATTGTCCTGGTTGTATTCTGTCAGGTATCAGGCCGTGTTAATTACCTCCTCGCGCTGTGGCTGTGGCTGGTACTTTTCTATGCACGAAGTCTGTCGAGGCAATACAACAGGCAGCAGAAGAG
>VXBW01008502.1:969461-1068234 GCA_013400375.1 Thinocorus orbignyianus
GCGGGCGGAGCGGGGCGGGGCGGAGCCGTGCCGGGGTCGCCCCGGGCGGGAAGGGCGGCGAATCCCTCTCGCCCCCCGCGCAGTCATTGGCTCGGTCTGTCCCGGCCGGCCCCGGTGGCCGCGCTTATAGCGGCGGGACGGCGGCGCTGNTTACGTCGGTTGTGTGAGCGCCCTGGTCAAGGCTCGGTCCAAAGAGCAGGATTGTCCTGGTTGTATTCTGTCAGGTATCAGGCCGTGTTAATTACCTCCTCGCGCTGTGGCTGTTGCTGGTACTTTTCTATGCACGAAGTCTGTCGAGGCAATACAACAGGCAGCAGAAGAGTAAAGAGAATGTGATCAGTTATCCAGAGTGAACACCATCCCCGGGCGTTTTCTGTGTGTGTGCAGCTAAGAAACACCCTTGTTGTGGTCTGTGTTTTGTGTGCTTCAGTATCCAAAGTCACAAAACTGAAACTATGAGTCTAGCCAGCAGCCTGACTTGTCCAAGACTTGTGTCTCTTAGCACTGAGTGGGCTATTCTGTCCCTTAGTATCTTGGACATTCTCAGATGTTCATTGCTCAAAGGTCTTTTTTTGCAGGGAAAATCAGAAAATCAGCCTCCAGAGTAGTTGCAAGCTTTGAGCTCCAGGCAGATCTCAGCCGTGTGTGCACTCCTTGTATCAGAATCTGTATCCCAGGGTTGTGTGTGCATGTTTATAACTAGTGGAGGACATTTGGTATATGAAGGTGGGATTGAAAACAGATTGTCTGGAGCAGGACTGCTTAAAAGTAGCCAGGAAAAAAGTGTTTTAAATGGCAGCATGTCTTCAGAACTCTGCAAGAGTATTGGCTGTTTTATCATTGCCTCTGTTCCATGAAGCTGCACCTAGGCTGGTGAACAAAGATGCTAACTAGCACATTTAGAAAGGTCTTGGTAGGGAAGGTTTGGTGTGTTCGGTGCATCAATCTGATCAAGTTAAAACCCGTTCCATGTCTAAATAAAACCACATGCACCATTGGTCTAAGAGGCAATTTGGGGGATTTATCTACATAGATCCACTTGTGAAACTAGATCCCATGTGGCTGCAGTCATTCAAAATTTGATGCAGTTCCCATGTACTTGAGTCCATTTTATGGGTATTCACTGAAGATTTAACATGCTTGCATTATGCTGAATTATGTTGGTGCTGTCACTTATGTTCTGCTCTTTTCCATTGTCCACACTGCCCCTACTGAGATAAATTCTGAGATCCCATCTGAAGTCCAAAATTTTGAGGGATTCAGGTTATGCCTGGGTGTTATTAACTTAAGCTGGCAATAAAGAGGAAATAATTCACAAATATTAAGTGGAGTTCAGACTTCAGTTTGACCCTTAGTTCATTGTTTTGTCTTCCATACTCTGAGTTTGGTCACTGATTAGCCAACCCTGGTAAAAACACGCCTTTTGAAGCACGGACATATTCTTGAAAGGTAGTCAGCTATGTATCCAGTCGCTGAGAAGCAAAGATAACAAGTAATGTGTCAGATAAGTGACAGAAAGGGGACAGAGTTTTCAAAGAGCAGTAAATTGGTTAACAACAGTAGGTTTCTTTAATTTAATGATTTTGTTACTTGCCCATGCCATAAACCAGGGATACCTCTGGTTAGTTTTTATCTGGAAGAATACCCATGTAGAGGCTATTCCAGAATTACTTTTAGAGCTGTTGCAGTGTCATTACTCAGTACTAAGGATTGGTGATTGTAATATAAACGAAGTCTGATAATGAATGGCATTTCACTATCAGTCTACATAATATGCAGTGGCTTTTAACTTGTATTTAATCTGTCATAAGTACTGTAAAACAGAAGCACAGCACAAACTGTATCAGAGAAGGGAAAGGAGAAGTATACTTGTTAAGGGAAGGTATTGAGCAGCCTTAACTGCACCTTCAGAATACACCGCATTATATATTGGCAGTGAGTCCTTATTAAGCTCTATGATGTTGTTCAGGAAACAGAACTTACCAAAGTACTGCTAGTTAATAGCAAATATTATCAAGCTAATACAATTAACGTGTGGTATCAGTGGCAATACACCATAATACTTCAAGGAATTCCCGGATCAGGTTTTGGGTTGTGATGAAATAGATCTTTTCTTCTGGTTCACCAGGATAATGTGATAAACTTGCCTTAATTTTTGAGTGCTTAACTTTTGCAAATTTTGCCTTCAATCATTTGAAAATTTATGTGGGATCTCTATTTTTCCCAACAATTGAGAAACTGAGTTGTCTGAGTTAGCTCTACACATTAATAAAAAGGCAAGGAGTTCTGAGGACCGATTGTTTAGTAACAACTTGTCATAAAATCCCTGGCAACAGAACTTTTTTTCTTTTCATAGACAGAAGAGAGAATTTTTGTTTACTATAAGTGGAAACAGACTTTCACATACTGAAATCTTCAACATGATGTTTTCCTAATGCAAGTTTTATAACACTGAATCGTATCACTACTCCATACTGATCTATTTGTTTTAATAGTACACTTTTATTAAGGCATTTTCAGTGTGCACTAGCGCTCACTGGTGTGGAAAAGCTAAAGGATTAGGGGTTACTTCCTTTTAGGGAAGAATAGGAGTCCTTTAAGACACGCTTTGATTGATTTGTTAACTGTTACTTTTTTTAACTCCCTAAAGTAGTGGTTGATCACATTTGTATGAAAAAATTTTGCTGCTTTAAGTCAACTGGCACTTCATTATACAAATTAATTCAATTTTTGTAAACGCCTTGACTCAGAAATAGTCACGTCCTCAAAACGCCTACTGACTGAACAGGGAAAAATCTCATTTGTTGGAAACTTTAATTTTTGTTATACACATACAGATACACTTTTTTTTTTCAATAGAAGTACTTTGTTACTTTGTTCTTCCTTCTCCTCACTTGGTTTTTCAGGGCGGACCTGTAATAGAGTATGTGTGATTTCTTCTGCTTCAAACCAGGAATATATGTTAACTATGTGTGTAATCCAGAAGTTTAACATGCTAAAAATACATCTGTGTTAGTTCCTGTCAAGTTAAATACTGTTATACCCTAAAAGGAAAGATGTACAGTACAGCTGGTCTCTAAACAACGCCCACCTGAAGCCTTTTTTCTTCTGCCCCCCTTTCCCTTTTGACAGGAGTGACACTTCAGTGAAACTCAGTATTCACCCTGAATTACTTCTCTTTATTTTCGGGTTCATACTTTAACCTATGTCTGTGACTTTAAAAGGAGCATGGAAAAGTTAAATGATACTATTCACCATCTTTGTCAATAGATGTGTATACTTACATCTGAAAACTAAAAACATTTTTTCCATAATGATAAATATTCTTTCTCAACACTAGAAATCTCTTTGCAAAGTGAGCAGTTTTTGTATTTACTTTCATTTTAATGGCTTGCAAATGTCTTCTGGGTGATACAGTACTTGCAATCAAACATTCCCTCGACATTTAAAGCTGAACTGTCTCATTTATGAACTACAAATGAAAATGGGATTGACTTTATGCATCTCCTTAATAAATTACTTGTTGCAAATAAGTTTTTAGCGAGATAGGAAATTAATAGTCAGAAGCATTCCCCTAATAGGTGAAAAGAGGAAGGACAAATGTTAGGTCATTTCTCCTGGAGTCTACTTTGTTCTGTGGTATTAACTAGTCCTGATTGTATTTTCTCTTAATGTTATTTTAATCTCTGCCATAAATGGTGGACCATGCAGCCACAAAGTCTGTACACACCAGATCTGATGAAGAGCATGGAATTTGTTTAAAATACTTTAAACACCAGTCATCTCTCACAAGAGGATTTAGAGTGGGAGTGGGGGTGCTTGTATACAAAAAGTATAAGCAAGGAGAAGGGAGGGAAAAACTCTTCATTTACTCTGAATGTATTACTTTAATGGCAGAGTGCATTTCTTTGTTAAAATGTCTTAATGTCCACCATCTTCCCTACTGTAATCTAGTGGTATAGTATTATTAGTGGCTTTTAATTTTTAGGTAAGTTTTAGCTTTGCTTTATGAGGATATGAGGCATTTTCTAGTGTACGGATGTTATAGAAGTGCTGGGGACCTTTCTGGATGAGATCTCTGTTGCGTGTCTGTCTGCAATTGCTACGCTGGGCTAACCCATGCTATCTTGTTTGTTCTGTATTCCTAAAATTCATAATTCACCTTAAGATCTGTAGCCACTGTTAAGTCACAAATAATGAGAGGAAAAACAATCACAATACTCTGCCTCTCGTCCCCATTTCTAACATGACCTGCATTCCCATCGTGCTTGTGCAGATTATATACCACTTATATCCTAGATATGTTCATGTGCGAAGCCAACTTCCCATTTTTTTGCATGATAATAAATTTTTCAGTATTTTTTTTGCTGTAGCAGCTAATGAAATTATATGTCTGCAGACAATACAGTGTCACTGTCTGCTGCAGTGACAATACAGCAGCATATGTCAAGCCATTCTTAAAGTAAATTCTGATATACCATGTGAAATATTTGCCAAGTTTAGCTAATGGTTTTTGCTAACCATTATCCAGTTAAATACCAAGCTGATTGCCCACTGACCTGTGGCAGGGGCCATGCTCTGACCTCTTGGGTAGCCACAGCTGGGTTCAGGGTGTAGATTGGTGCTGTATATGAAGGAGTGATTTGTAATATGAGTTCCCATACTACACTTTTTCTGATTTGCTAAGCGTAATGGTAGTAATGGTGTTCTATATTTTAAAAGATGTTGCCAAGACCTGTAGCCAACATCTCTGACAGGCTTGCACAGCCCACAATTTCCCTGTCTTGAAAAGTATATTTAGTTCTGGCCCCTTGTTTCCAAATGTACGTAATAGAAAAGGGGAAGGAAAATTTGGAAACAACGAAAATGATCAGAGGCAGGGAGCAGCACTTTTACAGGGAGTGCATGAATGAGCTGGGGGTCTTCATTCTGGAGAAGAAATTATGTAGGGGGAAAGACTGGCTAGGATTTGCCTGTGTGTCTCAATAAAAAAAAATAGGGGCCATCAAAGGAAGCTGGGAGCCTGACTGAAAACAAACAAAAGTAGGAGAGAACTCAGAGTATGAGTCACAGATCTGTGGATTTCCTTTTTAAGGGATTTTGTCAGTGCATAAAGTTTATATGTGTTGAAGGGAAGACTTAACAAATACGTGAAGGAGATCCACTCAGGATGAATAAATGGTCAAACCACAGGGAAACCCTTGAGTTGAATGTGGTTGAAGGCTGATTGGAGGAGTAAGTGCATATCCTTCTCTTGATCTGCTGAATCTGCAAGCTACCAGGTATGGTTGGGGACAGGCAACTGGGCTAGATGGCCTTGTGATCTGAGTTGCAGTGGCCATTCTGACCCTCTTCCAAGCATTCATAAAGATTGTGTAACATTGTGAACATTCCAACCGTGTGAAAAAATCCAGCACCAGTTTACTTTTGGACTTGCAAGAATCCCTGTGAGTGTGAGAAGTCTGTGAGAAACTGTATTTTTAGTTTTGTAGCTTGTGGTGCTGTTTTGGGGACCTCTGTACCTGTCTGAGTCATCTATCTGCCCGTGTGGCAGCAGTTCTAGAGTGGCGAATGCCTGCTTGCCTGCAGGTAGTCAGATGTGTTTTGTTACTGGGTAGTCAAACACTTGGAAATACACTTGTATGTTTCTGAATCAAACTGTGACACACACATCTGGAAGAAGGGCTCAGGACAAAAAGCTGTGTGTGAACAGTTCATGCACAACCTCTAGGCCTGACACCTGTAAGTCTTGCTCGCTGCTTCTGTGTGCATGAGTCAGCTCTGGTTTGCTGAGGGAGTTTGGCTCTCACACTTGGACATCTACCTGTATGTATGCATTTATGTCAATTTTAGTCAGAGGTGGTTGGCTACAAGTCATCTCACTCACCAGTCAAATGTCACTAAGCCAGTACGTATGCATTTTCAGACCAAGAGTTTCACTTATATATGTTAATACTTTCTCTCTCTCTCTCTCTCTCTCTGTGTCTTTTTTTTTCTTTTTTTTTTTCCTTCTCCTGAAGTAATAGAGCTGGTATCATAGGATTGTGTTAGGGCACTCAGCTGTAAGGGAATTCACAGGGTAGCCTGTGTCTGCTGTAGAAATTGTCTCCTAGCCTCTGTAGCCTCTGGTATGCTGTGAACATACTTCAAGAGTCAACAGCAGCTTGTTGCAATCAACCTTGCACAGCAGCAGAGAAGTTCCTGGGAGGATGGTTGTGGTGAAGAGAAAATTAGAGCAGTCCTGGCCAGGCAGAGAGAAATCTGTATCCAAGCTATTATAATATTTAGGCGTGGAGTAGTTCTCTGTGTGAATGTCTGTGTAGATTAGTTCCAGAAGTTCTATCAGCTTCCGAGGCAGCACTGTAGTAGCAAGGAAAGCTCAACTGGTCCACTTGCGTTCTGACTCTGTAACCAGGTTTTCCTGGAAATGACATAGCCTATTTTGTCATGACCTGTGTGTGTCTGTGACACAAGACAGAACTGTTCGGTTCCCCTAGACACACACCACACACACACCCACACCCTTTTTTTTTGTTGTTTTCCATTAACAGCAAACTTTCTTAAGAATGGGCAACTTTCTAAACTCTCCAGATTAAGCATCCTCCTCTGCCTTCATGGCACATTCCAGGGGATGTGCTATGACTGTGATACAGCTTTTCTGTAGGCCGCTTTGCTTTACACCAGGTAAGAATCTAGCTCACCAGTTAACTGAAAAAGTAACTATTGCAAATACTTCTTTCATCCTTACTATCCTCAGTCATGCTGTTGTAAAACTGGTCCTCAGGAGACTAACAAGTGAAAGAGAGAAGAGCTTTTTGATTATCTGGGAGGATCTGTACACAATTCTTGACAGACCACGGAGGGGTTGCGCTGGGCCTTGGAAACCTGTGAAATGTGGTGATTATATGGATCTTTGTTAGAAGGGGCATCAAGTGTATTAAAATTAAATAGCTGAAATCTTTATCTAGGGAAAAAAGGTTGGTCTATCCATAAAGTAGACCTCTAGTTTTGGGCAACAGGACACCTGACATTGTATTCATTTCCAGGATACCTGATGTTGGATACAAAACAAAAACTTGAAAAAATTCAGTTACTTTACAAATGCAACGTTGACTTTTGATCAATTTCTTTTGGAAACACAATGAAAATATTGTGATGTAGAGCACATAGGTATGGGAGACAGCCATATAAACAGTACTTATCCTACAATTTCTACCTTTTTATTAGGTTGTCACTAATGGGATTATTGCAGTGAATGAGCCTTCAAGTGAAGAAAAATATCTTGGTCAATTCCCAGTCAGTTTTGGAGCTATTGCACCTTTTATGGCTGACCTGGACACAACCGGTGGACGTGGAAATGTGTATTACAGAGAAGATTCATCCTCAGATGTCTTGCAACTTGCATCAGACTATATCAGAAGAGGTTTTCCTGAGACTACTTTTGATCCCACTAGTGTTGTCATTGTTACCTGGAAGCTTGTGGCTTCTTATCAGGCACCGGGAGAAGATGATGCTTTGGAAGAAAAGGTGAATGTTAATCAGAGCTTTAAGACATATTGGATAAACATTCAGCTGTGTGTAATGCCCAAACCTGTTGTTTTGAAGGCTTGAATTCCTTTGTGTTTAAACGAGTCCTGTACAGTTAAGAACATATTTTGTTATTGAAAAGGCTGTAGCAAAGTAAAAATTTTCAGGATTTTTACTTGATTTTTATTTTATAGTATCTTATTTGTTCAAAAGAAAATGCTTTAATTAACACAGCTGATATCTTTGTATTCCCTGAATGTTGTCTGATTTGGCAATAAGTGAAATAGTAGGATATCTTGCCCTCTGTGCAATGTAATCCCGTCGGATTGCATTTTTTCAACAGACTCTTAAGTCATTTTGACATTAAACACCTGAAATCTGGTAGGTTTATGGACTAATAGGAACTTTGGACTGTGAATCTCTTTTGGACAAATGACTTTACATTCACAAAAATGTGATTTGTAGCTAGTATTAAATGAAAAAGCAGATAGAGGTTATTTTTTTGTATTACTTGCGAACTCTTTCCCTTTTTCAACCATGTTAGATACTATCCTGCAAAGATATGTAATTTTATGCACCATAATTAACCCAGCTGATGAGCCTGCTCACAAAACTGAGAACATTATCACAATTTAGGAAATCTTACTTTGTCAAAGATTAATTTCTTATGCCTAACCTGACACAACCATTGTGTTCACAGTAATGATTCTGCACCCTGGTAGCAATGAATAGCTGATGCCTTGGTGGTTCCTACAGTATGTAGGAGCATTGTTACAGGAAAAGACATTTGCAGCAACATGAAACTTGAACTACTCTTTAAATATTCTGTTTACAGAATTTTTCTGTGTGGTCTAGCACATCACTTTTATTTTAAGGAGATATATAGCATCCTATGCATTTTACAGAACTGAGAATTCTTATGTTTTAGGCAGCCTCTCTGGCTATTTGCTAATAGACTAATTTACCATTGATAATGCTTTCTTTTTAATGCTTATGCATGGTAAAGCTGCCTTAGCAAGACATAGGCTTGAGTAATATTGATTTCTCCTAGGAAGTATGCATTATGTGTGATGGAAATTCTGATTTTGACTTTGTGTTTAAAAAAATGTTATTTGGTTGTCTATCTTATTTTTCAATGAGTAAATAGATGTTATTTTTTTTCCACAGAGGAACACATTCCAGGCTGTTTTAGCCTCTTCTGACTCCAGTTCCTATGCAATTTTCCTTTATCCAGAAGATAGTTTGCAGTTTTATAGTACATTTTCCAAGAATGATGATGGAAGGATTCCTGCTATGGTTGGCTTTAGTCAAGCCTCTACAAACTACTACTTTTGGGAAAAGCCAGGATCCTACAATGTCATTGCTAATGATGAAGAAAGCATTAGAAACCTGTACAGGTATGCTTTATTTTGTAAAAATTCCTCAAGAAAACATCAAAGAGTTCCATATTTTTCTTAACTGTAGCATGAGTCAATGAGAAAAAATAAGATCCCCTTGGCCATTGCATGAGAAATTGCAAAGTTTGCCACTGATATATTTCTCAAGAGGGTGAATATTAAAGGACCTAGTGACCTTGCCAAAAGTCCGTAGTTCCATTGTCACTGGTATGAGCTGCTGTATGCTTACTCCTTCTAAATATAGGACCACTTAAGACTTTAACTCTTTTTATTTTGAAAGAAGTGAACAAGAAGGAAAGGAAATGAGTTAGAAGGTTCTAGTAAGTGTTAACAAGATCTTTGTGGCTCAAATATCTCCTACTCCATCAATTTGGAGACATGAAGGCTAGAAATTCTCAAGAAAAGAGCTATGCGAGTGGAGAAAAAACGCTACCCAAACTGTCATGGGTGGTTTATAGCTGAATAAATTGTACCTGTAGATCACTATGTAGATAATATAATTTGGCAGTTTTATCCTGATATTTTTCAGTGAAGGATAACATTTTGTGAAGGGTAGAAATACCACACAACTTGTGCTTGATCATTTTGATTTAGCATATGCTTCTCTTTGGTAGAAGCAGCAATGCTGGGAAACAAGGTGTCTGGGTGTTCGAGATTGGTAGCTCATCCAACAGTATTGTGCCTGCCAAGATCAGCAATGTTTTGGAGAGCCTAGAGCCCAACGAACAAGACCAGGAGATGACTTCAAGACCATTTATGTCGGACTATGGCTCCACTGAAATGAGACAGCAGTATGTCACCAGTAGTACGGACAGCACAGAAGAGGATCAGCACCACGTTACATATAGTGTTCCTCAGCTAGCTGCAGAAGACTTTCTGACTTCATACCAAGATGTAACAGGAACACCTTTGACTGAGTCTTTTTACAGTCATCAAGATTTCCCAACAGCAAAAGCTCCACCTCGCCAGTTCCACGTCCAGCAATTCCCCCCACAGCAACCCCAAGTCATAGATGTGGAAGAATTTGATGAAACTGGTATAGGTAAGGTCTTTTGTACAGCTTGGATGCTTTTAAGGTAGACAGACTGCAAAAAACACAGGTGTGCAAGCAATTGAACTACTAAAAGAATAATCTTTTTCCTTCTCACTACCTTCATACCTGAAAATCTGGACATATTTAGTAAGTTTTTGTTATTTGTCAAGGTAGTTAACTTGGATGTCATCTCAGATTCAGATCTCACCAGTAAACTAGTGCTCCAGACAAGCTCACAGGAGAACACATTTATATTGTGTCTTTGGAACCTGAATCTCTCCTAAGAAGAGCTTCTCATACGGAGAATTGCATTCCTAAAGTCGATGCATTCTTAGTGGCAACTGATTTCCCCTTCTCTTTTGCCCAGGACTGTTGGCAAAGGTATGGTCTTAAGTTTAATAGCTGCATTAAGTGGCTATTCCCAGTAAAGATTTTATGATCAGTTCTCCTGAAACCTATCTTATTTCCTATCATAGACATATTACTGAATACAGGTGATTTAACAAAGATTGGGAATAGTAACTGTTGTAAAAATTATTGGCTAGGGTTTCATGGCCTGAAGTTCTACAAGGGTGGGGTTAGTCATTCTGAGGACGTGTTTGTAGAAAATTCAAAACAGTGGGACTGACTGTCCAGTTGTGAACTGTTTCTTGAAGCTCATGTGGAAATTGCTATCTCTATGACATACAGGGTAAACCAATTAGGATCACAGGGTGCATCAATCAGTGCATGGACCTGGGTACTGTATTGAAGAGTTTTCTTCTGAGGTTGGGAAGGCTCCTTTTTGCTTTTGTTTGGAAACAAGGACAGGTTACAGTTATTGTGTATTTAGTTTCACTGAAACGGTTTTACTGATCTGTATTAATACAGATCTGCTGAAATCAATAGAATTGAATTGTTTTCTATCATCTGAATCTCTGATGTTTTCTGCAAAATAGTAGACTGTTACTTGCATGTCGCAAGGTTACCAAAAATCAATTGCAATTGTTTATTTTCTGTGAAAAGAAAATGGAAAAAACTAATTGAGTTTGTCTAGACATATTTTTAAACCAAACCAGGGATATGAGTACAACAGTAATTGCATGAAGTGTAAGTGTCTGATCTTATTTTTTGCAGTGTTTCGCTACAACACAGACGTACAAGAGACCTGTGCTAACAACCGCCACCAGTGCTCTGTTCACGCTATTTGCAGAGATTATCCCAACGGCTTTTGTTGCAGTTGTATTGCTGGGTACAAAGGAAATGGCAGACAATGTGTAGCAGAAGGTAATTTTTCCAAAAATTAGGTACATTGCAGTGGTTACTCATTGTAGAATGAGCCAACATGGTTAAATCCTTCTTGCAAGACTTACCTTTCAACACATCTCAGTGATACTTTAAACAGTGAATTATAATTTCTAAAAGGGTGTGGGTTTTTTTGGATGAAGTAAATTATTTTAGGTGGTCATTTATATGCATTATACATTTTAACCTGGCTTTCTAGAAAAAATAAACTCTGACATAATTGACACAATTTAATAGATAGCGTAACATCCTGTGTTTATTGCTAGGATTACTTGTGGAGTTCCAACATGTTACAGTCTGACTGGGTCCCCACTCTAGAAATGGACAGTTCAAAGGGGATGAACAAATTAACTTTGGTCATCAAACTAAAGAGTGTGGCTCCTCTTTGTCTGACTCTTAAGCTTCTTTACTATAGGGCTAATCTGCCAGATTTTTGTTAGATACCCATTTAAACTTTGTTCCTGTGTAAAATCCATAAAGGAATTTCTTATGTATACACTTGTAATTCTCATAGTGACTTGACTCAGGAGTATAGATGCATTTCAACAACTAAAATAGCTGACTTTGTGCTTTATGAGACAGAAAAAGCAAAATTTGCTAGCTTTCAGTTCATAAAATTGAATTTTCCAGAGAAAGAAAAGAAGTATCTGATGATAATGGAAGTTGAATTTGCACATACAAAATCATATACAGAAGAAAACTAGCAATCCGGAGTAGCTACTTCTGTAAAACATGGGCAGTCTTAAAATAGTCAATTGTTTTGAGTCAAGAAATAAAATAGGTTACAATAATAGGTCAATTACTCTGACACCTAATGGCGTTAGCCTCCTAATAGGGAAGGAACAAATTTACACTCAGTAGATTTTTATATGATGTGTGACCTTCGAGAGAAGTTTCTGTGTCCCACTTCCCACCATAGACTGTAGCAGCTCAGTCTGTTTATGGAGTTATCCTTGCAGACAAAATTGTTAATTGGGATAAAGGGCAACTCTCCAGGCAATTTTGGCCACTTAGTCATCTATATAATGACAACACACACACGCACACACTAACACACATACGTATGTACGTAAGCAAATTAAGACAGTTTGTGGGCAGTTTCCTGTCTGTTGAATTCTGTGAGGATTTGTTTGCCATTTATTTCAACATGAATATCTTTGAAGATAGTGAACGCTCTGAACACATTCCTTGGAGAGTCTGTGAGAACTGTCATTTTGTTCTGATGCATGGTACTGATTTTCCAGGTTCTCCTCAGAGAGTCAACGGGAAGGTCAAAGGAAGAATCTTTGTAGGAAATAACCCTGTTCCAGTTACGTTTGAGAACACTGATCTCCACTCCTATGTTGTGATGAACCAGGGGCGCGCCTACACTGCTATCAGCACAATCCCAGAGACTTTGGGATATTCCTTGCTGCCTCTTGCCTCTATTGGAGGTATCATAGGATGGATGTTTGCTGTGGAGCAGCAAGGATATAAAAACGGATTCAGCATTACTGGTAACTTTTAAATTAAAATAATGTTAAAAAGTATGCTATGCTTTCCTCTGAAAGAATCTGTTTTTCTGGTACTGGAGTGTACAGTCCTACTGAAAAAAACTGCCCCTACCTCTAGAAGGGGTCTAACATGTTAATTGCCTGATTGTACCAACAGTGCAACAGAGAAATTAAAATCTGGTCTTGGGAAGGACTGAAATTCTTAACAGAAGCAGTTCCTGCATGAGATGCAAATGATTCTCTTAACTTATTTGAGGGAAACCCCAGTTCACAATTACAGCTTTTCATGGGTCTGAGGCCAAATCTGCTTGGTTGTGCACATGAATTCCAGTGTAGAGCCAAACTGTTCTAGGAGAACATGTGTTTCTTTTTAAAATTTTATCCTTTACAGCCCTGTACTATGAATTTAGTTGAACATAACTTTTTGTTTTGGGGTTTTCTTGGATTTGATATGTTTGAAGTTTGTTCTGGAATTTACAACATATGCTTCACTTGGTTTTGATTTGGAAACACATGTACTTTATTTTTTTTCTTATTTTCTTTTTAACTCACTATATTCCTAATTGAGGTTTTCCTGGAAGTGTACATCTCCTTTGCCATTTTAATAGGTAGGGTAAACTCTACTATTATTAACTTTGTTAGAACTTTTTTTTTAATTAAAAAACTCTGCTTCTTCAGACTTACTTGCAGTTTAGTGTGTTTAGTGCTTAATAAAAGATTTTCCTGGCAGCATCCAAAGATATTATCAACATATGTCTGAAAGTTATTTCTTTAGAAATCTAAAACAGTAGCAATTATGCTGCATCAAAACTTGTAGAAAATAGTAATTTATATTTTGTCTACTAGAAGCAATACTTGGAATAGGAGGATTCGGAAGCCACTGTTAAGTGGTTTAACTAATACTGTTTCTTTAGGTGGCGAGTTTACACGGCAAACTGAAGTAACTTTTCTTGGCAACAATGAGAAGCTAGTTGTAAAGCAGAAATTCAGTGGAATTGATGAGCATGGTCACCTTACCATCAGCACAGAAATGGAAGGCAGAATACCTGAGATTCCATCTGGTGCTTCAGTCCACATAGAGCCGTACACTGAACTCTATCACACTTCTAGTTCTGGTAAGATACCCCGAGAATGAAATCAGAAAGTATGCATTCCTCAGGGTAGACAGTAAGAAAGTCTGAAAAATGTTATTTTATTCCCTTCTTAGTGTACTTGGGACCCTTTGATTTTTAGAAGGTTGGGTTTTGCCTCTAAAGAACAGGTCCTGAAAGAAGCTGGATTTTGAGTGAAACAATGCAAATATTTCTGATCTTTTATTGAATTTAACTTTATCTGAACTGATGTTTGCAAAAGACTCTTCATTTTCCCTTTCCGATGGCCTTTTTCATGCTGCTACTGGCAGTCGTACCAGTAGCTCCGTACCAGGAGCTGTACTGGTGTATAAATTTTTTGGTGAGGTCATTAAGCGGGCTTTAGTCTTGTTCGATGAGGCTGTTGCAAACCAGTTATTTACCAGTATGTGTCATGTAAATTGCATTGCAATGACTGTGCCTTTTGTTAGTAACAAGCATTTGTCAGGATTGTTTGAGCTGAATTTAAAGAACTGACCAGAAAACCAGGAGACTTTTAATTCACTTAGCAGTTTCTCCATTGTGTCTTTGGTACTTCTCTCTCATGCTTTATCTCAGGCACTGAGATTTGGTGGAGAGGCATTTCATTATTTACAGGGGAATCTTCCATCTTTTGCTTCTGGGTGTTTCAACACAGCAAAAACAAAGTGAGGTTGCAGTGTTGCTGCCAACCAGCCAGCCCAGCTGTCAAAGAGCAATAAAGAGGAAGCAACCGGTAGTGCACCCAGGTGCACATGAGTATTGGAGAGAGCACACTTGGCTTCAAGGGCACACTTTGATTGCTTAAGATAGTGATGATGCAACTACACCATTTTCAGCTAACTTATATCTGCTAAGGTCTGGCTTTGGTAGCCGGTGGTGAACCCATCTTGCTGCTTTGCCTGTTGTTATGGAGTGTGAGGAGGAGGAGTTGGAGGCAGCAGGAAACTTTCACTGTGCTGAACAGTTTCAGTGTTTTGGAGGAGTCGTTTGGGCAGTGTGTGCTCTGTGAAATATCTGCCACCTTGGCAGAAATGCTGTCCCCTTGGAGGAAGTCAGGGGCTGGAAGGAGGCACCCTTCAGGCTGGATTTGATTTACCAGTAGTCAGATAATTATTCTCCTACAGCATACATGAGACACCATTACTTAGCAGAAATCCAGCTTTTGCCAGGTGTTGCAAGTGGACTGATACAGGCTTTATGGTCTCCATATGAAGACTAGTGGAGCTCTGAAGAGCTTTCTGTTGGTGGGAGGATCTGCAAGCCCAGATCTGCTCTGAAGAGTTTCGGTCACAATTTTTCACAATATAGAAAATTATTGTGAAGCATACAAGAGATCGCAGACGCGTATCTTCTTCAGGACCCTGTCAAAATCCAAGACCAGTAGACTACAATGACCTAAAAGTGGGTGGTTTGATGCTGCTGAGGTGGCTCTTGTCATTCTTAGCTTATAGACCCATTATGTAAATTCACCTTAAGAAACCTCTGAGTTTCCTGAGTTAAGTTTTCCTTTCTTCACCTGGTAACCCACGAAGTAAAGTTAAATTTTTAAAATATGTCAGGGTAAATGATACAACTCCATTCCTCAGGGATGCAGTATTGGAGAACAGAGTAAGCCAAATCAAGTGCCTGGAAATACATCTACTTTCATAGAAATTCCAAAGGCTAGAAGGTGTTTACACTACTCAAGCTGTATCCCAAGAGTACAGAAAGCACTGGGCAAAGTATTTTTGCACTCTGTTCTGATTGACATGTTTGTTGTCATATTGCAGTGATCACTTCATCGTCCACCAGGGAGTACACAGTGACAGAGCCAGAAAGGGATGGGGTTGCTTCCACGTACACAGGCACCTACCAGTGGCGCCAGACCATCTCGTTTGATGAATGCATTCATGAAGACTCTCACCACAGTTCTTCTGCTACTCAGCAGCTCTCAGTGGACAGTGTGTTTGTCCTGTATAACCGAGACGAGCAGATTCTGCGATACGCTATGAGTAATTCCATCGGCCCCATCAGTGGTATGTATGAATTAGGAATCTTTCTTTTTCATAAGAAATTTAGAGCAGGCTTCTGTATTCTTTTAGCCTGCTGTAGATGGGTTAAATTAATGAGTTATATTAATTTGTTGCATTAGTCAGTAGAAGTCCAGGTCCATCAATTAAGATGAGAAATGGAACTGTTGAAAGTTTATTTTTTCACTTGGGTAAGAGTATTTAAGTGATTATCTCCTCTTGAAATTCAGTGGAGTTTGTGCCTAATTCCTTGAAAAACTCTACATACAACCTTGAATCTGTTGCTGCTCGGATACATGAAGTGTATCATTTATCTTTACCTACTTTGTAGTTCCTCTATTGATGATTTTTTTTTTATATATTGTCAGAGCAAAAGGCAAAAGAATCAAATAAGACTTGCCATTGAAAGAGCTAGTTTCTGTAATCTATCTTGAAATATGGCATTTTATCTTTAGAAGGCAGGCAGCCTATGAAGTGTATATTTTGGATGAGCTGTCCAAGTTTGCACTAAAGTTAAAAAAAAAAAAAAAAAGGAAAGGAACAGTTTTAAAATGCACAGACTAATACAAGAAAGGACTGCACTCACTTTTGTTTATTACAGAGATAAAGTTCTATTAATTTCAATTATCAAACCAAGCTGTTAAGGATCACATTTTAAGTCTAGTGTCAGTGGCTGGAAGTTATATTATCTTTCTCAGTCTTGCTCTTTAGAGAGTTTTTTGTGGCTTCTCTATTTTTTTAGCTCAGAGTCCATCACACAAGTAACAAGGAATACAGGTGCTATTGCCATGTCTGAGACTCTTGTCCTGCATGTCACCTGCAAGTCCCTTTCTTCCTGGTGCAAAAAAGTATTCTCTCTCTTTGCTTCATGTACATTACAAGCAATCTCCTTCTGGGCCTTATCTGAGTGCCACTACTTGGACAGGGTCATCATGGCTAAATACGATCTCTTTTGTCAGATGGTTCTGCTGATATTAACCGGAATCCTTGCTACACTGGTACCCATAACTGTGACACCAATGCTGTATGTCGTCCAGGAACTGGAAATCGCTTCGTGTGTGAATGTTCGATTGGCTTCCGTGGGGATGGAAACTTTTGTTATGGTATCAGAAAACTTCCATTAAAAAAAATGTTGCTTGGATGTTTTACCTAGAATGTATTGACCCTCAGGAATGGCCATTCCAGCAAAATGAACTGTCCAGAGGGGCCGGTTTTGGGGAAGATAGGTTAGAGGGATACTGGGGTGGCTGTCATACCTCAATAATCAAAGTAATCAAGTTTGACTGTCTTGAGTCAAACTTGGATATGCTTTGCTAACTTACAAAGCATTTTTCTTACCCAGTTCATCTTTAGCTGATATTTACTGTAATGCAAGTTCTGGTTAAAATTAGTCAACTAGGTTAAAAGTTCTTGAGGGAGATGAGGGATGGCATAAGCACATGCATACGGACTGCAGATATGTGGAACCCATTGGAGTAATTAATCTTTTCAAGATCTGCTTTGAAGATGCCTTCTGTTCAGGGAAACTTTTATTTCCCAGCTCTGTATTCTTAATGTACTTGGGCAAAAATATTTGTTTTCAAGAGGTGAAGATGTATATTAATGAAATATGCATCATCCCTATTATTTAACTGAGTTGTTTTTTAATGAAAACTTAATTTCAGGGCGCTATGGCCTCTTCAGAGATATGGTCTTTCAAAGATACCGTTTCAATATGCAAGCCTGCTATTCTTCAACAACTGCACAGCTTCTGTTTTTCTGTATTAAAAGCATCTTTCTAATAATTGAAATCTTTATAATATTCTAGATATTGATGAATGTTCAGAGCAGCCAGCTTTATGTGGCAGCAATGCAGTCTGCAATAACCAGCCGGGAACCTACCGCTGTGAGTGTATTGAAGGATACCAGTTTGCAGCAGATGGGCGAACTTGTGTTGGTGAGTTTCATATTTCTTAAAAGCACTGCCCACCAGCTTTCAGGCTGTGATTCATTTCAAAGACAGAAAACAGAGCTTCTAGGATCTGCACTGACTTCTAATATGAGTTGAATTTAGGAGTTCATGCTGCTGTTGTTGGTTACAATCCATTATGTAACTGAAGAAGGTGCCTGAAGTACGTACTTTTCATCTCATAAAAGCTCCCCATTCAGAATGTTTCCAAATAGAAAGTGGAAATTATTATTTAATGCTTCTGTCCTTTCTGTACTATTATTTAGCTGTAGATTTCACATGGAAGTAAAATTCAAATTTGTAAAAAGAAAAATTAAAGTGAGCAGATATTAATTTGTTGTTATTTCACAGCATCACACTTTCAAGATGAGGTAGGACTTTTTCTGCATTTTCTGTAGTCTTGCACTTGGTTTTTTTTGAGTTTTGGGTTTTGTTTCTTTATTATATCTCATCCAGAATTAGATTTAACAGATTATAATTTAGTTCCAGATTCATCACTAGATAAGGCACTTTACAAGTCTAAAACAGTATGCCTTAACTATTGCGGGCTTATACTTAAGTAATAGTTAATCATGCTCAAAAAGAATTATAAATACAAATTATTTCACTGATAAGATCTTTGATATTTGGAGGAAATCTATCTGGTTTGTTAATTGACCATTAAAACTTCCAATTCAATAGTTGTCACTGAATTAGTTATTTTTATTTTAACAACTCTTTTCTGGAGGAAGCCTGTCTTAATCTCAATTTATTAAGGTTGCCCTACTGAGGGTTATTTTTTCCTGCTGGTTCTGGTTTTCACTAAAGTTGTAGAAATTCTACTTTGTAGCTGGCAGAACTGATTGTATGGGATGTGTATTGAAAGAGAATTTTCCATATAGAAAGAAAAAACATAAGCTTTAACTTTGATAACATTAAGCTCATTCTTTTGGGTGTCAATTATATTGTAAATATCAAAAGCTAAATTAAAAAATCTACAAATGGCAGGTAAACAAGTGGTAGTGACTCTACTGCTATACCTGCAACTGCAGGATAGGCTATAGATTATTTATTTTTATTTTTAGTTAGGATTTTTTTCTTGTTTGCAACGTGACGAAACTGACAAAACCTATACACGCTCTTCCAACATGGTCAGACCACTTACTGTTTCTTTTGGAAATAGCTGATAACAGCTTACATTTGCTTCTGCTGTGGCTGCGTTATGGTGAAAGTTTAGTTACACTGTGATCAGCTAATCCATTCAGATCTCACTCATTGTAGCCAACACCATTCTTCAGCTAAGACTGAGGATCTTTCATCTTACAGCAGAAAGTTGTGTTACTTCCTTTGAGTGTGTGACTTTGCGTGTTGCATATTGCATTCCATCATGAGCCCTGTTTCCCTGCTCCAGTAAGAATTCCCATTCACGTCTGCTCATGGTGCACCCTAAGTCTTCTCTTTGTTGGAGAACAATTGGAAAAAGCGACTTCTACCAGGACACTGCAAGGAATTCTGTGAGGTGTGGAAGAGCAACTTTAAGTTCTTCCCATTATGTCCACCACTGCCCTTCTGTCACTTAGACCTGAAACGGAATGTTCTCCCCTCCAGCCTCGACCTTGCTGGCCTCTACCACATTCCCATGAAGCTGACGTGTCACCCTTCTAACAAGTGCTAAGTAATTACCTGCCCAGCCTGATGGACTTCAGTTTGGTTTTGATTGAAGAAAGGAATCAAACTTAGCATCCGTAAGACCAAAGAGAAGGAAAATGAACTCTAGTTTCCCAACAAATTGAAAATAAATGTCATGCTAATCCCATTCTCCTTTCCACAGAGGAGGCTTTTATTACCCACAGACAACTTGGACCCCAGAAAGGCCAATAGCTACCCTTTTTGTGCTTTTACAACTTGCTCTGGGATAACAGCTCTGACTTGGATTTTCTGAAACTGCAGCTTTTTCATACCAGCTCTGTGACTCATTGGGTAGCTTTAGAAGAGAGTTCTAAATAAATCCTGTTCTCCTGTTCATAGGCTCAGGAACTGGAAGACTTGGGGACTTCCTTCGAGCTCCAATTACAAATCTTATGCATTTATGAAACAGTTCTGATTAGGTGCTTTTGTAATCTAAAACTTACTTCATCAAACAGAACAGATATAAATTATTCTAACAATGATGTCATCTCCTCCCGAGAAAAGAAAAAAAAATGGCTGTTTTCAGATCTGGTTCTGATGGCAGATTTTTGTGATTTGGTAGTTTCCATCTGTGTACTGTGATGAAAGAAGCATTGTAGAGTCTTGTCTTGGTCCCCTGTCAACTCCTCATACGTACTGCATAAAGAAAGCCTCAGTGGACTCTGTTACAGCAGGTGGAAGTCTGTTCCTAGTTGCACATACTGCAAACTCATCTATTTCCAGGCCCAAATATTTTGTAATATTTTGCCTCTTCCTATTTTAAATACCTTTCTTCTTCTCTGACATAACAGGTAAGATTAGGCAGAGATCCTGCGTCTGCCTGAAATAATTTTGTGTAGAGCAGTCACTGCTGTCAACAATGAGAAAGTTATGAAAAGGTGCAGGAGTGGTCCCAGCTTCCACAGTTGGTCAAAAATTTCTCCAATAGTTGACAAATGTGTTTATCTTCTACTGAGTGAGTCACAGCTCCTCTGTGTTGCCAAGTGATGACAGCCCTGGGTCAGGGCTAGGTTAGTGTAGCGGGATATCTCGTAATTCCCAGTGCAGTGAACTGGCCACTTAGCTAACATGTGAGATACCTCTGTGAGATGCCTTGCATTTCCTCATCCAGAACTCCTTTTTATAAACAAAACAGTCGTGGCCGTTTGGATCTGTCACAATGATAGCCTTTCTGCCCTACTCTGTATCAACAAACACTTATGAAGTGCTGAGGAGAGTGTAAAATATTAGTAAGAAGATACAACACCAGTGAAAGAGGAGATCTCGGCAAACAAAACCCCAACCCCCCCAAAGAAAAAAAAAATCGGTTTCCTTGTTTCGTTTCTCTTCTGTATGCTTTCATCGCTGTCCTTTTCTACCTATAAAGTCATTACGAGTTTCAGACTTTGTGGACTTTTCATCACCTCTCTTGTACATCTGACCTGCAGCTGTTGAATACGCCGTAAACCATTGCCAGGCAGGCACACACAACTGCGACATTCCTCAGCGTGCTCAGTGTGTGTACACAGGAGGGTCTGCCTACATCTGCACATGCCTCCCTGGCTTCTCTGGAGATGGGCGTGCCTGTGAGGGTGAGTAACACCACTTGTTGTGGGGATTTTATACTCTTTACTGTACAACTTGGCTGGTCATTGTAGTGTCCTGTAGTTACTTGTGATTTGAAGTAGGAAATGTCATAGTTTAAGTTCCTCAGAAAGGCATTGCATTAAGCTTTTGTCCATTCCTCCCCTCACTTCTGAGTTCACTCCTCAATATTTGAGCTACAGAAGGTCCAAGATGAAGTAAATGCAAAAATTGCAGTAATTGAAGTTAGCAGACCAAGTGTCCATACTCTGGAACTGTTTGTACTGTGTTGGTTTGTATTACCAAGGTGGTGATACATGATGCTCAGGCTGCGTAAAAAAGTTATATTCTGTTTCAAGTCAATTGCAGTGAGGGAGCAGCTTTACGTAACTTGATGTTGGAAACCTTGCTGGCCAAATCCTACTTCCCTGTGTTAAGTCTTTTGCTTGAGAAATATTGGCATATATTTCTAAAATATTGTGCGAATAAATAATGCTAGTAATCCATTGGAATAGCAGAGTGCAGAGATTTGCTGAGAGCCAGAACTTAAAATACATTCATGGGGTTTTTTTCTCCTTTGTATTTCTCTATAGATGTTCTGATGTTCTTCCAAAAGTCTATGATTCTAATTGGATATCCTAAAGTAGGTGCCCAAAAGTAATATGGCAGATTTACACTCTAATTCATCACTGTGACTTTTGTATCAGGTGGAACAATTATCTGAGACTGATCTTTTCTTTTACAGATGTAGATGAATGTCAACAGGGCCACTGTCATCCAGATGCTTTCTGCTACAACACTCCTGGGTCCTTCAGCTGCCAGTGTAAGGCAGGTTATCGTGGGGATGGTTTCCGGTGTGTGTTAGGAGGTAAAATTTTATAGTTCTTGAAAGCTGGACCAGAAATATAATTTGGGAATTGGAGAATATGTGTTAATGTGGTTCCTCTTTGTAACAGACTGCGTATTGTCTTATTGGGGTGTTTATTCTTTCTCAAGTCTTTCAAGATTTGAACCTCACCAAGCTTATATCATATCTGTATCTTGACTGTTATCACTTTTCCATTATATTCTCTTCAATGTCCTGTTTTGTTTTGTTTTGTCCTCAGTAGTTGTCAGCCTCAAACTATTACTACCTTTTAAAGTTGCTTTACATAAAAGTTTGACCACAGATTGATTTGGTTTGCGGAAATAGTAGTTACTTATCATAAAACATCTGGAACTGATGGCAATGTAAATGGAATGCAACTATTACAGGAGAAAAGTGAAGGGTGAGACCAAAGTACCTGCACTGTTGTCTTTGGTGGGATCTAGATGCCTCTGTGCCACATACAGTCAACAAGTGTCCAGAAAGACTAATTCCAGTTTCTAACTAGCACTTACTTGTTTCTATCTTTACACAGCTTGTTCTCTATTTACCAGAACTTCTTTACCCTCCCACACTCCTGTTCTTTCACTGCAGTTTGGTCCTTGAAGTATAAAACACCTGATCTTGAAGGTAGTAGATATGCTTAAAAAAAAAAAGAAAGTAAGGAACACTTGAAGCACAAAGTAGCACGGCTACAGTTACTTTAAGTCAAAAGCGTGGCAAACCTCAGGAAAGCCCTCAGGTTTTGCAGAATGGTGAATGCTTTCATCCAGGAAATAGAGCCTAGCTTCTGAGTGTGTTCAAACCCACTTCTTCTGCTTCTAAGATTCTTGCTGTTGAGCAAAAGGCCCTGCATCTCTCAACAGGCTGAAACTCAAACTGTGCAGCCAAGAGTAAGAAAGATGTAGGGCCAAAGGAAAAGAAAGCAAAAAGCAGTATGACTGAGGAAGGAGGCTGTATTTATAATTCAGCTTCTGCACTGTGGTCTTAATGATATCCAAAGTATTTGATTCAAAATTGAGGTGTTTGGGGTTTTGCGTTAATAGTGAATACACTGGATTAAAAGTGCTAGTCTGCATGACACAGTAAAACTACTTGATGTGTTGCTGAAACTTACTATTATTCTTTTGACATTATAGTCCCTAATTCTGAAATTCTGACTTTTTTTTTTTTTTNCGTACTCATGTCTTAAAACAAAAGGCAAAGGATCTTTTGTAGGAAAAGCATAAAGAAATTGCAAGGTTGTTTCTGGTTTTCGATCATATTTACATGACTCTTCATCATGTGCTCAACAACACGTGTTATGTCAGATTGCCTGGTGTTTGCAGACTTTTCTATCATGGGTAAATTGTAGGAGATTTTGCAGTGTTTAATTCTGAAGCTCTGGCTTTTGCCACTTTGTCAGTCTTTCAATACTATTTTAACTGATTTTCCATACACGGATGCCCATGTATATTTTCATTTCAATGCCAGATGAGTGAAGAATTACCTATGTTTTTGACCTGTGTCAAAATATTTAGCTAACAAACCAGCTGATAAAACCAGGGTTATTCCTCCAAGAGGAAAAACTTAATGTGAAGAACTTGGAGAAAAATCAATCCTTAAACCTTCCAGTTCTTTAGGAATAATTGTAGAGGCAGAAATATTACTCTCATGTCTGGCACATCCCCTTTATAGCTAAATCAGATTGTTTGGTAGACTGGAACTTGAATTCAACAGATTAACTTCATTACCAGGACACAATATCTTCTTAGTATATGTGATAGCATGTTTAATTCAGATTTGTTTTGAGAACAAAACCTTTCCACATTGTCATGGTTTAACCCTGGCTGGCAACTAAGTATGCAGAGCCACTCACTCACTGCTCCCTAGGTGGGATAGGGGAGAGGATCAGAGGAGTAAAAGTGAGAAAACTCATCAATTGAGATAAACACCATTTAGTGTGTGAAGGAAAAGCTGTGCACACGAGCAAAGCAAAACAAGGAATTCATTCACCACTTCCCATGGGCAGGCAGATGTTCAGCCATCTCCAGGGAAGCTGGGCTCCATCATCACTTAGTTACTTGGAAGACAAATGCTGTAACTCTGAATGTTCCCTCCCATCTTCCTTCTTCCCTGAGCTTTATATGCTGAGTGTGACATCACTGCTAAGCAATAATGAGAACATCCCTGCGTTATCAACACTGCAGCACAAATCCAAAAAATAGCCTCATACAGGCTAGTGTGGAAAAATTGACTCTATCGCAGCCACAACCAGTACACAGATGCATGTCTACTAAGCACAGTGTACAATTCTGTAGCTTTATGTTATTTTTTGCTGCTTATCCTATACAATTCCTGACTTTCCCTACTCAAGACAATTTTATCGTGAATGGAGATTTTTCCATGTCAGTTTTAATGGCAGTAACAAAATATTTTGGAGAGATTTATTGTATCTGCTGTTTTAGTGGGTGGGGATCTGCTATGTTTTGTTAGTCTTCATATATGCCCCTCTGATTTTTATTTTTTTAATGATGTTTTGTACTACCAGTAGAAAGACATGCTTTAGAAACGCTTGTGTCAATTGGTGCTGCTCATCGAGTGCTCTGAGCAGAAGAAATCTGTGTAGGTAAGCCTGACTTTTCCTGAATCCTGACTGAAGTACAGGGTATCTATAATGCTCTGCAAGTCTGCAGCAATGGCAGCACTTACAACAAACTTATCTACTCCTCCCTTCTTAGAGAGTTAATAGAACAATAGCTGCCCTTGGCTTGTCATCTCTTGCTAAAGCTTTACCGCTTTTAAAATGGGTATATCTGACTATCTGACAGTTAATCATTGCCAGGAGATAGAATCAAAATGCACTTTCTGAAACCTAGAGCGGCTTAGTTTACTTTAGCATCCAATTTGTAAAGTAAGTTGCTTTCAGAATGGAAATTCCAGATGAGGCTGTATTGTATTCAGCTGTAATTAGAGAACCTTTCTTCCCCTTTTTACCCACTGAGGTTTTGATCTAATTAGCCTCAGTCAAATCACTCAAGTCTTTCCTGGTTGTTAATAGAATGGAAAGTTTAATTCATACGAATACTCAGTTCCTTTTGCTGTGCCCTTTTCTGATCCGTGTGTACAATTGCTTGTTTGTTTCATGTCTTTATTATTATACGGAACCTACTGTTGTATCTTAACACGGCTGAACGGCAATTCTTGAAACAAGTAGACTAACAGGTATGATAGATTTGAGTCACTCACAAGAGAATGTCTGCAGGAGTGAACCAGCAGGCTAATGAAAGAGTTAATGACGCTGGAATGTCCCACTGCTCACAGCTATTAAGAAAGTCTGTACTTCATTATTTCCTCACGCTTCATTTTTCCATTTCAAAAAACCAGATGTCTGAGTGTTTCTAGCCCTGCAGACCCCAGATACTGTTTACTAAACAGAAACAAATCTAGATTCTTGGAACTAGGGGTCTGCCCTTCTCTGGTCCTCTGTATACAATCTGTTTCACATGAGAAATGCACTTAACAGGGCAACACTGTAAGTGAAGGATTACAAAGGAAAAAGAGTAGACAAAGGGAAGCGTTATTTTGTTTGGGGTTTTTTCCTCTTCTTTTTTGGCAAAGTCTGAGAACAGCAATTAAAAATGTCAGTATAACTCCATGTGATACATGGGGAATAAAGTGATCCTCAAAGGGAATTAAAAAGTACTCTGTGATTACATACTGACTGGGGACACAGTTTTAAATCTCTTCTGACTTTAGCCTGTGAGTGAAAACATGTCTGGGTAGATCTTTAAAAAATTGTGAATGCTGTTGCAAAACGAAGTGAATTTGGTTTAATATACCAGACTGTAATCCCCCCTGCAAAATGGGAGGGAAGAAGTCCATGTTTCTCATCCTGTTTTCTCAGCCTCTGTCGTTTTTTTTTTTCTTCTTTTTCTTTTCTTTCTTTTTCTTTTTAAAGTCCACAGTGAATTTTCTGCAGTGCTGCTGCAAGAACTTTCCTTTATGACCAGAAAGACTTTGAATGTTTGTAAATAGCTTTAGGTTGGTTTTCCCCCCAATTCTGCTTGTTTTGGTGCTTATGCTGGAAATGTGTACGTGTATGTTTTTCACCTATCCCACTTTCCATATCTATCCTATTTCCATTTTTTTTTTTTTTAAGTTTTGCAATATATTTCATTGACTTTTAAATTCCAGATTTCTACTGGTAATTTATGAAACAACTGGAAAAATATATTTAAAACATTAAATACAAAATTTTCTGAGGAAGTTTATATATTTAGCTTAAGTTCAGGATGCACTATTTTATGTGCCTAGTCTGACTTGTGTGTACTGTGGTCCATGGAACATAACTTCTTCATTAGGCTCTTCACTACACCTTCTCTCTTAGGAAGTCTTTTCTGTACACTGGTTCAATTTTTTACTATCCTTTTGAACTGTGGTTACCAGAGCTGGACCCAGTATGCCTTGAATAATCTCCCTAATCCCTTCTCTATGCCTGTGTGGTGTTCCCTGTGTATATGCTGAATTCTTATTCACACTCCCTCACAATCCCTGCAGCACTGAGCTGGGTGTTGGCACCTTATCTGCTCCCAGGTATCTGCCGATAGACTCATCTTGGAAACCACAATGAAAAAAGAAAGCTGTCTTTAGAGGCTGGTCTAGGACACAGTGTATTCCAAAAAGTGTAACTTTCCATATGACTGTGTGAATCTATGAATCTACTTGTTGACTTTAATGAGTTCAGTTTACCTAGTGATGAGGTCTTGTCTTTCTCATGTTTTGTGGCCTCTTTCTCTTCTATAAATGATGCAACCTACAGTTGTATGTTTTCCTCTGGAATCCTAATTGAAGGAATTCCATTTCTTAATAAGGAAATTTAGCACACAGTAATATGGGAACTTAATAGAAATACTACTACTTTGTGATCTTTGCCCACTGACTCATGTAATTTTTCAGGTTTTAGTCACTTAACCAAATCAAGGTAGCCTGGAGTATGGTGCTTTGTTTTGAAAATAATACTGTCCTGTGGGCACGAGTGGAGTGTAACAGGGAAACATGAAGTTCTTAGCCCAGTGTGTTACCTTCATCAGCCAAACATCAACTGCATCAAAACACACTGAAAATGAATTTCTGCCTTTCATAACAAATGCTAGTCAGTAACATTTACCATAGATACTGAAAAACACTGAAAACTGATCCTGCTGTTAATAAAAGGCTGTTGCCACCCCTACTTTCCTGCACCACTGAAGATTACCCAGGTCTTGCTCTCACTGTTTGTTTCATCTCTGACAGTATGAACTAATCCTAGTGCATGCCATTTTTCTCATCATTGACATGATCATTTGGCTTGACTTTCAAATGTGAGTTTCAGGAATGGTAAGAAGCTCTGAAAATCAGGGCTGGTAACCCCTGGATACAGAGCCTTGAAATAGGCAAGACTTACTTTCCATTTGCTAACATCAAATACAGCAGTGGCTGTAACAGCACTGTTATACCAGGCACGAATTATTTGCTCTTAGCTCCACCTCTTGTAGTTAATAGCTGTCAAGAGATCAGAGAACTCTCCTGATGTTAATTGTTCTGTATCTTTGAAGAGTCTTGACTGAATGAAATATTACTGTATTTATATTAAAGGAAGAGCAGTAAGAAACCTCGTTTAGGCTGCTGTACTGGAGGAAAGGAGAGTTAAAAGTCGTAAAGTTTGTGTCTTGGAAGCTGGTTTACAAAGTAGCCCCTTTAGTAGCTAAACTAGGTGCTAATTTTGTTATATGTTTTAGCTAGTTTAGTGCTATGTCAGGCTCATGTTGCATGCTCTGTCATATCTAGCCTCATTTCAGACAATTAATCAATGCAATTCAGAACTTGCAAAATCAGGGCATGAGTAAAATGTATGACTATATAAGCAGACTGTTTCTCCCGACCAGCTGCCATCTGTGTCTAAGATTATTGTGCTTCTGTTGCTGCATAGACTACAGCACTGGACTGGGATTCAGCTTACTTTTCTTTAGGCTCTCTAAAGTGTAAGCATAGTAATCCTGCTCATGATTCAGAGATAAGGAGAGTAAAAATACAGTATGGATTTGAAGTGTCTGGTTTGGACTCTTATAACTAGTTTAGGGCCTTGTTTTTGTTTATAAATGTTAATATTAGCTAAATTCATGCTACTGAGTTTAAATGAGTTTACTGTTGAAGACAGGTTAAAATGGTTGAGTCAGCACAGATGGAAACGGTAACACTGTTTTTATTTCTTTAAAGGATGTTTTTTTAACATAGATTATTTATCATAGTTCAGACTGTTAAAAAATTTTGTCACAAATATAAGAGACTTTCAAGAGCAGAGAAGTAGTGAAATACGTAATTATTCCCAAAAGTGAGTGGCAATAGGGTATTTGACATCTTTTTATACAACTGAAAATTCAGTGTTGATAGGATTTGTCTCTTGACTTTAGGGAGGTTAATTACAATAGCAGGCTGTTTGTGAGGTTGGTCTGGATCATTTCAATATAAGTACTTTTCAAAAATTCCATCAGTACTCCTGTGTAAAATCTGCAGCTATAAATGTGAACATTGTTTTGAAGTTAGAGCTAGAAATTGGGCGTTCAAGTTACCCATAATACTGAAGTATTTTATGTATAACAGCTGGGCCCTATCTGGCAATGTATACACACTCCTTTGTATAACTCATATTTGCTAGCTCATTTTCATAAAGTTGGTCTAGTCTGTTGATTTAAAAAAATGGTAAGATGTTGGATATTCTCTAATTCTGGGAGTTTTAAATGGGAAGGAAAAAGCAACCGGTTTCTACATTTGTTTTTATATCCCACTGAGGAGGAGCTAATAGAGTCTCAAAGATGACATGAATGCGATGAAGATTTTGTTCTGCAATGAATAAAAGCAGAGTGGGTCAGTTTACCAATACTCTGTGTTCCCCCTGCTTTCTCTTGTGAGCAGTGCCTGTAATTAGAGCTTAAAATAAAATAAAATGTGGCAAAACTGTACAGTTACTGGAATCAACATTTCTTTCACGTGCATGCTGCAAAGTGCATTGAATACATACAAACAGAATTTGAGTTAGACAATGGAGACTTTCCTTCAGGGTCTGCTTTTGTAGGTCGATTTAAGGCTCTCCACCACCCACAGTAAAGCTAATGCCAAATATTTCAGTTGTTTAGAGTGAGCTGTTCTCCAGACATTTGTATTTCTCTAATTATGTCCAGGTGCATGAAAGTTATCCAAAGCTTTTTCTTGCATAACTACTTTAAGTAATAATAAAATCTACCCTTCTTTTTTGTACTTGTGTGATTTACACCACAGTAGTCTGTGGGCGTGTGGGATTAACTTTTTGCTCAGCTGGGCTGAGTCTACTCTGAGCCACTAAAAGCTCATGCTCTCCACCAGGCAATGCAAAAACAAGGAAGAAATAAAAGGCAATGTAATATTAAAGCTTCTTTAGCAGGCATTTGGTGATATTTCTAACTGTCTGTAGAAATCATTGACAGGAAGAAGATATTCCCACGTAATTAGAGCTCTTTCTCTCCCAATGCACAGAAAGCTTCAGGAATCTCAAGTGCAAAGTAAAACTAAGCCAGATTTCTTTGTCTAGAGAAGGAAAAAAATTATTTTTATTGCAGTATTTTAATTTCATTATGTTGTTTGGCATCTAGAAGGATATATTGATCCAGATAACATTCCCTATTGCATGACAGATAATACCATAAGGAAATGTTTATTTTAGTCCAGACTATTTTGTAAAATTGAAAGCAAAAGAACCAAATCCTTGGATCTCTTCATAATCTGGAAAGTTAGTCCTTCCTTTGTAATCTGTGCAGTTATACACATGCACGTGGTGTAGCCATTGTACATTTTAGGTTTCTCTGCGTATGTATAAGTATTCCCGTTTTCTGTTTAGTCTTACTTATGTGCTTTACCGGGCAACCTGTCCCTGCAATTCCTTTCTTAGGTCTAAAAGTATCAAATGAGTGCTCAAACCTGATAACTGAACTTTTTAAACCTAATATACATCAAAGCAATTAGTTGTTTCACTTCCTAGGTGCTATAGAGAAGTCAACGTCTGCCTCATATTGCGATTTTCTCTGGTGGCTCTGAAGGGAAACTCGACTTTTAGCCTTACAATAAAACCTTTATTCACAGTATGGCCTGGCTAATTAGTCACATTTTAAGGAGCATGGATAACTGCCAAATGAGTAGACACATTGGGTTCACAAGTCGAACAGAATGTTCTTGCTAATGTGCCTCGAGGAGAAAGACAGTGTTTTCCAGTTTCTATTTAGGACTCTTCAGTGTAGAAAGCTGTAGCAGGGCTATTTCTTCTGTTTTAAACTAGACAGTAAAAGATAGAATTACGTTAGTTTAAGGCAAATGTGTCATATTTATGCATAGGGGAAACTGTTTCTGAAGGTGCTCTGAAAGCACGTATCTTCAAGGTTTGTAAAGGCACCATGTTCCTCCAGTGGTAAGAATTCTTGCATTGTACACATGGCCAGCATACACAAGCTGTAATGAAACATAGTAATTAGTTAAAACAGAAATATTCACTGGACTGTATGTGGGCTTGTTTTTTTTTCACAGAAGTGGAGAAGACCAAATGCCAGCGTGAACGAGAAGTAGCTCTTGGAAGTGGAAGCACTTTCTTCCCAAGGGAGATAAGAGTTAGTCACTTCATTCCCCAGTGTGATGAGCATGGGAATTACCTACCCACCCAGTGCCATTCTGGCAGTGGATATTGTTGGTGTGTGGACAGGGATGGAAACGAGATTGATGGAAGCAGAAGCGGCCCGGGAGTTCGACCACCATGTAAGTGGCTGAAGCTCTTATTTCTTCTTTTTCTGCACCCAAATGCACTGTTCCTAAAGTGGTGCTTAGTCATGCCCCCGAGATACAGCACTGACTTGGAGCAATACAGATCTTTCCGGTCCCAGTGATGATATCCCTCATGCTGCAGCCCTTCAGTAACTCCAGCGTACACTTTTTGTTCAGCCGAGGCATCTGGACAGCTGTGGTGAGTCTCTGAGCAAGAAGATGGTTTTCTAACTTTTTCCCTTCCTTGAAACTATGAGGGGCTCCTATAGTTTCTGCCCTCTGGGAGCTGTGGCAAATCTGAGTGTGTGGTAACTGACTTGCCTCAGGAAATGAAGGATGTTCCTTCCTACATCTTCCTCACTTCGGCTGCAGAATAGGATAGATTTTTCTAAACGTTTGAAAGAAAGAGCAATTACAGAGCTTAACATGAAAAGACCTATTATGTCAATTGCTCCTTCTGTCACCCAAGGGGAAAAATTCAGGAGCTTTCTGCATCTGATTATAGTTATTATTGTCGACTTTAGAGCTGTTTCCTTCTGAGAAGTCTGACTATAATTGTATCTCTGCAAATAATAAGGAGCCTTGTTATGCAGTACAAGCTAATTTTTTCTCCATCTGTTTCCTTCTCTATTAATAAGGTCTGAGCACAGCTGCTCCTCCTGTTGTTATTGGGCCCTCTGTTCGACCAGATACAGTACCTCTGCCACCAGGAACGCACTTGCTCTTTGCCCAAAGTGGTAAAATTGAACATGTTCCACTAGAGGGAAACAATATGAAGAAAAATGGTGCAAAGGCACTATTGCATGTTCCAGTAAGTAACCCGCAATACTAAATTCATGTGTTTTGGAAGACTTATGACAAAGCTGAAAGTGAGTGTTTGTAATTTGGTAATCTAAGTTCCAAACTCAATTTTTACTCTTGGTTAAAATTTCAGTATACCATTACTTTGTCACTGAAAATTCCTGATCTGGCTAGTCAAAAAGCCTAAAATTGAGCTATCAAAAAAATTATTTGCCTTTGAAAGCTAGCTCATGAGACAAAAATGTAGTATTTGTGTTCTCACATGCCCCTAACAGTTAACCATATAAACCTTCCTGCACTTACACTTCCATTGGGTTTCTGACTGATCTAAAGGTCAAAAAAACCTAGAAGAGCAGTATATGGAGAGACCTTTTTTTTTTTCTTTTCCTTTCTTGTTCCCTCAAAGATTTTTCCTAAGTCTTGATCTCTTCCTATTTTTCAGTCAATTTTCAGCACTTCCTGCCTACGGATATATATAGATTTTTTTTTTCTTCTTCTTTTTTTCTTCCTTCTCCATGTGCAGGCCCAGTGGGTGGTAAATCTTCTTCCCACACTTCTTGCTACTGTCCTGAGATTTTTTTTTTTCCTTGAAAATGAATCCCTGATGCTGAGAACCTATCCCTTCCGTCACCTGTGACACACGCCAACTTGTCTTGCTTTCAGTTTCATCACATTCATTTGTTTTCTCCTAAGTCTGGGATGTCTGTTTTCATTCCAGTGTTACTGTATTTATAATAGATAGCAATACCAGGCAGCATGCTGGCCTCCCTTTCACATTACTCTGAATATTTGGTAGACCAGATG
Organism: Thinocorus orbignyianus; assembly: GCA_013400375.1. NCBI lineage: Eukaryota > Metazoa > Chordata > Aves > Ciconiiformes > Thinocoridae > Thinocorus > Thinocorus orbignyianus. The sequence goes on from VXBW01008502.1 coordinate 1,001,768, forward strand.
CTGACTAAATTACACAGATTCTGTTCAGTAAACGATACCACAAACCGTGCTGTGATGCAAGGGCAAAATCAAACTTTTGTCTAAAGTGCTGCTGCAATAACATAAACAAAGGAAAATACTGGGTGCAAAATGGGGTAGTTAGGCTGATACAGAGACATGACTCTGAGTCCTTGTGAGCTAGTCTCATTATTTATTTGATCTAGCTTAAATTAGAAGTATCTTCAGCTTCCAAGAGGTAAGATGCAACGCTTCACTAGAACTTTCAGTTATAATGAAAATTTCAGTCTCTGCTAAGTGCTGTCTCTGTGTTGTGTATTTGTAAAGTGACAATGTTTGGCACTGTAGAGATGTTCAGATTGTTTTGTAACCTACAGCATTAATGTATGCTGATGAGTAAGTGCATCTGTTTTAATGTATGGCTTTGGACCACCTTTCTAAGAAGCTGCAAGCTGCAAAAGCAGAAAGGCGGTAGATCCGGGAGTCCATGTGAAATTACCATTTTACACAGAAAGTCTTTTTCATTTGGCCAAAAGAAAGAGTTTCAATGCTAAGCTCAAACTCTTGTCTTTTTCTGCCTGGAAAATTGCATATGTATGTTCCTTGTCCCTGAACATATTTTTTTCCAGCAGAGTGATTTATAGAGTATTTGTTTAAGCTATTTTTTATTTGAAAAACTTATTTTGCTAGAAGTTTTTGAGTCAAATGATGCTATGTAGGTATTGCTGCTGAAATGCAGCCATCATGCACAGACTGATGAATATGCAGAACACAGACCAGATTTGATAGAAGTCATTGTTCCTGGAAGGGAAAGAGTGAGAGAAAAAAGCACAGGAGGAATAACACAGTAAAATAACAACATGGGCTTTCCTTAAAGGGATGTGCAGGTGAAGTTGCAACAAGTGAGACAAACTGTTCAGTATTAATATCTACAGTACTTTGAAATAAGATAATTGCAAATGGTGTCTCCTAGTTAAAAGGGAGACTTATAATTGAAAGTATTTTTTTAAACTATTCTACAGTGACTGCCACCCAATTGTTTTCTCTGCCTATCTTCCCCATCTCCCACCTTTCTGCAAGAATTTTGTTTTTCCAGACTTGAGACTTAGATCCATAAGCTAGTGCTGCTGGCAAATAATCATTGTTTAGCGAAAGCTGAAGTAACTTGCTTGTTGACCAACAGGACAAAGTTGTTATTGGAGTTGCTTACGATTGCACAGACAAGATGGTCTATTGGACAGACATCAGTGGTCCTTCAATCAGCAGGGCTAGTCTGCATGGAGGGGAGCCAACAACCATCATCAAAACAGGTAATAGCCAAAAATTCTTCCTCTTGCTAGTCCCCAGGAATGACATAAGAGACTGGAATTTAGCGTATACTTCCCAGATGTTGCCTGAGCTTTAGCATTACGAGTTGGTGTTATTTGGATAAACAGTAACCAAAAAGTCTGGATAATATAAACTGGAAAAAAGACCTGTTCCCTATGCAATAGCTCTTCACTGCCTTTCCACTGCCAAGACAGACAAAAATCAGTTCTCTTTAAATAAACTAAGTTGAAAGCCAGATGTGGGAGCAGTAAGTTCTTTCCTTACTTGCAGTTGCAGGATACTGCATCTGTCTAACCATCAAATGTCTTGTGAACATTGCTGGGGACACTTAAATTGAAGGCTGAGGGATGTGAAAGATGAATCAAGCTACTGTGGTTCTTTTAAAGCATATCTCAAGTCACTAATGGGTACAAGGTTCAGAACCTCACAGTCAGGGCTGTGTGTCTCAGCTCCTCACAGAAATGTTTAGACAATTCCTGTACCAAATTACAGCTCTAGGCTGTGCCTATATTCTTGCTGTGTTTAACAAAAAAAACCAACAACAACAAAAAAAAAAATAACCACAACGCTTCTTTGGATGCTTTGTTGCTTCCAGAGGAGGATGCTTTGTCACTTCTGGGGAAGAATCTTGAGGTAAGCTTGAGGCCTTTACTGCTCTAGTCCTTTCTACCTGTGATGGCATCCTTAGGACTATAGTGGGGCAGCACAACTAATACCGTCAAGGTAAATTCCCAGGTCATGACATCCCAGATTTTTAAAGTGAACTCAAAACCTCACTTTCCTGTGTTGAGGACTGGCTGTGATATGTTTTGACCAGCTTGGCAGCCTTTGTGTAGCCTCTCTGTTTTAAAGCTGTGTCCTGTCAATCATACTGGTCAGAAGAGTGGTTTAGCATCCTTCCTGAAAAGGTCTTATGTCCCTGACTGTGAGAGATGGAACAGATAAGTAGGCTAAAATCAGACTATGGTAGATGTTACTCATGCTTACAGTGATGCAATGGTTACAAGATGTTAATATGTGAAGAAGAAATGTCATCATTAAAACCTAGGTCACATGCTGTGGTTGACCCACCATTGTTCAATGTAGTTATGATTTGAAAAGGGGACGATGGATTGTCAGTTTGGTGACAGATGGATATGGAACACAATCACAACTAAAGCAGATGAAAGAGTTACATATATATGTTCAGGTGGAATATCATCTCTGGGTGTCACCCTTTGATTTTTGTTCAGGTAAACAAGGTAGATAATCCACTGGCTAGCTGTGATTTGCTTACGTGTTGTCCTGTTCTCTCCTGTACTCTGCCCACTTTGCTGAGAAAGGACTGGTGAGCAGGGAGGTTGAAGAGGAGAACCTTTCCTCTCTGTTCCTGGGCTTGGGGATCAAACAGCTGAAAGGTGGTTAGAAACCGTTTCAGCTGTGACTTTCCATGCCTTCCATTCAAACTGTAAAATAAAAGTGAGTAATTCCACCTTGCTCGATTTTTGCTCAAGGATTCCAGATTTGGACTAGAGGGTACTGTGGGGTTAGTGCTTTTACAGTTTATGTCCTGTTCTTGTACTTTTCCCCCAAGACTCTGCTTATATGGTTATGAATTAATCTGTCTAATGAGAGTGTGTGTGCATGCATTAAAAGTCCTGTAGTGTATAAAATGTTTTATAAGTATTTGTGGAGGCTTTCAACTAAATGTAATTATTGTAGGCAAATTTTGCCACATGGAAACCTCATGGGTTTTATCTGCTACAGAAAGCATTGCATGTTTAAAGGCAACTCATGGTTTCTGTTGTCCTGTTGTTTGTATAGGAAGTGAATGCCATTCCTAAAGAGATTCTGAGTGAAGCTGCACTTTCTGTATATCAATTGGCTCTTCAGTAAGGGGTCAGAACAAAATAAGGTTGAATATTCAGCATTTGAATGGTTGTCTTCTATGCTGTCTGAAACTGAAACTTTAAGATTTTAGGAAATAGCAATACGCCTCCCTCTCAGAAGACTTACGCAGATTCTTTGTTCTGTTTTGATCTTTGCCTTTTTCCTCCTGTGAGCTGCAGCTGCTTTCTTCAGTTCCCATGTAAATTTTTTTAAATTATTTTTTTTCTTTTCTGTGGAATGCACTACTTTTTTGTTTGTCAAAGCTCTTGTGATCCAAGTTGCGTTGCTTTGCAGGAACATGTTATATTGTGGATAGATAGTTCTCATCTATTCCTGCAGCTGTATAGCCTGTGGAGGCTTTCTGAGCTCTGCAGCTGTGGAGGCGGATTGGGAAGGAGAGCTTTCCTCTTTGCTGTAGTTACTGAAGCTGTTCAAGTCTGTACGAGCCTGTCCCCAGGGACAAAGCTGACTTTATCAGTCCTGATGACAATATAGCAGTAACACATTTGTGCCTTTGGAAAGACTGGTGGTACGTGAAGCCTATATATTCCCTTACACCTTCATGAGGGTTAGTTTTTTCTGGCTCAGTGTCAATAAGACAGGAAAAACACTTATTTTAGACTTCTTTAAATCTCCTGGCATACAACTGAAGCAAGGAAACTTGTCAGGGATTAGGGGCTCCTGGGAATCAGCAGCAGCAGGTTGTTTGCCTGCTACCACCTTCTGTTTCCTAAAGGAGGCTGTGAGCTCCTCCACCCCATTTAGTTGGTGACTTTTCTGATCCTAGAGACTGGCAATTGTCATTGCCATGAGGCCAATCTCAGCAGTCTCTGCCATTAACAAGAAAAGAAGTAGGAACGTTTGAGGGTCTGTGGTAAATGAGAGGCAGTTGCCTGCAGATGACAGATACATTTCCACAGAGGCACTTGGAGAAATACAAGCAGGAATGTGAAGTTAGTGTAGTGTAACTAAGTTAGAGTATGTCCAAGTGCCCTTGGGAGGAGTAAAGGGATAACTGATTCATATTTACTTTCTTGGGTGCCCCTTAAGTATGAACTGTGAGTCAGAAGCAGGGAGGTACATCTTATTTGTTCTTTCCTGCCTCTTCATTAACATCCAAAATGCCTTGTGCCCAGACTAAGTGTTGTAAGTGTAATCCACCTGTGTAAGAGAGCAGAAGCTGCTTAGGCTATTGTGCAACTATTACTCATAGTCACAGTAGCAAATTTTAGATGGCTCTACCCAGTGTTCTGGACCAAATACCTCTTTTCCAGAAAGGTTGGTTGTGTCGCATACTGTTTGTTTAAGGTCTGTCAGTAAATAAACTTGAGAATTAATAGAAAGGCAGCATCCTGTCATTCTTGGATGTTTACGTTATGTGTGGATCTGCATTTGAAAGGTACTTTTTTCAACAGCTGGCTGATATGAAGGGTCGCTTCACCTCTTTTTGGGAGAGACCACAAACAATTATTTCTTTTTCTTTTGGAACTTAAATTGGACTGAAATTGATTCTTTGGTTTCATTACATCCCACACAGCCTGCCTGCTCTTTTTTCAATGGATATATGAACTTCGAAAAGTATAGAGCAGGTTTTTTGTAGTGGCTGAATTAAACCTTGGAGTGCTATATATTTATTCTTCATGCTTCATCTGAGTTAGAAATTACTAATGCTAAAGCAGAAAGGTCATTATCTGCTATTTCCTGTTGCTTTTGGAACAACTGACTGTCCAAGAAAAACTGCGCACATACAGTACTAAAACATGTTCCAAAAAGGATTGCTATGCAAAAACAAAGAACTGGATTTAAATTCCATCAGTTGGCTAATATCATTATCTCTAGTGCTTTGGAGCTTGATTATCTTTAAGTATTACATTGGCTAAACATAGCATAAATCCAGTTTTCAGAGGGGTGCCACATATGTCAGTACCAATAAAGGGGAAATATTAAGGATTATAAAATCCACTCTAGATTTTGACCTGCTAAACAGTAAAATGAGATTCTGATAATTTCTACTGTTTATTTCTCTGCTATCAACTCTTCTTCTGTGTCTGCTGCCCAAGGAAAGCTTACATCCATGATGACTTGTTTCCTCCTCCAATTTGTTGTCCTATGTATTAATGAAGTATTGTGCATTTAAATTTCATAGAGCAAAATGAGTATTCCTTTTCCAACTGACATGAAGTGGCTTTTGTTGGTCTCCAGTCAGAAAACTGAGAAAAACGTATCTCAGTTAAGAGTTATGCTTATGAGGCTGACGTTATGTATTGGGAATAAATATAATGCCTAGGCATGTTTTTCTCTCTTCTACAGACTTGGGAAGCCCTGAAGGGATAGCTGTAGATCATCTAGGTCGCAACATCTTCTGGACTGACTCCCAGCTGGATAGAATAGAAGTAGCCAGGCTGGATGGGCGCCAGCGTCGCATCCTTTTTGACACTGGCTTGGTGAACCCCAGAGCAATTGTTGCGGATCCTATGAGAGGGTATGGACAGCTTGTCAAGAGATGTGCAAAGACCATTTGCCATTGGTCATTGCACCAAATGACCATGAATAATAAAGCATCAGGGAATTAATGGCCCTCTCTGGGGTTCTTCCCTGACCATAAGCTACTCCAGTTCCATTGTACATTGCTTACTTGGTGCACTGAAAAGAAAAATGTAGCTTTGAATGAATTTCACCAATGTGTGCCAAATGTTCCTGCTGCTTAGTTTCAGCAGACTCGATGGGAGGTGAGGAGGAGAACTGTAGATGTAAGTTTTGAATGGTCCTCAGAAATGTTGAAATAGAATTCTTTTTGCCTGGAATCTTGCACATGACCTAAACAAGGTAGAGAAAGCATTTCTTGTGTGTCATTGCTCTTTCTTTTTTTAATGGAGATGCAACACTTGCTACATCTCTACTATGCCTTTGTTTCTTCTATATCAGTGTGATGTTGTTCTTCTTATTTATTTAAATAGTTTAGGGTATGTGCGTGTTACTTCTATGTCCTTAGCATTTTTCTTAATTACAACAGTCTGTTGAGATTAGTTACTCTCTTCATTCTTGCCTTTTTCTTCATCTTAAGGAACTTGTATTGGACTGACTGGAACAGGGAAGCTCCTAAAATTGAAACCTCATACATGGATGGCACAAACAGAAGAATTCTTGTTAAAGATGATCTTGGGTTACCAAATGGCCTGACATTTGATCCTTATTCCTCAATGCTGTGCTGGGTAGATGCAGGTAAGGAGGTGCTAAAATATTTCTTCATAATATTAGTAGAATAAATATGTCTAATCTTGAAATTATGCATAGCCAATTAATGTTTATAGCTCTTTGGACTGCATTTGAGTTTTTGTACTTTCTTTTTGGTTTTAATAATCTCTTAATTTATTTGTCATTACAACCACTGTAGCATTCACATAGGACTGTGTACAAGCTGAAAGATTTTAATTCTGATGGCAAAACTAGAAGTCTAACAGGCTTATAACTGTGTACCTTGTACATAGTTATCTCTATCTCTTTAGGTAGTGCTTAGGTCCTTGGAGAAGAAGTCGTGTGTTTAAGACCAGGAAAAACCACTGATCCTTCTAATCTGGCTCTAAAGAATGTCATCCTGGCACTATTGTTCTAAGACCTGTAACCTTAGGCAAAGCCTGGCCTATATTTGACTGAAGCAAGCAATTCACACTAGATTTAAAGATCAAGAGATGAAGGCCCTGCCACCAACCCATTGTTAGTTTTGTGCCAGTGTCTTATCTGTAAAAAAAAAAAAAAAAAGCTTCTAATTCTCTTTTGATTTTTTTTTTTTTTTTTTTTAATATATATTGCTGTCTTTCTCACTGTAGACTCTGCCAGAGACCTCCTCCTGTGGAGGGTGTTTTTACTCTTCAAGTCACCTTTTAAGTTCTTGATAAACTAAAGAGATTGAGCTTTCTTTTTTCACTGTAAGAAGCTTTCTGCGACCTTGCGATATATCTCCTTGTTCTATCTTTCTTTTCTTTTTCTCTCTTCCTCTCCTGTTCTTGCATTTGTCTCTTTTCCTTTTTCCCTAATTTTGAAACCCACTACTCAAAAGAAACCTACAGGTGTTTACATGCACACCTACAGGTGTGTTCCCAACGTGTGTAGTAACTTTACAGCTAGAACTTTTTACACCCTATTTGCAGCTACAAGTTAGATTGTGTTCTTCCTACAATTTTGCATCCATGGGCCAACACAGCAAGTATTTTGGGAATGTGCTCACTGAATTAACTTTGCAAAAACACCTTCTAGAAGAGGTGGAACTGGTTGGTGGTTGAATATTCCTCCAGAATGGAGGAGACCTGTCAGCTGCCACAACAACCTGAGGATGTTTGTATCTATAGCAGCAGTTTCAGCTTGTGAGCGATGGCCGTGGCTGCACTAGAGATCTGTGCTCCTGTACGTTAGGTGGCGTGCTGATTAGCATTAGCCTCAAAGTACTTTTCCATCCAATCTTCAGTACACGCAGAGATGTGGCGTGGGGAGGGCTCTGGCGGAACAGGATACTGAAAAACTTCCAGGAAATTTTACTCTGTTCATGCTTGCATGCTTATGTTTGTCCTCCGTCCCTCATGGGAACTCTCGTGCTCTGGTTCAAAGACTTAGTTGTTTTGCTACACCCAGGTACCAAGAGGCTGGAATGCATGAACCCTAATCAGCTTGGTCGACGAAAGATTGTTGAAGGAATTCAGTACCCTTTTAGTGTTACAAGCTATGGGAAGAATTTATACTACACAGATTGGAGAAGGTATGTTATCTGCTAAAGAAATTATGGAGTGCTTTAGTCTGTTCTGCCTGATAGAAACTGAAGTATATACTGCATTTCTCATGTCTGACCTTTCACACATTCCTGTTTTTTTTCTTTCCTGGCAATAGCTGATGCAGGGTGGAGTGGGTCTGTAAAGCTGACCTATTGATGTTGCCAGTTAACTGGGTTTTCATTTTCAGCATGCTGATTCGTCCTCTAAGAAAAGTTTTTAACACCGAACATTTTTGGGGAAGGAGTGGGAGCTAACATGTTTCTCTTTTGGCTCTGCTTGCTGCATTGTAGGGGGCAGAAATTAGTCACTCGTGGCTTTCTATGCCCTACATTATCTGATTATTCAACCAGAAATAAGGGGGGGGGGAAAAGTTTTACTGCTTTGTAACAAAGAAAGTGTCATCAAAAGATCTAAAACACTGATGGATGACCTAGCCTTTAGGATTTACTATATTTTTCTGAAAAAAATATAGTCTGAGCTGTTTAAAATATTTATTTTTCCTTCATATAAATGGTTATGTGGGCTCTATCTGCAAACTTTTACTCCCTTAAGTATATCAATTACAGCAAGAAGAGCCATTAATGTGTGTAAAGATTGCCAAGGTAGAACCTAACAGCTGGGAAATGCTATTCTAGAATGAGCTTGTATAAATGGGAAACAATGTGCTATGGGTCTGTCAGTTGACTGCCCTTTTATTTTTAGGAAGAAAAGATTGCTTATGACTAGCTGTGTTCCTTCAGGCTCTACCTGAAATACAACATTGTCCATAATCATTAAGCATAATAGCTACAATATACCACGGAAGAAGTCAGAGAAGCAGAATATGGAGAAAGTGTCAAAACTACTAACTGATGCATTCCTGTAAAGGGATATTGCCCTGTCTTGGAAGTACCTTACAAATTAGTAAGGTGGCTCTCTGCTAAATTTCTAAGCTGCCTAGAATAAAGTTTATGACAGCATTTTTGAGTTGTATAGGAAATATGAGATCTTGAATGATTTTGTTTCTGGCATTGCTTCCAAATTGTAAAAAAGAGGCAACTTCAGATTTCTTCCCTCTTTTGTTTTGTTTTGTTTTCCCTTGAACTTCCACCTTCATCTCCCTTCTGTATATTCTCTTTTGCCTATGACAGGGATGCTGTTGTAGCAGTGGATCGCACGATTTCAATAGAAAATGATAATTTCCAGCCTCACAAGCGCTCCCGTCTCTATGGAATCACTACAGCCTTTGCTCAGTGCCCAGGAGGTAATCCAGATGACTCTCAAGCTTTTACAGCTGTGCAGCACCTTAGTGTATAAATAAACTTAGTAGCAGCTCCCATTGGTAGGCTGGCAACTGACCTAGGCAGTTAGTGAAGAACTGGTTAGTGCTTAGATTTCTGTTTACTGAGAAATTAAAAGCCATCTATGTTTGGGGTTTTGGTGGCTTTTGTTTATTTTTTTTTTCCAAAACAGCAGTTGTAGTTGTCATATGAAACCAGAACAGGGAGGGAAAAAGGGGCCTGCTCTATCCTTTGTGAAAGTACAAGTGTATGATCAAGATGAGGATCTGAAGTGGCGAAAGCTGCTATGTTGTCATCTTCCAAAATTAATGCTGTATTTATGGCTAGGACCTGTTTCCTTGTTTTTAAATTTAAACTGCAGAAATGTCATGGTCTTCCAGGTGACCTTACTGAGATCCAGTGTTTTTTAAAAATGGAATGTTGAGAAGACAGCAGGTGGTAGAGCAACTGGGCTGGTCTTTTTGCTCTGTTGAATGTTAAGTTTTTCAGATACGTTATTGAAAAACCCCTTGTGATGCTTAGACAAGAGGAAGTTGATACACTTGGAATAACAATTTGTTCTTTGGGAAGCAATATCACTGTTGAGTTCTGTTGATCTTAGCAAATCACAGTTAGAAGAAGAGTTCACATTTTAGTTTTATAACATGGCTTACAGGAATTACAGGAGTTGTGGTGGTTTTACTTCAGGCCTAAAAGTACCCTAAGATAGTTTCTCTTCAAAGTATTCAATATATGTAGAAAAACATAAAACATAATTTAATTTAATTGAAAACTTGGTTTAGAGCTTAAAAGTCCAAAGAAATTCATAATTAAGAAATCAGTTATGTTGTTGTTATTAGATAATTCACAGTTCCATGTTGGTATGCAGTGTTAAACAACTTTGTGTGCTCTGAGTAAATGCTTACGTTTATAGTATTCAGAACCTTGGTATCATTTCTTTCTCATCATATATTGATTTAAAGTCCTTTTCCTTTTCTGAGACTGATGTCTTTCCCCTCTGATCCACTGCTTTTGGCACTGTATTCTCTTTCATTTTACCTCTCAACGTTAATATGCTCCTCTCCAGTCACTCAATTTTTTTTGTTTTCATGGGTCATTCCTTCAGGTTTTCTCAGTGGGTGGTATCCAGGGATGATGTTCTGTAGTATTTTCAACTTCTTAACCCACATGTTGTACTTCCTGTATTTCCTCAGTTACTGTGTCCTCATCCTGCTGTCTGTGACCACTCAGCCAATTTATGAAAGGCATCTTGGGAACAGTCTATTTTTTTTTTTTTTTCATGTTGCCTCTCTCTGTCTTGATATCTTGATCCTTCTTTGAGGTAAGCATCAGAAGCTGACACAAGGGATATGATGACTCTCACCTCCCCAGAGCACAGTTTTCTTTCATTCTCAATCTCATTATGGCTTGTTTCTCTAGTCATGAAATCTGCACCTCTTTTGTATGCATGTACTTTGGATTTTATTGTGGTTTTGCTTTGCTGTTCTTTAATGTTTCACATCTCTGTTCTTTTCCAGGACATAACTACTGTACGGTGAATAATGGTGGTTGTACTCACCTCTGCTTGGCTACCCCAGGAGGCCGTTCTTGCCGCTGCCCTGACAACACAGTTGGAGTGGATTGTATAGAAAGAAACTGAGCATTAAAATAAGCTTTAGAGCAGCAGACACCTTTTGAAAAATGAGCTGTAAAAAATTCACTTCTGTCAACACAATCAGGCCCTAAAGATAAGTGCTCTATGCTGCTGACAGCAAGCCACCATGCACATATACAGATGCACACACACAGGCAATGACTGTTTTGTAGCATTTAGGCAAGCCAGAACTGCCCATGTTGGGTCCAACTGCATCTTGTTTCCTCTAATATTATCTCCTTGCTTTTAACAGTAAATGTGGAGACTTTAGTTGAGCCTGTGCTGGGCTAGGAGGAAGTATCTCTTGGCAAAAATTAAAGTAACAAATACAGAAGAGAGTAAAGAGGATGGCATGACTTGGATCCTGGGACTGGGTTGTAGCATGCAGAAGTTATCTCCATAATGGCATGCTTAGCCCATCATATATACAGCTAGGCCATACCTCTAACTGAGAAGCAACTAGGAGGTCCTAAGGATGAGTAGATGTGGGTGGGAACACACAGTAATATCATGGATTTAATGCCTAACTGTATTCCTTTCCACTACCAGTCCTTCCCCTTTCAACACTTGAATCTCAAATTTTGACTCTTGTATCACAGAAATACTTTATCCTTGTGCTGTGAGGGCTCATGTGATCCTTTCCCACAGCGTGTGACCTTTTATAGATTATCAGTAGTTTTTGTGGGATTTTAAGACATTTATTTTTCTTGTCTGAGGTGGATTCCTGAGTAGCTTCCTAAAATGTGCTGAACAAACTTTAGACATAGATCTCAATTGCTTGTAGTTCATCAAAGAATGGATGTTGATTCATTTGCAGGTGTTTGGTTTTAAAGAGACACAAGCACATCTGTTTCCAGAGAACTTTTAAAATAATATTTCTATATTTGATTCTGTAAACCTGAAAGCACTCTTTGAATTCTATCTTAACTATCTTCCTTCTTTAGGAAACTTCTTTCTAAGCCTTTTCTTAGACTATACGAAACCATGGCAGTTGAAAAGTCTGATTTCCAGAAAGGTCACCTGTGTCTTGGTGCTTAAAAGAAACAAGCTGGTGGTGCCCTGTTTGTTTGCCAGTGTTCAGTAAGAGCTAAAAGGTGTGCTGAAAGTCAAAGCAGGAAGTTTGGAGAGGGAAAATAAAAATGCATATTCTTATGTCAAATTAGCAGTACAAATTCAGGAGTGAAGTCTGGCTTCCACACTGTGTGTTGGGAAGGAGGCTTTCCCACAGGCCAAGCTGCAGCAGCAGAACAAAACAGGGGCTTGTGAGCCTTCTGCCAGGACACGATTTCACAATACCATGATCAGAGCAGTAAGCTAACATCTCCATTTCCTCACTCTAGAGGCACTGCAGTAACAGTTTTAAACAGAGCCAGTTCTGAGTCTTAACTGTGTGACATCTTCCTCTATAATTGTATATTTATCATAAAATAACAAACCATATAAACACTTAAAAGATTTTTTAATAACTTTTTATAACTTTTAATTCATTTTATTAATACACTTTATCAGGTATGTCTTACTGTAAATATCAAAAATGTGTTGAAATGAAGGTGCTTGATAACTCTTTCTCCAGAATTATTCATGTATCTGGTGAAATATTAAAGTTTACACTCTGTACAGGTATCTACAGTACAGTCAATAAAATTTTTTGGGTTTTATTTTCTATAAAAAAATATTCATGCCTGCAGAATGAAGTGATACATGGTGTCTCAAATCTCTCTTCCTGTTGAGTTCTGAGTTTTCTCTAACTCTCATATGTAACGATGATATTTCTCTTCTAAGATGCAACACTATAGGAGAAGAACTGCTGTTGTGGCTTTTGTATTTTGAAACCAGTTGGACACTTTTCTTCAAAACAAATATGTGAGAGCGCTTAAAGAACATACAGCTTCCTCTGTTTTGACACAGACTTCTTACTGTTCGTTAGCTCTTGTTTAACTTTGTCAAGTAAGCACAATTCAGTTATGCTTCAGACTTCCGTGTTAGTGGAAATGTAGGGCAAGGACTATATTACACTGGGGACAGAAATTATTCCCCTGCTTGAAGACACCCTGGTGCTGAGTTTCTAGGTGACAGGGTTCTTTGCTGCCTGGTGCCACAGCATGCAGGCTCTGTGTGGCTGCAGGGCAAGTTGCAGGCTAAGTGAAGTGTGAAAGTGGTGACGCTGAGATTTAAACTCAATTTTTAGGGCTGCAACATGCCAGTGCCACAGGGGGATGGCACAAGGCTCTGTAGTGCTGTGTAGATGGACAGCTGGAGAACAGGTGCCTGTCAAGTGAGCTGTTGGAAAGGTGGGCAGTGGGGCAGCAAGGAGAGCTACTGGGATCTAAAGGGTGGTGTGTGGAGTTACAGGAGGAGATTGGTGTTGACCCATGCTGGGAACTGCATATGGAATTGACAGGGATTTGGCCTTTAGTTTTTTCTTTACTGTATGCTTTGCTTTTTAATTATTTTTATATATATATACTGATCCTTTAAAATTCATCATGATCTGCTTTGCATTTGGACCAACGCAGTATTCCTCTTCGTGCATTATGACAATTGCTAATTTGCCAGGTCCTAGTCAGCTAATTCTGTGCTATGCAGTGCTGAGGAAAGTACACTTCAGCAGAACTTCTGCTGTTAGTGTGTGAGCTCCTGTGTAGACTGTAGGGCAAAGAGAGAAACAATATTACTAGGGACTGAGTTTTTAGACTGAGTGACTGTCTGTTAACTCTAGTGTCCCATCTGATATAGTAGCTAGCACTAGGTTAGGGGAAGCTTCAGCAATTCTATGCCAGCAGTGCAGATGTAGCAGTCTGCACAACTTTGAAGCAACCTTCAGCATTCCAGTCCCTAAAAATGAGGACAATGAGCTCAAACACAAGGTTTTGTTTCTCAGCACATAATTGCTGCTGTCTTCAGCTGTTCTAGCTCTATGTCCGAGTGCAGCAAAGGCAAAGCTGTTCCCTCAGGAAAAGGAGGCCAGCAGAAGCTCTGGCTTCACCAGCAAGGGACCAGTCCCTCCCTACCCCAACTGAGGCAGACAGTGCCAACAGTGACAGGGTAGGTGTCATGGCACTGCTCAGACAAGGACCTTGAGGAGCCAACCAGCTAAGCTGCTGGAGGTAGGAATATGCGTCAGCTCCTGACACTCTGGAGAGTTCTGTATTTCTATGCATGTTTGCTTTCTCATTGAATCTTACTAAATCTTTGGCTTCTAAAATAATTTGTGATGCTGTGTCTAGGCAGGAATCTCACCCTTATGATGGATTTGGCATTAGCCATTCCAGAATATCTGTCCTGTACCTATCATATTTTTCAGTTAAATGTTCTCAAGTATTTTGAATGATAAAATGTAAATTTTCTGTTTCATATCAATGGCATATTTTTATAACACAGGGTTTTCTCATGCTGATCTGGGTCTAATTAATCTACCCAATTCTTCCTCGCTGCTATTTATTAGTAGCTGACTGTTTTAGTCTTGCTCACTAACAACTAAATTTCAGATAGAAATTTTTACACTGTGTTTTGGGGAAAAAGTTACTGCATGTGTTTTATTTCATTATTAATATTATTTTTTTATTATTATAGTTGACCAGGACTGGTAATCATGTCAACCTCTGGTGAAGAAATGATTCCCCCCCCCCCTTTTTTGGGGGGACTACAAATAATAGATTCCCATATTTTCGAGGAAAAGAGAACAATTTCTTCAATGGTTTAAAGAAAACGCTTCTTGGATTTATTCCAGAGGGAATTTAAACATTTTCTTAAATGTTTGCATTCAAGTCTTCCAGCACACACAAAAATATTTAAAGATAAGACCATTAGTGATGTTTATCTATGATGTAAGAAGCCATAAAAAAAGTGATATCTACTGCAGTAGTACTGGCTTCCTGATGACTTCATGGGAGGGTTCAGCTACCTTTCAGTCTGCAGGGAACATGCTTCTGAAACCCCGACTTCACTCACTTTTTAAACCTGTAAAGAACTCTCTCCTCATAGTGGAAATCCAGTGTGGCTTTTTGAAAATCAGTGGCCTGTCCAGTGTTGCTCCAGGCTGGCAAACTGCTTACTCTGCAGTTCTCCAATTGCAGTTTTGTCACGACGTATTAGATTTTTAACTTTCAGGCACATAATTAAAAATGACAGATGATTACTATAGGATAATGACCCCCCAACAGCAGTGTCACAATGCATCAGTTTAACCTATAGTTTAACGCAAACTATTTTTTGTGAGTATTTCATAGTGTATTGCTTTGAGATCTTGCTGGGGAAAAAAAAAAAAAGGAAAAAAAACGGAATGTGAAACACGTGTGGCTGTAGAGAATGCAGTTGTGAGAAGCCCCCTGCTTGGCCTGAACTAAATATTACCTCCAGAACCTGAGTCTGCAGCTGGGGATCTGGCAGCAGTTTGTTCATTAAGTGATTGAGTCACTTCTTTTGTTTAAATTCTTCTCCACTTGAAATCTGTCCTTTATCTTATAAATAAGTTTAGGACAGCATGTCAATGAAATAGGTGGAAGGTCAGTACATTGCATCCTACAGATGTGCATATTGATGACTCTGTAGCTTTTCTTGATGAACAAAAGGCTCAGCGGCCAGTGGAACGCAGCGAGTGGGCTTCCCTGCTGCTCTGTGGCAAGGCAAATGGGGCTGCAGCAACTTAATAGTCTTTTTCCAGCAGGATTTTCAGGCTGATGAATGGGGACAGGCTGCTATTCCCACAAGGAACCAAGATGGTTTATTCCAGCCTTTGGTTTCTTTCTTCTAGTTATTCACCAGAGTCAGTTTGCGGTGGTGTTGCTCACTCTGGGCAGGCAGTGTTTCCTGCTCAGTGGGGGTGTCCAGGACACATGGGAAGCACAGAGAGGAGCTGCATAGTGCAGGGCCTTCAACATGAAGAAAATGGCCTGCTGTACAGATGTTGGTGGCCCATGCCAAGTGGCAGCTGTGGATCTGACCCAGTATCTTGCACAGCAGCATTGTGGATGACAGCGGAAACCTTCCCGGGAGCTTAGTGTAGAGTTATGGAGAAAGAGGAATTGTAGTGGAAGGCAACTGAAGAGGAAGACGATGGCAGTGAATGCAGATGTCTGCAAAGTTTGAGAGGCGGTGGGAGCAATTGGTGTGATGGTTGCTGAGCTCTGCTCAGTACCCTGCTGTGGATAGGGTGAGGGAGACTGAGATGCAGAGTTGCTGAGTTGCGGAAGATTTTGGAAACCTATCCGGTCTCTTCCTTTCCCACTAGAATCAGAATATCATAGAATCATAGAGTCATAGAATGGTTGGAGTTGGAAGGGACCAGGGACACCTCTCACTAGAGTGGGTTGCTCAAAGCCCCATCCAGCCTGGTCTTAAACACTTCCAGGGATGGGGCATCCACAGTTTCTCTGGGCAACCTGTTCCAGTGCCTCACCACCCTCACAGGAAAGAACTTCTTCCTAATATCTAAACTAAATCTCCCCTCTTCCTATTTAAAACCATTACCCCTTGTCCTATCACTAGACTTCCTGACAGAGAGTTCCTCTCCAGCTCTCCTGGAGCTCCCTTCAGATACTGGAAGGCTGCAATAAGGTCTCTCCGGAGCCTTCTCTTCTCCAGGCTGAAGAGAAGCCTCAGCCTGTCCTCATAGGAGAGTTGCTCCATCCCTCTAATCATCTTGGTGGCCCTGCTCTGGACCCACTCCAACAGGTCCGTGTCCTTTCTATGTTGAGGACTCCAGAGCTGGACACAGTGCTCCAGGTGGGGTCTCACAAGTGCAGAGCAGAGGGGGAGAATCACCTCCAGTGACCTGCTGGTGCTGCTTCTTTTGATGCAGCCCAGGATATGGTTGGCTTTCTGGGCTGCCAGCGCACACTGCCGGCTCATGTTGAGCTCATCCATGAGCACTCCCAAGTCCTTCTCCTGAGGGCTGCACTCCAGCCATTCTCTGCAATCCAATTGACCACAGCACTTTCTTCAAGCACTGTGGGATCCTAGATCCATTCTGTTTGAGGACAAAATCCTAGCGTATGAGGGTTTGTTCTTCCCACCCTGCTTCCTTGCATTATGCAGATAAGAAACCTAAGCAGATAAGCCAGGAGAATGGGTACATTCTATCCAATTTCCTGCTAGAGGAAGGACATGCTGCTGAGCGTAAATTCCCCCATTCCTGAAACGGCCTTGGATACCCTGGTGAGCCACTGCTGGCATTTCATGGTGCAAATGCTCTCCCAAGTCAGTAGTCCCCAAGCAGCTTCTAATCCCCCCTGTACCACCATGATTAGATTATCTTGCTGTGACTTGCTGTGTGCATTAACTGTGCTCCAAGTGTGTCACAGAACTCTGTAATAATAAGCAGCAACAAAACTCTAGCCTGCTAACAAGCTGCTAAACCTATCCAGCAGCTTGAATCCGAAGATCCTTGGTGACACATTTGTAAGCATGAACTTTTTTTTTCCCCCTTGCATTGTATTACAGGCTGTGTTACTGGTTATTAACCTTTAGCAGATGTATCTGGTGTATTTATAAGTGATTGCGTTGTAATTAATCATTTATCTCAGTGGCCTGTTGTCCCTTCAAACGTGTACATATGGGGAAATGGCAAACCACACAGCTAATTTCATTCTCTTCCAGGCAGAATATCCTTCTAGGCTCTTGGGTCCCAAGTGACAGTGAAACCATGGCGCTGATTTCTTCAAAGCACTAAAAGACTGATGTGCTGTAACCAGTTTCTGTGCTTGTGTGCCTTGTAATTCAGCTGTCATGCTGACATGCCACACTGACGTTTTTAGCTGACCTTAACCCACAGAACCAATGACTTTTTCTTTGCAGTTGTTTCAGCCTAAACCCTGGCATGTCTGCTACAGCCTGTACTGTGTTACCTTCAAGTAATAAGGTAGAGCATGAAGCCCCTGATACGGCCTCTGATATGGCCTCTGTATCAATTAAGTAAAATGTATTTGGTCCTGAGGCAAAAATAATTTGGCATGATATGTCTTCTCCAGACAGACACGTCCATGCTCTGTCATGGCAGGAGCAATTTCAGCTGTGACAGATGGCTGTGGTCTTTGTGTGCTTTACCCTGGTTCTCTGTGACTTACACTCCTCTGTCTATTAGATATTACTGACTAAGTTTATGAACTTGAGAATCTGGACTTCACCAGTAAAGATGTTTTTAATGTTAGCCATTGATTAAGACAGAGAGCAGGAAATTTTCTCTCTCAGGGGAGATGCTGCCACAGATTTATGTGCTCCCTGGGAAAGCTCAGTCCTCACTGGGTGTTCCCTGGAATCCAAACTCTCCAAGTACATGTTGGCAGCATTCATATTTGTCTGAATGTTTCTTAGCTTCTCTGTTAGATTGGCTGGCTTTAAGAAATGACATTAGGGTCTAAAAAACTCTGCAAATATTACATTTGTTCTGATACAGTATTCTGCTCCTAGTGGAGCAAGAAGATTTAGCTTCATTTTTGTTTTCCAGTGCTGTGACAAATGTTCCTGCAATTAAGCAATTTTAATTTTTTTCATTTTCAGCTTGATTTTTACTTGAATGAAGAATCACAAAGGGAGGACAAGCATGTTATTATACAAAAAACTCCTTAAGACATTGTTTTAATGAGCAACAAATGTACAGCAGCTAAGCAACACACACTGTTTGTTCACAGATTTTTATCAAGAATAATGTTTTCTCCTAAAGCCTGACCTCTTATGCATGACCCCCAATAATGCTGACTACAGAAGGCAACTAAAAAATCCAAAACATGTGATATTATTTTTTTCCCCAAAATTTATGTTAACTGTATTCCGCCTTAGAAAATTCATACAGAAATTTAGATTGGAAGGAACCTCTGGAGCGTATCAAGTCCAATGCCCCATGCAAAGCTGGGACAACATCCACATAAGAGCAGATTGCTCAGGACCTTGTCCAGTCAACTTCTGAGACCTCCAAAGATGGAAATCTACAGCAGCTGTGGACAATCTCTCAGTACTGAACCACTTTGATGTTGAAGTCCTCAAACTCAATCGTAATTTCCTTTGATGCAACTAATGGCTATGGCTTCTTGAATTTTCCTTGTGCACCTATGTGAAGGGTTTAGCTCTAGGTCCTTTCTCCAGGTAGCAGAAGACAGCAGTTACTTCATCCTTTCCTCAAATGCCATGTACTCCAGCCCTCTAACCATCTTAGTCGTCTTCAGTGAACCTTCTCCAGCCTGGGCAGAGTCAGGCCATGGAGCTGGGTATGCACCAGCTGAAATGTGGACCTTGCGGTGACTGAGTGTGCAGAAGGGGGTGTGAGGTTTTCAGTCCCATCTGTGACGAGTAAGATCCCTCCTGGATCTGGTCCTCATTCCTTTTATGTGATTCTCCCAGCAATGGTGGCTTCTGGTGTCCTTTAGCATCAAGGGATACTCTGTGCCGAATTACTGTCTGCTTATAAATATTTGGCGTAAAGTGGTATCAGCAGCTCCAAACTCACAGGTGGAATGTGAAAATTTTCAAACTTTAGGTGGTTAAAAGTAAGATTATTAACATTTGAATCAGGTGAGCAGCTCTGCTACCTGTCAGGCTGTAGTCTTAAACCAAGTATTTTCTTAAAAGATCAATGGGCAAGAGGGACCTGGATCGAAATGATTTGTATTATACTGAAGTGAAGTCAGGATTCATGCTGTCACAGGAAAGGGAGCCTTATGAAACACATTTAAATCAAAGATTCTGTCACTTCAGTTACTAACGAGGCAGAATGCAAACAAAATAATTATTCTAATGCAACATTCTGAAACAGAATAATGGGTTTGGAGAGTGTGGAACGAGTCATGTGTCACAGAAGGCTATGGTCGGAGATGAGAGCTCTTATTTTCTCTGTCTGTCTCAGATTCTGCATTTTTTTCACTCTGAGTTGCCATTGGTCTCATGAGTTCATGAGATGTTTAAAAGACAGTCAGTCCAGTCACAAGACAACAAAACTTAAAGCAGTAAAATACAGCTGAGCGCAATACGCCTTCAGGCAAGTCAGAATTTAGTCCTTGAAGTCTGTCAAGTTGTATCACCAAGTTGCATTAACACAAATAATATTTTTAAATGTAAGTACTGTAGTAGGGTCATTAGTTAAGTAGCCACCTAATTACACAGTTTATCATTCTCAAGTTAACCATACTGTTGCATATGGATCAGATATAATTTTCTTAATGAAAAATTACTGAATATCACTTCAGTTGTTGTGATTTCTGATTCAGTGTTTCAGGTGAGTAGGTAAATTATTAATTCCAAAGGGAGAGCCTCCAAGCACAGTTTCCTTAGGCACTTGTCCATTTTCATGGTTTCAGAGGCTTCCCAGAGTTGTGCAAGCAAACAATCTTTTGTTCTTTGTATTTTGGACTGGTGTGCTGCCTAGAGCTCCAAGATGCATCCAGCTGCAGCTGCCTCAAATGGAAAATAAATTGGGCATCAGAGAAGTCTGGTTTTTGTTTGGCTTTTTTCAGCTGCTTGTAATTGTCTGGATCCCACAGCCCTGTTACTTGGCTGTGCAGTCTCCTTACAGCAGCTCAAATGGCTGCAATTCTAGTGCTCAATAGAAAAAGGGGGGAAAAAAATGTAAAATGAAGATAATTCTGCAGAAAATGTGAGTTACTTTGAATTAGTCTGATTGTCAGGCAGCTGTTGAATGGTTTAGAGTATGCTCCCAGTCACGAGTCCCAGGACTGTAGGGGGAAGACTACATGTAACCTGTGAAATCTACCTGTGGTGGGTGCACCGATTTGTAATGCGCTTACAGAATAAGAATCTAATTTGTATTTTCACACGCAGGTATCTCTCTGAGGAAAAGCTGAGAGAATTCTTTTAAATCACAGCTAAGCAGCCCTGAAGACAGGAGTTTAATCACTGATCTGGCTTCTCTCACAAACAGCACGAGTAGCTTTAAACACCTCTTGTTACCTATTACTGGAGATGATCAAAAGGTCTCAAACTAATTCTTTTTTTTTTTTTTTTTAATTCAGTTTTAAATCGCTCCATCCCCCACTGTGATGCTGGTAACTAAGGGGGTTTTGTTATTTTTCCACCATGAAACTGTACTTTCAGAGAGTTGCCATGCAAGCAGTAAAACTGAGTTCTAGTAATTGTTGTGCAAACTTCTGCACAGGTGAGCTTTAATCCTCCTTTTCTATGGTTTCTTCCTCTTTTGCCTTGCAGACATTGTTTTTACTTCTGCTAAGGACTTCATTTGAAGTGTATTAAGTCAGCAAGTGAAGAGTTAATGTGCCCTGGTTTTCCTGCTGGTGAATGCCTGAGGCCCCCTGGTGCCTTATTTATTAGCAGAGCTGGGAACAGAGTGAAGGGCTGCAGTAACTTGAGTTTTACATTTGTCCTTGTGTTTAATTATACGGGTAAAAGAGGAGTAAAGGCGAAGGAGAAAATGCTGCTCTCCAGTACGCATTCGTGTCTGGATCCCACTTTTCTGCAGTGGTCTCACACCCTTTCTTTTTCTTGCAGTTTCTCTCCCAGCAGTGTGGCTCTACAGTAGCACTCAGGGGAGAGGTAAAAGACCACATACCGAGTTCCACAACATGCAGGGAGGGTTTCATTTTTTTCAGACTTTTTTTTTGGTAATCTTTGTTGATCGGTCAGTTGAGCAGTGGTGGTGGTGGTACTTGCTCTCTGGGTTCCCCTTTGAGTTTCTCCTTTCCCCCCTTACTTTTAGAAAGGGCATTTTGCATTACTTCAACCCTGGCTCGCGTTCCCTTGGTTGCAGTTAGGTGCTCTGTAGTTTGTTGCTTCTATTTATGCAAGAATCCACATCAAAGGCTTCATCGTTCCCCTTTTAAAAGATCATACAGAGATCAAAAGCAAGACTTGAAAAGCCAAATCTCCCTGGAAAATAGCTTACCCAAAATATCAGTAAAAAGCTGTAAGAGCCAGCATTCAGCAATTCTGAATGTTGTTTTTGGATTAATGCAGGTGCGGTTACAGCTCCTGTAACTGGACACCATCTAGTGGCAGAAGGTCAAAAATAATCAGATTACAGTCATGTGTTGGTCCATCCTCTGGGGTTTATTCAAATGCTTTTGGTGGACAATACATTGAATCTTCTTGCTGAAGACCCTTCTGTGATCACAACCAAAAATCTATTTGTTGTAGTGATTCACAGACTCTGGAAATTAAGTCAGCTCCTTGCCAAATCATCTATTAATGCTTTGCAACAATCACCAGTGTATTTACAATTTGAAATTATTTTCCAACAAGTATGTCAACCAGTACATTGTTTAAGAATGTCCTGGTGGTTTGAAACCAGCTGGTTCCTAGGTGTGCATGGGGTTTTGGTTTGAGCTGTGAGTTGGAGTTTGGGTTTTTTCTGCTCTGATTGAAAAACATGAACTATTTGAGTGCAGTACTTTAAAACAACTTTGCAAGGAAAATATCTCTTAGTATTTGCAACATGTTTTGCCTAGTATTTGCTTAAAACTTCACACATTCTGCTGCTCTGTGATTATTGAAGAGGACAGTGTCAAAAAAACCCACAGAAGACAATTCATTGTTGAGTTTGGATGTTGTTTATGAAAACAAACATTTGTTAAGACTTTAGTGCCATTGAGCCATTTTTTATAAATAAGGGTGGGTGGGTTGGGTTTTTTTATTATTATTTTTTCTTTCTTGTGCACTGCAAACAGGATGTTGAGTAACTTCGGCTGTCCCGTACGGCATGATGGATGAGTTGTGGATGCTCTCAGCTGACAGTATGGACATGGATTCCGTGTGTTGCTCTCTTCTTAGCAGAATAAAGCCAAATTTAAAAATAAAGGAAAAATCTCTGCTTTAATTGTACAGAGTTGTTATATTTTGGTAGGTACTAAAACCGAGGACAGTACTAGATACTTTCTTTTCCTGAAGTCTGCAAGGCCTGTTAGTAGGGAATGAATATTTGTCAAAAGAAGGTAAAACTGAGGAACAGTAAATTTGAAATTTGTCCCTTTCTTCTCTAAAATGCATCTTTCTTTCAAGCACAGGAAACTGATACAGAGTTTACATATTGCTTGCTGGAGCTATCTCCCGACTCAAATAGATGACATCTGTAAGCAATGTATTTCAATTCCTCTACTTCATTGTATGACAGTCATTGACTCTTCAGTAGCTAAGTGAAAGTCAAGGTCACTGTTTTGAAGTCCAAAGGTCTTAAATTGGTATCTAATATCAGAGCTTCTGAGAACAAAACAGCTCTGTCCCAAAAAACAGACCAGCTGTTAATTTATAGCATCCAAACAGGGGTTTAGGAACTGTGAACTCCAGTCCAAACTGCAAGTTTGGAGAGGGGCTGTAATTCAAAACTTCACAGCTGGGTCTCTCTCTCTTTTATGAAAAGACCCTTATATGCTTTACCAGAGCTTTAGGCTACGCAGAGAAAAACCTGAAACATGAACCCTTGTCTTGAAGTAAATGTGTTGAAACAGGCAGGTTGTACGCATAAAAGCAGAAGAAACGAGATCTGGCAGCAGCGGTTATAGATGAGAAAACCCAGCAGATACAGTCCTGCTTTATCCAGCATCTCTAATGAACCACATGAAGAGCTGAGATCCACATAACCAGTGGAGTAAATTTAAAACCTTTACTTAGTATAGCTCAAGCACATCTTTCCTAAAGAACAGTTTAGAAACATAGCCTCTGCATTTCTTGATACAGGAAACACAAAGAGGTTACCTTAAATCCTGCTATTAATCAGCTCCATTACCATCAGAAAATAAAATATCTGAAGGATCAGGCAGCAGAGACTCCAATGCTGATACCATGTTCCCTTACTTTTTCCCAAGAGACATCCATGAAAGCCCATCCTCAGCCAGTCCTTGTGGGACCAGCCAGCAGGCACTTCAGCACTGCACCCAGACTTGCTGCCAGCACTTTGAATTATCTTGTCTGCATTATTTGCAAATGAGCATCAATACGCAGCCCCAACAGCTGCAGGTTTTCACCCACCCAGCAACCATCAGCTCTCTCTCCCCGGTCCAATATTGGGAAGCTTGCCCCAGACTCCCCTTTCCTTCATAATCTCGCTGGCAGCTCATCTGGTTTTGAGCAGCTCTAGTAAGTTGTCTTTGATGCTGTCTTCAGCTAAAGGAACTTGATGAATCTGATACAAAAATGAAATCATGGGTGTCCCTGTTGTTTGAAAGAAGTCAGATCAGTGGGAAGCTGTGATTTATTAGAGCAAACAGCCGGGGGAAAATAGTTTTAAGGCACAGGTGTGAAATAGAAGTAACATACTTCAACTAGGGATTAGAAGCAGCCACTCGGAATTTAAAACAATGTTTGGCACCTCCTGAGCAGAGGTTGTCAAAGAGGAGAAGTGTGAGAGGTTTGGCAGGATAGTGCCTCTTAGAGTGAAACGTCAGGGGGTCATCACTTTGGTTCAAGTTTTGTAGCATTTGCTGGGGGTTGGCATAGGGGACCTGTCTGATTTCTCTGCTTTGCTCCGCGGTCTTCTGTGGGTGTGTGTTCTCCTTGGGTAGAATTGTGAACTGTGCATGGTAGAGCTCTTACAGGCCTGAGAAGAAATAATTGGCTGTTTCAGACATACTGTGTGTCTTAGTTCTTGTGTAAGTCAAGTGTAGAAGAGAGCACTGAGCGTCCCACATTCAAAGCCTGACCACAAGGCTTTGTGTTCAAACCTTTTCTGATGGCATTTTTGTGACAGAAAGATAACATGACTTGCTCGGTTCTTTTGCTTTAAAATTGGGGTGGTGACAATAGCTTCTCACTTCATGGTTTTGCTGCCTGGATCAATTTTAGACCATAAGTATGAGGAGGTTTACAGAATTGCTGTTTGCAAGAGCCAGGGCAGACACAGCCTTGGTCTAATGCAGGGTAAGGCCATATGAAAGAATGGCAGATGATATAAATTTTGGGCCCTTTTCCATTCTTAAGCAAAAAGAGCTCTTCACAACGCTTCTCTAAAGTAAAGATTGGAAAAATACTTTGCCAAATGCTTTGCTACCTGTGAAAAAGGTTGTCAAACTTAAGGCAATGAGGAGCTTCTCATTTGGTTTGATCTAAATTCCACCCTGTGGAATTTGTACACACCCAGTGTATATATGCATGTGAGAGAAAACAAATACATGAGAAAAATGGCAGGCCCATCCATGGAGGTTTGCAGGCTGAAACCAGATGTGTGAACCCAAAGAGCAGGTTGGACCTGGACGAAGTGAACAGAAACAGCCAGGTAAACATTATTCCCATAGGCTGCTCTGCTTACCTCTGTTATTGGGTTGGAATTACCAGGGTGTGTTGGCAAAGGGCATCCTTCTGAGGAGGATCTTAGTTGTGGGTTCATTGACTTGCAAGAGAAAGGTTTTTCTGGGATAACATACAAGGTAGTGTGAAAGCAAAGGAAGAGAACTAGAAAATCAGTCTTTTGCTAAGGTAGAACTTCACTGTGAATGTTATTGAAGGGAAAGGACAAAAAGCCAGTAGATGAGAAAGGAGGGAAGGGTTAAAGTTGAGGATGATAAGAGGAAGAATCACAGAGACTATAGGTGACAATTTGACCAACCCAGAGGAAGAATCATCTGGATCAGCAAGTGGATGGGTTGCTGAAGAAGGGCTTTAACAAATTCAGATGACAAGTTTAGGAGCAGTGATTGTGGACTTAAATGGTGACATGACTGGTTGGAAGGAGTTTGACTGGACAGAAAAAGGGGGAGGTTGAGCATTGTGTTCTGACTCTGTAGGACCCCGTGAAAGGGGTTAACAACACTTCTCCACAACTGATGTTTTACTTTTTGTATGAAGGTCTGCAGACATGGTTTTTGTAACAGACAAGGCTAACCATTGTGAGACTATCTGACTGCAACAGTAAAAATCACATCAGCATCACTAAAGGAAGTTAATGGAAGAGCTGTACAAGAGGAGGACCAAAAGGCATAAAAGATAACATAAATAATAGCTCAGTCTAGAATTTTAAGTGATTTGTTTGAGATAATCCAGTGACAGAGAAGGCTACCTGATAATGTGTTTAGAATGCATTGTGATTAAGGTCAGTACACCATTTCAAATGTGAAGTGGTGTTTCTCTTCTCCTCCACTCCTGTGCAACCACTCCAGGAATTTGAAAAGGATTCACCTTTGTAAGGGGTTCCACAAGGAGAAACCTTCCTACACAATGTGTGCAAAAGGCAGCCTGTCAGTTTTAGAAATACTTTACACAAAGAACTGCTAAGCAATAGTTACCCCACACTTCACGATAATCCCCAAGTAGTGGGCTGTGAGCCTTGGGTGAAGAATGAAGAAAAATTGCCAAATTGCAAAATCTGCTGAAACAAAATGTCAAGTGCTTTTGCAAAGAATTCTCTACTTCCCTTCCAAGGAATGTTGAGGTCAGGGCTCTGCGCTATTGCATGTTTTCGTCACATATTTTAGCTGGTGGGAGAGAGAATACTTCTTTTGCACTTTCAGTTATAAAATCTGCTAACTGGCAAAGAAAAAGAAAGCAAAGAGAACAAATTTTAGCCAGGCCAGGGAGGAAATATTTAAGGCCAGTACGCACATGCCTCACCTCAGTAGCAAACGTGAGTGCTCTGCAACCGCGTGTTCATTCTGATAAATCAGGGGAGCAGAATCTGATCCAGTGTTTTGTCCTACTGTGACACTTGTTTCTTGTGGGATGTTATTAATTTCTGTATTTCGGGGAGAGCATTTTCATCTGCCCCCTATTCTCTGGTTTCTCGGGGCCTGCATAGGATCAGAGTAATGGTGTGCAATGGTTATAATGTTACAGTCTTTAGCTTAGTACGTTTCCCACACCTTCTGGAGCAGGGCCTGAAGAGAAGAGGTAGACCTGCTTTTGAGGCTTAAGGAGCCCTACTTCACCTGAAGGTGTTTTAGTGTCTATTTTTGCTTCCTGAGGTGTTGATTTTGCCACCAGTGGCTGAATGGTCCTGTTTCTGAGGGCAGACACAGGGGTCTGTCTGGGAAGCTGGTGGTCAAATGTGAAGTTTGCCCAAAAGAACCAGAGCTACTGATTGGATCCATCTTAGAGATCAACAGCCCAGCTGCCTACTTAATCCTGGGAAGGGAGACCTGAGCTCCAGACAGTAACACCTTCTGCTGAGGCAGTGCTTAAACGCTTCTGCTCGAACACAGATGTAGTCCTGTCTGCTGCAGGTCTGTAACAGAAGGGTTGGTGGTTTGGGCAGGGCGCTCTGCTGGGAGGACAGCCAATTTACAAAAAAATGATGGTAGGAATTGCTGCTGTTCTTCATGGCGGCCAGGGGAATAAGCAGGATCAGCAAGAAAGCAAGAAAAGTGCTGCATGAGAAACGCCTGGGGACGGCATGAGCAATGGTATTTCTCAGGGCTTCACCCTGAAACCTTGAGACAAAGTCCAGGAGCCTGAGAACCGAGCATGCTGTAGGGAATTTATGCCATGGAAGTCTGGGTGGGAGCAGGATTTACCACTAGGTGGTAGTGTATCAACACAGTGTGGCTTTTCCCCCGGCTGCGAGCTTGTCTAATGTGAAGCAGGGCAGCCAAGGGTGGGTTTGGGACAAAGAGAGACTGGGCAGGTTTCGGACCTGCAGAAGTTCCGCTGTGATGCCTAGACTACAAAGGAATCTAATTTTGCAGGTTCTCTGCAGAGCCTGTGGTGGTTGGGGATCTGGACGGTAGCACCAGGAAGTGCTGAAGGTTCAGAAAGTAAAACATTGGTAGAAAATGGAACAGAAAAGATTAGAGGCCAGCTCTGGGAGTGGAACCCTTTTCCTCCTATTAAAAAGAAAAGAACAGAGAACAAACAGAGATGAGCTGTTATCATCTGGCCAAACACGGTAAGATGTGCCCCTTGGGACGGCACTGTGCCAAACAGACTTTCTGGGTTAGTAGAGAACAGCTATTCCAAGGAAGCTGCTGTCATTTTATTAAATTATCTTAGAGCTCTTATCTGTTAGCATGCTGCTGAGATGACTCTGCAGTAAGGCGTCTATGCCCTATGCATTCATCAGTTTATGGGTCCCTGGGCAGTACTATACTTCACAGCAAATCTCCCCAAAAGCTGCACTGAAATAGAGTTCATTTCTATCAGTAACACGCATCTCAGTAATTGCTGTCATTTTTCTTCAACAATGACATTATGACCACTGATGTTAAGGTTCAACTTGAGAGACTCAAACAGTGCAGGCAGAGGGGAGCTCAGATCTGTGAAATAATCCTAGCTCTGCTCTGTACTGGCAACAGCCAGCAGTAATATTGGGGCTGGTCAGTCATCTTTTCATTAAATAGTGGGATTATTAAACACAATAATATTAAATCATGTATTTAATATTTAGTTATTTAATATAATAATATTTAATAGTGGAGCCCTGTGGAAACAAGGTCCCAACAAAGCAACTTGTTGTGACAACGTTAATTCCAGTAAAACATGCAACAAAGGTTGATTTTCCTTCTAGCACACCCAGGTGTGTCAGTCAGACCATCTGCCTGCAAGCTGACGGGGCCCAGCTGCCATGACAGGCCATCAGTGTCCCGGGTGATCAACATCTCTTGGTCAAGCAAAGCAGGGAGTTCCTGGGCACTCCGGAGCACAGAGGAGCCATTGGAACAGGCTGTGGGAGAAGGTCCAGATCTGTGACTCATCAGACATTGAAACTTTGCAAAAGGTATTTCTCAGATACTAAACCTTCTATCTCCAATTTTTTGCTCCGGTTCTGGAAAAAAAATAAAAAATAAAAAAAAAAATTAAAATCCAAAATCTTCCTTAAGAGAGGAATTGTGGTGCCTGTTCAGGACCAACCAGCGTGCTTAGCAGGAAGCAGTTGTAAGGAATACTGTCCCACCTTAGATGGCCTTGGTTTTTCAAGTCTCCCAAGATTTTAAGCCGACTTCCTCTGTCAGGCAGGGACAATAAAGCTATTGAAGTAGCCAAGCCAACTGAATGGGAATGTAGTTAAAAAAACTCAAATTTTGAAACCATCTCTTTATTCTGGAGGATCTTCACTGGCCCTTGAGCCACGGATCTAACAACACTGAGGCAGCTGACCTAGCTGTTTTTTCATTCCAGCATCTCAGGGAAAGGTTCCAAATCCTGAGTGTAGTACTCTACTCCTGATTTAAAAGATCTTTTGCATGGAGTATTTCTGGACACTGCAGCACACTTGATTAATTAAAGAATAAATTACCCCTTCGTAGAAAAAAAATTAAATTATTTGTATTTAAACCACAAAATAGTAATGCTAGTTACAGGCACCTTGCAAAATAGTACTGGGAGGATAAACTACAATAATAGGGTCATCTAAGTATCTGAAAATAAGGGATGATACAAATGGAGAAAATTTGAGGTGATTCTGTTTCAACATTAATGTGCCATTCAGTTTTCTTCTCTATGCCAAGGCCTCTCACATATGGCACTTCGAAATAGCATTATTTTTAAGCCAAGACCTTAATGAAGTATCCATTTCTGGGCTAAACACCACAGAGTTTAGTGGATTCAACACACTGTTTAGCAAGCATTTATAGCATGAATAGCTACTAACTCCTTGTCCGGGAGCTCAGAGTTTGGAGGGGTCTTCTAAAACAGGAAGTCCATCTGTCTGCTCCCGCAGGCAGCCTTGTCTATTATCCCTTTGTCAGATTTATTGAGCTTCACCTTAAAACTGATTAGGTGTCTCATAGCCACTGTTCCTGTCTGGAAATCTTTTCCAGAGCATTACTTTATTGATAGGTAGACATAATTGCCTAAATCAAGTCTAAATTTTTATGGGCTGGTTCAAAGCCCTGTGTTCATGTGCCAACGTTATCTCATTGCTTAAACTTCTCTTTCCCTTTCTTTGTCTCCTTTTCCAGTGTTTTTATGCCCTCCTAGATATTGTCAGACGAAACAAGCTAGCTGTTCTATTCTCCTCTTATAAGGTAGTTTTAGGTTTCCGACAACTTTCTCAGTACTCCTTCCAACATGAATTCCTTTATTTCCTGAACGTGTGGGGACATGAGGCTGTGCTTTGTTCTGGAAAAGCCTGATCCATGC
Organism: Thinocorus orbignyianus; assembly: GCA_013400375.1. Taxonomy (NCBI): domain Eukaryota; kingdom Metazoa; phylum Chordata; class Aves; order Ciconiiformes; family Thinocoridae; genus Thinocorus; species Thinocorus orbignyianus. The sequence continues at coordinate 1,031,599 of VXBW01008502.1, forward strand.
AGTGCCTCACATCGTGGCATTCACGCACAAGGCTTTTCAGTGAGACTGGTGCAGTGCATGAGAGTTTTTGGCAACTAGTCCCATCACCCATCATCCCAGCCCAGCTCAGCTGAGTGTCCTATGTCATTGCATCCCTTCCACCAAGAAAGCAAGCTGGAGGCGGAAAAAAAAAAAAAAAAGTTAAAAGAGCTGGGACTAAAGTGGAAATTCAGCTCTAGGCATCTTCCCTTAGACAGGCCACGTCAGACAATCCTTCGAGCAGTGTGAGTATAGACTCTGTAATTTCTGAGTTGGTCAAGCCATAATAAGAGGGTGTTTTTTCCTTTATTAAATGCTTTCATATCCCAGTTCCATAAATACAGTCACAAAATACTAGGTGCGGCCAGTGCTATATGTTTGATAGGGCTTGGAGTTCTTCCAGTTTGGCCAGATAATGTCTGATGCCAGTGCTTTTCCAGGGAATTTTGAGGCACGTGAATTGGGTAAGCAGTAACAAATACAACAAAAGGTCTCAGATTCCTGCTACCCAATACAGAATGAAGCTTTCATTCTGGGGTCTTTTTAAATTAGGACATTTTGGGCCTATTAATGTTATTTAAAGGAGAAAGCCAGATCTAAATTGTTCCCAAACTTGTTCTAGCTACTGAGTTTCCTGGAACCGGGAAAATACTTTTCTGTATTTGCTGGACTCTGAGTCATGACACCTCCTCACTCACCCAAGGAAAGTTCCTCAGGAGAAGGGATGTTTTGAGTATGAGGCACATAAATAACCATTAATCCAGAAAAAAATCTCCTGCCAATCCCACAGTTTTGCTTTGGGATTAGGTGTTCTGCTTGAGCTTTCTCCCTCATTTCCTGTCTCCCTGATTTCAGAAGCCCTTTTACTTTTGCTTGCCTCTAACCTCTCAATCTTTCTCTTGGGATAAGAAAGTAAGAACAACCTTTTTGTGCCTATTTTATGCCTTTACTTCAAAGGAGGGGTAAGTGCAAAGCAAGAGAGGTGTTGGTGCCCTTCACTGCAGTTCCTTGAGGAAAGAGCTAAATGTTGTCAATTGTCACGGAGCCTCTACCACTGCCAGTGCTGGGACAGAGATCTCAGTTGCCGCGTATGAGACTCAACGTTCAGTACTTGATCAATGAAAGGATTTGATCACTCAAATAACTCGATTAAATCACAAGCAGACTCATGTTTTATATGTCCAAAATATGAACAAAAAAATATAAATAAGTCTTTGGTGACAGAACAAGGTTGTAGTCATAAACTTGTTTACTGGTCAATGTTCAATTTTAGGCCAACACACTTTTTAATCTATGGAACACAACACGAGAGCATTATCCTTAACAAAACCTCCTTTCTGTTTTGCTAGCTTTATACAAGCAGATTTTATATTTCTCACCTGACTGACTGAGTTCTGCTGAACATTTAGTCCTGGTGGAGTGTTTTGTTATATGCAAGTCCAAGAGTGAAATTGGTCACTTGGGGGCCTTTTGGTTTTCTTTTCTTTTTCTTGTGCATAAAGTGAGAGAAGAGGAGAGATCCTAACTACTGCATGTACCTATGGGGCACTGGAGATAAAATTAGCTGAGTTTTAAAAATACACATTTTACCTGAAAATAAAATTGAAACCAAAGGTGCTTTAAGGATTTGCTCTCTTAGTCCTCACATCTTTATTTCCAGAATTAGTGGAAAATACCAAATCATGTCATTTAGGCTGACAGTTGTTCTGTTTCCTGAACTGGAACTAATGAAACAGTGGCAGGTGTTTATAAAACCTCATCTACAAGCTCGTTATGATATATGCAATAATTAGCTCTCCTGGGAATGTACTTCCCAGCAGACGGAGTAAGTGACTCACACTGCCTTCAGTGGGAGCTCCATGCAGGGAGCTGAGTCCTTTTATATAATCACGGGAAAGGAAAACTCTGCCATCTCTACTTAAGGAAGGCATCTCAAATCTGTAGAAAAGCTATTTTTATGTCATCCTCCCATTTTACTCACTGCCATTGAATTCTGCCTACTCAATATTCTTTCAGAGACTCTTTCCTCCCACCTCTCCCATGGTGTTTGATTTCAGGTATCGTGGCCCATGTTTTTCCTTTTAGGCGCATCATCCCTTTTGATGGCAGTATCACCTGAGGGATACGAAAACAAAACTGGTTCCTCTGGCTCTGAGAGAGTCCCCTGAAGTCACCGCAGTAAAATATATCAGTTCAGAGTTCTCTCCCCCTCCTGCCCACTCCCACTATACATTACTGCAGCTGTAGTCGTTTCAGATCAAATCCCGGTGTGTGTTGGTGTGAGAGCGCTGACTGCTGCCTTTGGTTTGTTTAAGCCTTTGCTATCAAGCCTGCACAGTGTAGTTTGTGAGCCTGACATTTTGTGCATTGTGTAAGCTATGGATGAGTCACAGAATCAAAGTTTCACGGGAATCTTTCCAGTAACTTCAAGCCTCCAGCATCCTTGACTGAAACAGATGGCGTATCTGCAGGAAAGCAGGCAGCCTGATGGACATAATTTACGACTGTATTGACACCGATTTATACCAGTTGCTACTGAAACAATACTTCACGTGTGTGCAAAGCCTTTCCTGTGAGTTACCATATCGAGTCCACTCCTGTCACCCGCTTCTTCTGTTGTTCCACCCCTGGCACTGGGGACTGTAGGTCACGAAGCAGCCACAGATAGCTATGGCATAACCCATTTCTATTACAACCTTCCCTCTTAAGCATTTGGAACTGGGATTGGTGTAGTCCCTAATGCATGGGGGTGCTTTTTATCCTTTTCACATTTTAACCTTTATTTTTAAAAGATTCAACTTAGAGGATGTGTTTTGCTAGAAATCTTCTATCTGTCGTTTGTACAGAGACAAATGGAAATGCTAACATTGACTTCAAAGACAGTACAGTAGAAGTCCATTCACCCACAACATAACCACTATAAAGTCACCCTGTGGTAGAGGGCAGCAGCCTAAAATATAAACTTTGGGGCACTGGAAAACCTTGAACAGTTGTGGAAGCATCACCAGGTATTTCTTGTCTGTGTAGAAGTAAAATGACTCCTGTTACTAAGGTCTCATCCTAAGAGCTGATTGAAGTTAAGTCACACAGCAATGTCTTTTGTACCTCTGAAGCAGGAAGGAAGGTACATCCTGTGAAGACCTCTATCTCTAGGTGGTCTACAAGATACAGTTGTTGATTGTCTGTGAAGAGACTTGCCATGATCCATTCCTTTTTGTTGTCTTATTCTAATTCCTTCTTCTCAGGTAAAATTCTGGAAAGGGTGATAAATGCACTTCTTAGTCTGGATAGTTGAGGATTCTCCTGATTCTGGCTTTGTTGGCTTTGTCTGCTGAAGCTACTGACCCTCAGGCCAATATGACAGCAAATTCTCAGGAAGAAGAACCCATAATGTTTTTATTTCTACCACCTGGCAAGGATCAGAGAACTAGCTCTTTCTATTCTGTCTTCTAAACTGTGGTGCTGTAGATACGTCATTGAGCGTGTAATTTTCAGTGAAACTGGGGAACTTTCAGTCCAAACAATACAAGCAACTGTTGGTCAAGATGTGGAATGCAAGAGTGAGAATGTAAATCTCCATATTTAGGTTTCTAAAAGCAAACGGAGGTATCAAATTATAGTTGGCTGTAGTGCTGAGCATCAAAAAGTAAGGTCTAGCTCAATGAAATGTTCTTTGGGATCCATCACTTTCATACTGTTTGTTCTCTTCTTAAAACCACCACTTGCATGAGGGACTCTGTCAGGCTTGTGGTTTAGTTTTCTTCCTGGGGCAAAGAATGGCAGAGAACCCCTCTTATTAGGAGTTAAAACTTAATCTCCAAATCAGCAGGGATTCCATGACTCATCAGCTTTCTCCTCTGCTGAAGGCCAGCTGCTGCCAGCAGCTTCCTCTCCTTTGTTTACGGGTCTGCTCCACTGCAGCTGGGAGTGTGGACTGTTGGTGTTGCAGCCCACGCTCATGCTGATGACATGCTTCACGCTGATGATGAAACAAGAGGGGAAACTATTTCTACGTCTCTAATAAACTGAGATGTGATGAAAGAACTCAGAATTTAAGTCACCAGCAGCTTTAGAAAGAGGTCTTCAGAGTTTTTGGTGTACTTCTAATATTTAAAAGTAATCAGATTACTTTTACCCTGGAGTTGCCCAAATATTACTAGATTGCTTATTATTTTGGGGAAGGAAAACAGATAATGGTTTTTATTGGCTTTGGATGATTTTAACTAACTGGAACTATTTAGAATCAGAGTTTACAACAAGTATCACATGTTTTTTATAATTTATTTTTCTTAGGGAAAGCAAGGAAATTGAACAGAAAACATTGGTTTTAAACAATACATATAACATGTCTGCCTGTGTATATGCTGTCAGATATATTTAGATATGTGATAACGATGTACTGAATTGCACCAAGTTCTTCCCATCATCTTTTATGTCATTACAAATTTGGATCAGTACCTTATGGGAAAACTTCCCTCTTGAATAGTATTGTGCTTTGCCAGTTACTGAAGTTTTAGGATTTCTCATGTGTTGCTTCAAATCCGGTTTATTGCTTCTGATCTAAAAAATTACATTTCATATGATATTCATCTGAAACCTCAATTTAGAAAGTGCTCTGCATGCAAATCTACTTGCAGATAGTCAGGAAATGTGGTGGTACACGCAGCTATGGGGCAAACAGAGAGAGGAAGAAAAGAGTTGCACTTTGTGAACTCGCTCCCCTTCATTTCAAGAATGATCTTGGGGGATTTCTTCAGAAACAGACTCTTATCTCAAGGCACAGCTGGCTTAGAGCGGGTGCTAGAGGTTGGCTATATATATGTTCCCTGTTCCTGCTTTGGAATGTAAGATCATTTTTTCTGCTCCCTCTTGCAGCTGGAAACAAGCTGGCTCGTGGGTAACCCAACTCTGCATTCCCACTAGTAGAGATAAAGAGTGAAAAAGAAGAGGATTTTTATCCACTTCTTGCTGTTCAATGACACAAAACGAGTTAGTGGTTAATATGCAGATGTGCATATCACAGAAACATTATGGACAGAAGAGAACGACACAATAAACTCTATTGAGCTGTTGGAGGCTTGCTGCTTGCCAGCAGAGGAGACCCCTGGTAGCCCTTGAGGGGAGCTCTGCTGCAGTGTTCCTTTCTGCAGGAGACACCACTCACTCTGCTCATCCCTTCTCTGGCTGTCTTTTGACTCTGCATTTGTAGAAGAAGGAGTTCAGTGTTCAACTTTGGCAAGGATAATTGGGCCAAGCTCTGTACAAAGAAACACAGAGTGGAATTTTTCTCCTTGCTGAAAAGTATTTATTTCAGTCAATATCTAAGCAGTAATTAAGGCATGTGAAGCTCCACCTGCCACATTGTTATGTCCTAAGGTTCTTGCAGGGGACTCACAAGTGCAGTTGAGACCTTTGCAACCCACCCATTTCTGTCTCACAGGTAACTGGAAGGGGTCTGACTGTCAGCTGGCAGCACTGCTGAGCAGCACAGCAAGGCTTTTGGCATGCAGAAACCTGACGTGCCCTGGAAGGTGCCCTTGCATGCCATGCTCACAGATTCACTGCCTCTGTTGTAGGAGTTAAAGACTTGCTGAGTCCAGGCAGGTAGAGAGCTCTGTTGTTTGGCTGTACTTCTCAATTTGGGCAAACCTATCGAAGACCAGACAAATAACGGCCTCTTGAAACCTGTTCAGACCATGCAGACTTCTGCAGCTCCACCAAACCTTCTCACAGAAGTCCAACCAAGTAGTGCTCTGGGGTTATATTTACAGGTATAAGACATCACACACATGGAAGGGCAATATCTTTTGAGCATTTCAAGGCTTCATTCATATTTTTTCAGTATTTTGGTGGTTGTTGTTTGGTGTTGGTTTTTTTTGTTGTTTTCTTTTTTTTTTTTCTGTCTACATTGTAATGTGTGGTAGAGAAGCTTGAAGAAGTTTTACCTTGTTCTTCATGTGAACCGTGGTCCCTGTGTGCTTTCACCAGAATAGAGAAGCACTGATTTCTATTGGCCTGACATTTGTCTGATTGAGAAGGGACAGAAGGGAGCTGTTCGGAGCTGGTGGTGGGTTTCATGTATATTGAGGCAGTCTGCGTGAGGATTTCAAGTGCTGTGCAGACGTGCATAGAAGTTTTTCAATTTAGATGTAGGTCATGTTCTACTAATACATGACAAGTTATATATGGTGCCATAGGTTGTATATCATGACAGTTTCCTCTTTTCCAAAAATATATATAATATTTTTAGTTCCAGTACATCTTGCAAAGAGGTTATTTTATAAAGCAGGAATACAAAACTGCAGCCACTTCGTATGTAAAGGAAATGGAGTGATTAGCAGAATCGGGTCATTATTCTACTTCCTTAAATGTTGTAACTGTGTAACTCCACTTGTAGCAATCGCTTAGTGTCCAATAGTATTGTTCAATAGCACCAGCTACCATGAGTATTTAACCAGTTTTATTCTGATCTTTATGATTTGATTGAACAGCGCTCAGGCTGTCAGGCATAACACATTTAGTAGTATCATTTGTTGTGCAGTGAGTGAAACCTGAAGAGATAGTAGCCTACAGTAAATGAAAATAGAGTCCAAAGTCTATTTTTAAAGCAAATACTTTCCGTGGAATATAGGAAAAGAAGGAGTCTTAAACTTTAATAAAATACGTGTATTCCTCAGTGAGTACTCCATGCTGAAGAATGAAAGCTTATTGGTAGCACTGGAGTGCTTGCTTTCACTGCAGCAAATAATAACTATTTAATAATCCAAATAAACTGCTATATAAGCAAATTCATCTGATGTTTGCTTCTCGAGTGTGAGCATCAACACAATAAGATTCTGGAGCTGCACACTGCACAGAGTCACACTGCAGAGTAGCTAAGACTGTACTCTTTTGTTACAATCATGTGATGACCAATCTGCCTTTAAATATTCCTCTCTCTCCCTGCTCCAGCTGATTCAACTGGTTGTGTGATTGGACTCTGAACTGTTTCTGGGAGAACCTGTACTGGTGACACAGCTTCACCGTCCAGAGGAGAGGAAGGGATGACTGTCTGGGTGTAGGTACCTCTTCAGCTAGATCTTCTGGTGATGGAGTAGTACTATGGCACCACTGCCTGATGGGTCAGCGAAGACAAAAATTTCACCCCAGTTAATGCATACTGGGTTTTTTGTGTGTTTTAACTGCAAAATGATATCTTTTCTTGCTTTCTTTTTTCTTTCTCTTTTTTTTATCCTTTTTTTTTCTTTCCTTTTTTTTTTCTTTTGAAGTTGCACTTGCAGAATATCCTATGTCGTGGTCCAGGATGGCAATTAGAAGCAAATGTGTTTGTAAAACACTAAAATCTACTGAGTTTGTAACACAATCATGGTACCAACATTAAGCAGTTCTATCAGAGTACGTGAAACAACTGTAATAACCTTGTGTTCCTCACAACAGAAAGTAGCAACAGTTTATGAAGCATTTTAGATTAGCTTATTTCCCCTCTGGATAAAATGTAGGTCTCCTTCCTCTGCAGTATTAACAAAAAATAATGGGATAGAAGAAGGAGTTCTAGACGGTCGCAGGATCAAGACATTCATCTATAGGGAGCTGATCTGTGGCTTTTCCCCATATAAATTGGGTGTAACACAGGGTGTTTACTTTCAAGTAAACAAAAAATGCAGAGTTGAAAACTCCAAGAAAAGAGGAAAGGTTACAAAATCCCAATTAGCTGCTTTCTGTTTTGCGAAAACAAACTTGCAGATTTCATACAGTGTCAGTGAAGACACCTGACATTGTTACCTATAGAGCAACAGAAGGTAAAAGAGATCATAGCCAAATATGTATTTGCATTATTAGACAGGGATGCTAATTCTGTCAGGAACAGAATATATAATAGTGCTCACAGGTATTTCTGTTCTCTGTTTGAAAAGAAACCAAATGGTACGCTCAGCTCTTATAGTTTCATTACAAAAATAATTAGGAATGTTTTTGTATTAAAAACTACTAAGATATTTTTCAGCCTGTAGAATGAGTAATTTACAACCACGAGTTTAAAAAAACCCCATAGACGGACAAGCTCTCTCAGCCTCTGATGTTAGTGTGTAACAAATCAGATAATAACAGTAAACGTCAAACTCTCTCACAAACTGGCTTATAAAAAATGGAGTTCCTAACTTTGGGGCAAAAACATTGCTCTTGAACACCAAAACACAGTTCTTTCTACCATCTCTCTGTGATGAGTGAGCAATGAGTGGACACGTCTTCCCTGTGGAAGTTGTCACAAAAGTCAGGTCAGTGGTTAGGGTTGTGATTTTGTAACTTATTTTACTTTCTAATATGTTTACTGTGTTCCAGCCCTGCTTGTTAATTGGAGATACTTAGAGTGAATGAGACTTGTTGGCTGTACGGTCTTGCATGAGGAGAAAGGATTTCAGAATTTTTCAGTGGCTGATCTCTAGTTACAAGGAAGGGATGACATGAAAAAGATTTCCTGGAAACTGTGATCATGTGAAGGGAGGGAAGGTAGCCTTGGATCTTACTCTAATGACTCATATTCCCTCTGGAACAGACATGAAGCCACTCTATGAGGAACTGTCTCCTGCACCAGCTAAGACACGAACACTAGTATAGCATAAGCAGACCACTTTTAAAATGACATTAAAAGCAGCACATGATATCGGCATTGTGTGATTTACACTTGCTGGCTGCTGTTTTTTGGCTGATGTTACCACTTTTCCTCAACCACGGTCTATGAAAGAATCGAATCAGTCACGCTCTATTCAAGGGAAGATGAAGTTCCTTGTCCTTCAGAGGACCTCAGCTTTGAAACCTTTTTGGTTAAAAGGTTCTGCCAGTCCTGGTGGTAGCACAGGACATGTAACAGTGCCTGGTTCTCCATAGAGGTAGTAGTGGTGTGAGAGCTGATGTCTGAAGCCAAAAAGGGAAATTGCAGTCCCTGTTATTCGGACTGCCTTCACTGGGAGCAGGAAGAAAGGAGTAGTTAAGGATGTACTATTTTCCTAACCACTTCACTTTTAACCAAGTAACCAGAGCCTAAGGTGGCATGTTCTTGCATGTATGTGTGTGCTGTGGATGGAAAAGCTGCTGACACTCATGCCTCCTTGAAATCAATAACATGGCTCCTGATGTCTTCAAGGGGTGCAGAGGCCAAAGCTGCAAATCCTTTGGGATAATTATAAATGAAACAAAGAGTTGCAGTATGCAGTAAAACCCTGCATGGCTGTGATTCAGGAGAGCACTCAGTGTTCTTTGTCAGGGAAGTAAATCATGCAGCAGGAGACGACATTTCCAATGTTTTAAGTGCTCCTCAGGAAAACTAAGTGCATTTTTTTTCTGTAGGTTTACGTACTCCATGTGTTCATGAAATTTTTCCACCTTTGAGGTTTTTTGTTTGTTTGCTTCTTTTTTTTATCACAGACAAGCTTGTTCTTTCTTTTAACATGTTCCAGTGTGCATTTGTTTACACAGCTGATCACTGAAACCCCAAGAAGGCAACAGCTGTTGTGAATGTATAATCAGACCGCCCTGTTAATTAATAGTTTTAAATGGACTTGTGTTTTTCATTTCCCCCCCTCTCCTTGTGATTTCAGAGTCAATGACACGGTTAATAAATTCTTAATAAGGAAAAATGTTATATAAATGTTGGGTAAACTAGGTCTTCTTTTATATTCAAAGCCTAGCACACAATTAAAATGTACTATGGATAGAATCATAGCTGCATTTAACTCATCTCAACCTACCCACTCTGTGCTGAAATTAATATATCCTCCTTTTCATTTGATGTGTCCTGTTGTGCTAAATGTACCATGCTGATCTAAAACCGGCAAATTCTGTGGGTGCCCAGAGTTGTTATCAGAGCCAGACGCTGCATGCTTGCAAGACGTCCCTCCACACAGTTCCTCTAGTTAGAAGAAAAAGAAATGTGTAAAATGATCTCACTCGTCCTTTCAAAACAGATTTCTAATCCATTTTTTTGCTATTGAAAATACCATTTTGCCATTAAAGTTGACAATCTATTACTCATTTTTTCTGTAACGTTTCCTGGTTTGTTCGTGGTGTGATTATAGTTAATCAGGGAATAATGGTGCAATCTGTAAGGAATTTTAAAAATTACTTGGAAATCATTACTTTTAAAGAATGTTATTCAGGATCACTTCTCAACATTAATTTTCAAAGCATACCCATTTTTTTTCCAAATTTTTCCCCATGAAATTCTGCCATTTTTATGGAGAGAGTTATTTAAGAGTCGCTAAGCAGGGGTTGAAATCTTTTGAAAGTATTTCTGTAATAACCTCTGCCAAGAAGTGCTGGCAAGCAGGATGAAAAAAAATCAAAATAAAAAATGGAAACCCTGCAGACTTTTAAAGCACAACTAAATGTTTAACAGTTTGAAGTGTAAATGAAACTCATTTCTTCAGTAATGTGGAAGTTCTAAGGAAATACATATTTACAGTAAATTCTCATTTTTTAGAAAATGGATATGTGTCATCAGCTACCTTTCTGGTGAAAAGTCCTGCTGTACTGTGTGTGACGTTAACCAGCCTCAGAATACAGAGAATTATTTAGCTCCTGGTTGTTGCTGTGGGAGGAAGGCACCGTAAGCTTCTGCTTATCATACCAGTGCCCCACAAGCCATGAGTCAGTCTCCCTCTAGAAAACAATGGTATTTACTTTAGAATTCATTATGTTTCTGAAAATGCTAGACATTAATTAATGTTTTTAGCCTTCTATTTTCTGAGACTTTAGCACTTTCAATTTCCATGCTTTGATCTGCAACTCTGAGGGTATGAGTAAATTTTAAAGGGGAAGTGGCATTTCTTCGTTGACCACACAGATGCAAAAGCCGGGCTTTTATGAAAGACAATCCGATATTGTGAAACTCGTGGTGAACCCATGGAACTTGGTGTGGCTGAGAGGACAGCCTTGAAGCATGAGAAATACCAGGTACTAGTGAACAGAGTGAAGGGAAGATAAATAATTCTGAGCTCTGACATTGCATCCCAACAGCCAAGTACTTGAATTCATAGTTCAGCTTAATTGCTCCCTTTCCTTGCAGGCACCAAGCAAATGCTTCCCTACGTGCACCCTTTTAAACATGATCAGCTTGTCTATATTGCTGGGTAGAGATCTAGCTTATTTACCTAAAATGAGTCAATCTGAAGATTTCCATCCACTTACCACCTGTATTCTCCTCAAAACTATTCTTTTTATGGTCTTTTAGATAAATATTTGGTAGTTACAGTTCTCCAAGGTTACATTTTCTTTACATATGCTGTTGTGTGACAATCTACTGAGTATGTGAGGTAACAAAGGTACACGAGCTTCTGACCTGTATGCAGGGGGCAGAATCATGGATCAGAAAGGGAAAGAGCTTTTCTTTTCTTTTAGAAGCGATATCCCAGCTGCTGCCATTGCAAAGGTTGGAGTGGTGCCTCTGCGACTCAGTAGTTAAGTCCTGTCAATCTATTCGCTAAGTGGTTTAGCATGGACTTTGATTAACTCTTACTCAAATTTAACTTTCTCTTGGAAAAGCTAGCTGGTTTGTTGCTTTTTTTTTCTGTTGTGGCTAGTATCTTGAGTTCTACATTATAAAAATGAATAAATAAATGATTGTATTGCTATAGATTTTTGTTTGGCATCAGCAAGCTATATTCATGACTACCAACAGCTGAAGCAGCCAGATGTGTGTGTACGTGCGTGGTTTTTCAACCACACAGGCTTTTGCACAATAAATCCATTAGTGCTGATTGCTTCCCTTTCTCTAAAAGGCCCTGCTTTTTCACTTCATTTTGCTATCTCTAACTCTTACTAAAAGCTATTTGCTGAATTAAATCCTAAAGAGTAGGACATTCGTGAATTATATAATTTAATGCATTAGTCACAACATATCAGATGAACTTGTTAAGGGTGAGTCATGACTTTATTGCCTGCATCTTCTAGATGTAAAATGGATCTTTGTGGATTTTGGTTTTTGCATCCAGTCTTCTTTTTTTTCTGCTCTGAATGACAGATGCCTTGCTTGTTTTATGGCTAGGAAGATATACTGTATGAAAAAGCCACCTGCTTTCTCTCTGGGTTTAGCCTGCATTTTGAATTGTATTTTCTCATTACTGCCTGTGAAACCTCACCCTTTTTCTTTTTTTTCTTTCTTTCTTTTTTTTTTTTTTTTNTTTCTTTTTTTTTTTTTTTTGTTTTTCCTGAGCAAGTTGTAAATATGGCTTCAGTATACATTATGTTCAGTGCAAGGAGAGTCTTTATTGGCATTTTTAAGCAGGTCTCAGAGTGGCTCATGTACATCTTGCAAGTAGGAAGAGCACCCCTGGAGTGGGGGGGTCCAGCTGCTACAGGCTTTGTACCAGAGCAGAGTGGGAACAGGAAATGTGTGCTACAGTCTCTTGGTGGCAGAACATCTTCTTCTCTCAAAGGCATAATTTCAGTTTCTAAATTATAAGTCATTTTATGGAGGCTTATCACCTTGGGCTTCAAACAGAGCCCACAGCTTGAAAGTCAACCTTTTCTCACAAAAATTCATATGCTACTTGAGAGTGTGGCAACTGAAGGCAGCTAGAGGGAGAAGTGATTTCCACGTGACCCCGACTATTTATTTCGCACATTTACCTATGTGTTTGTACATTTCTCAGCACTCGAAGCTGCACATTGTGACTAAGCTGTTACAAAACCTCCCGGCCAGCAGAAAGAGAGGTCTTCCTTCCTCTCCACATCCTTTTAACTACCCAATGCCCAGCTCTCCCTTCCACCCGCTGCCTCTTACTTATGGGACCAGTCAGGGAGCTGGGGCAACCCTGTGGCTTGACAGTGCAGGGCCAGAAGAAGACAAATGGAGGGAAAACTGGGGCAGGGGAGAAGATGCCATCCCCTTTTCATAGAATCATAGAATGGTTAGAGTTGGAAGGGACCTTAAAGGTCATCAAGTTCCAACCCCCCTGCCATGGGNCCTGAGATCATCTCATGCCAAAGCCATAAGGAATGTATCTTCCCCCAAAGTATCACTTTTCCCATCCCATGGGTGGTTAATCGATGAGCCTTTCACATTGCCACAGAGTACAGAAAAACATCTTTTGAAGACTTGGGAAATTCAACTGAACGATGGTGAGATTTGAAGGCATGTGATAGGTTCCTTGTCAGGGAAGAATTTGTCGCAGTTTCCTCTCAAGATCTCAGCCTTATTTACAGTCTCCCCAGACGTACCCTAAAGCAAGAGACAATGTAGCTTCTTCATGGGGTGGGTCCAACAGATCCCTCAAGACAAGGTCCATGAGTAAAGCTCTTACTCATTCCCATGGACATGCCAAGGAGTCTATTTTTTAAGGCATATACCTTCCAGGCAAGTGGTGCTATCAGAAATAATTGTAGTTGATGCAGCTCCCTCTTCAAAACAAGCCAGCATTTGTTAGTTCACTGGACATAATTGGTAGTGTCCTTTGATTAGGGGTCTGAGTCAAAATTCAGATTATGCCTACAGATACAGAAGGAGTCACGCAACAGGCTTTGCTTTTCCCAGGAAACATCTTGCTACTTTCTCTTCCTCTGTGTGCCTCTTCTTATGCCCCTTTGCCTACTATGCTGTGTCCTTCTAAAATTTTAATTACTGAAATGTTGTGGACTTTGTAAAAAGGTTGATTCTTTATATGGCTGGCCAAGTCAGTAACAAGGCTGTGAAAACTGTTAACGATACATTCCCCTGAGGATGCAGCTAGAGCAATTTGTAAAATGATGTGTGATATCCACATGCCTACACAGACATATCCCAAGAAGTGGATAGTGTATCACAGGCAGCATGCAAGGCTTCCTGACTCACTGCACAAATAATATGGTTAGGGGAGGTTTGCTTAGAATGATTCCTTCCAAAAAACAGTCTTATATAAGGATAAAATTCACTCCAGTTGTGGTAGGTGTGATCTCATTCTTGTCTGCCCACACTTGGGCTGAGAGCAATAACTTGCTCCAGAGAGTCCTTGACTTGGGAACATCCAAGTCCCTGCGTGTTGTTGTACTGACTGGGCACTTTTGTTGTTGTTAAGCAAACACTAAATGCTGTGGAGCACAGGCAAAGAAAAGAAACGGTTTGCAATTGGGATGTGGCCCTATGGTGTTCAGTCATTACCTCCATTTCAACCCCACCTCTGAGGAAGATGCTTTGCTTATGGCCACTGCCTGAGTGCTGGTGGCTACATATTAATACCCATTTTGTCCCCTGCCTTTGCATCAGAGAGGCAGACCAGCTTCCTGGAGACAATCTCACTATCCGTGCTGCTTTTGTGCTAGCCCTCTTGCAGTCTGTATATTACAGTTAATTAGTAGGGCAGGGTTTTGAGAGACCTCTACACCACCATGGGCATCCTCTTTGGCAGGCTGGGGAAGGGCTGCTGCTCTCTCAGCTTTCACCAGCTGTCCGTGGGCCTCCCTCAGCAACAGCAGCTGACGATCTGTTCAAATGGAGCTTTCACATCTGTCTGTAACCATAGTGACCAGCTTGGTCCCCGTATTTTGGGTTTCCAGGAGCTAGAAATGCAAGTGCATATGTAATGTATCTCTTCTGTGGCATCTTCTCCCTGTCCTGAAAATACCCGCACATTCTCCTCATACTATAGCCATGGAGTACTTGTTGAAAGTGATTAGCTTTTGTAATTTTTTAAATACTTTTACAGCCTCTTTTTTTATTTCCAAAGGAGAATCACTTGGCTTATATTTTTAAAACAACATGACTTCTGTGACCATCTTTCATCCACTGGATTTATATAGCTTCAGTAAAAAAAACTACACGAAGTATTACTAATACAATGCAATAATCATTTTAAAAGGTGTCTGTCTCTTCCTCCCTCTTGTATGACAAACGGCAGGTTGGCTGGGTAGTATCTCTTTGCATCAAGAAGGCTCAATACTGCTGCTTGGCTTTCTGCCACTTTTCATTGCTTAACTCCGTTTGACAATTAGCAGCTCTTCTGTTCATTAGGTTTGTCTCAGTTTCATGAGGCATCTCCATGGGCACTGTTAAATCTGTCTCTCTTGGGGAGTGTTCTTCATGCTTAGTCACTAGTTTCTCGTGCCTCTGCAATTCCATTTAGTGAAACCCCAGACATCTCAGCCTGAAGTGTAGCACACAGTCAGTGTTATAACCCACCTAGACAATTCTATGATTCTATGCAATAATGCAGGGAAGAGGAATGTCCTAGTCAGAGGTTGACCCCACAGCCCGCTACTTCCATACGTGAGTCCAGATCCACAGTGTCTCCCATGCAGGTCAAGGCCTGTCTTGGCCCCTGGAGGCTTTACACCCTCCTGGGGATCTCAGGCACAGCAACACATGGGTGGGCCCCAACCTGAGAGACACACTGACTTGAACCTTTTGAAGAGAAGCAACATAAAAGCACTAAATTATTTGTAAATTATTTATATAACAAAGTTAGAAAGTGAGTATCAGAGCGACTAAAGGAGGTGATGTAGGTTCTGCTGGAGCCCATTGAATTATTTTTGCTGCCTTTCATGCTCTGTTTGGACTGTTAGGCTGATTATATTTAGTCTGTCATGTGCACAGCTGCTGTGGGAGTACATATGGAAATATTCACTAAAATAAATATACTGGATTTGATAAATGCCTCTTTCCTTAACGAACCTGACCCACCAACATAAATCAGTACAGATATTAAAAGCAGAGATAATAAGTAGAAATTTTTGCTTTTGTGTGTGGTAGATGCCAGCAAACTTGTCACCTTTGCCACAATAGTGATGTCTGTGCCATAAACGGTCTATAGGCAAACACACTGCCGGCACTGTGGAGATGGAGGCAATGAGGGTTTTCCTCAGGACAGGTAAACTTAAAGATGAGAACCTAATCCTTAACAAGACAGATATGGACCTCTGTTTATCTGCCATAGAAAAACAACGGGGTCGGGCAGTCCAGGCTGGAGCCATGTGTACCCAGAGTGTCACACAGGCACAGTGTACCTGCTGAGTGTCACACAGGCACAGCTCCTGCAGTCCCGGGGCTTTGTAGCTCCTCTCACTCTCTGGAGCTCAGTATTACAAAGCAACAGAGCAACTCTGGCCATGCTGAAATCTCTCAGCTTCCATGGAAATTAACTGAAGTGGAAAGTGCTAGACAGTTTCCAAGAGTTACTTGACACTCTGCAAGCTGAAGCTGTGGCAGTTTGTCATTTATTTATCTTGCATTTGCATGTTGGCCATCTTGTCGAATGGACCCTGCTGCAAACTTACACTAGGGCCTCTCTGAATCACTCCAGTATTAAGATGTGGTGATGACAGCTCAGTCCACATGAAGGTGCATCTGAGTAATGGGCACATGGTCTGCAAAGCCCAGACTACTCTTTATTGTTCAGAAGGGCTGGGGTCAAACCATCACATGCTGCTCCTCCGCAGGAAGCTGTTGAATAAAGGTGCACGTGAAGTATCGAGCTAGAATTTACAATAAAATCTGATAAGTAGAGGGAGGAAGAAAAAAAGAGCAAGGAAACCTAATTACCTACATACCTTAATTGGTCACTGCCATTCTTATGTTCCCTTCAGACAACTGAATCCTCTTAAAAGAATAGACATAAGGTTTATGATATCTGATAGTCGCTACAAACTGGAAAGTTTGGAAACTGAATCTCAGGACCTGTGCCTACTGAAGTCTGACTAATGCTTTGTGTCTTTGTTACATTTACTTGATCCACGGCTCAAATTACAGCTCAGGAACAAACCACATAATGCGATAAAAGAGAAGTTTATCTATACCAGACAAAACCGTTGCATCTCTTGTGCCTAGTCTCTCTCTGGGTGAATTGGCATAGCTTGACAGGACATGAATGAATAAGGGAAGAAACAATTTCCAAATCCCATCCAAGAGACATCCTTGCTCAAATTTACCCTACCTCTGTTTTCCTTTTATTTTCTATCAACATTTGCAAAGAGGTTTCCTTTTACTCAAATTTCAGGGAGCTTTCCTTCATAGACCAGTTTTAGATAAGCTCACTAGCAGGCGAGTGTGTAGCAGAAATAATGCATTTGATTTAACCAATGAGTCACATGCAACAATTAATGAATTATGGATAGTAGAAGTCCAAAGAGAAGTCACAAGGCCAACGCAGCATTTAAATCCTGTTTACAACTTCAAATGAGGACGCCTAGATTCAGCTCTTTGCATATTCGCCTACAAATTGGCAACTGTTTGTGTTTCCATGAGGCAGAAAGGAATGACATTGATTTCTTTTCTTGCTCTCCATACCTTGCTCTCCAGCTTATGTAAAAATAGAAGAATAGGAAAACATAAGAGAGAAAAAATTAATAAATGTTCTTCAGCTGAAACTTTAAAAAGAGCAGCCATTGGCCAATGCACACTGCAGAGGCACCACCAGAGCTGCCAGCAATTGCCACATTTGCTGAAAGACTGGGGGCAGAGAAGCAGCACTGTGCCGGTGAGAGGCAAACTGCTGCAACACCTCCGTCCCCGTGCCCCGCAGCCCTTGTAGCTGTGTGAGGCTCACTAAAGGCCCTGCTTCCACTGCATGTGTCTTGTGGTTAAATGCATGACTTTACTTTCCAAACGCCTCAGTTTGGTATTTCTCACACATATTAAATTCATATGTGGGCAAAAGTAGAAGAAACACGTAGCACGTTTTGATTAGTTGCAGAAGGGTCTGAGGCTTGAAATAAAACTATCGCTGCAGAATGAGTTATACTGCCACTTTGGGACCAAGGTTGTCTCTTTT
Source organism: Thinocorus orbignyianus (assembly GCA_013400375.1). Taxonomy (NCBI): domain Eukaryota; kingdom Metazoa; phylum Chordata; class Aves; order Ciconiiformes; family Thinocoridae; genus Thinocorus; species Thinocorus orbignyianus. The sequence continues at coordinate 1,049,349 of VXBW01008502.1, forward strand.
ATATATAGCAATCATCCAAAATACGCAGTTGTTTGCTTTGCACCTCCTGGCACAGAAATTGGTGTGATATTGATCTAACACAATCTTTCTTTTCAGGGTCATGCTGCTCAACATGTGCTCTGCACATACCACTCTCTCTCTCTCTCTCTGGCACCAGAGGTAGAGCTGGCTGATGCAAGGAGTTCATTTAAGCAAAAGCAGGGAGGCAAAACAGGCTGACGTTATGCTTGGACTGTGCTGTGTCCCTGGTTATCTCCTCTGCAGACAGGCTATCAAGCCTCTCTCTTCCATCCCTTCTTTCCAGTCCCTTCCCCTGCACCCAGCTTCACTGCCTGTTCTTCCACTTGTCCTTCATCCATGCTCTACCACCTTCAGCCTTTGTTTCCCACTGTACTTCCTTTCCTCTCCCAGACAAAATTGTGATGGTCTGTTGTCTCCCCTCTCCTTCTTCTTTTTACCAGCAGACATATCTGCAGTGCAAGCACCTTGGAACACAGACTGCCTCAGTGTGAGCTTATGCAGTGCCCACCAGACAAAGGTCCTGATGCAATTTGAGCCCTCTTGGTGCCTCCTAACCAGCCCAGCCCCTGTATGGGGCCAACACTGCCCTCCCTCCTGCATGGATGGAACAAGGCAACGTTGGTCCCTGCTGTAGATGCTGACTCTGGAGGCCCAGCTGAAATCACAGCTCATACAGGAGTTGCCTGATGAGGAGCATCCTCTTCGAGCAGCAATTAATTCTGTGACAATTCCCTTAAGTCTTCACCTCTCTCTTTTACCCCACCTGTGCTCTTCTGCACCTCCATGGCTTTTCATACTTTTAACAGCCAGTGGAGCATGGCGCCCTGTTTTCTTGCTCAAGTCTCTACAAGCTCAGTGGCAGCCCCAGGCGTAATTTCCTTATGCTTCTAGGACGGGTGATGCAGAAGCGGCATGGGATGAGAAGGGAAGAGCCTCCGTGTTTCTCACAGGTGAGCAGAGCTGTTCCCGGCTGGTGGCTTGTTTCTGCTCCAGCTTGTGAAGCTGCTGCCTGCCACCTCCTCCCCTGCCCAGAGCGAGGGAGCTGCCTGCCTGCCTCCTCCAGCAGCCCTGGCTGGCCCAGCCTGCCAGAGCAGGCTGCTGCTCACTGCCTGGCTGCAGGCTCCTGGGGCAAGATGGGGGCTAGAGTGAGACTTCCCAGGCTTGCTGCTGGAGCCCCACCTAAGCAGGTGCCGAGGGGATTTGGAGGTGGCCCCAGGGCTGAAGAGGCCCTGAGCCATACTGCGGGGAGCAGAGCAAGATCTCACTCACCCAGGCTCAGGAAGATGAAGCAAAGCACTTTAAATTCCCAGGTGTTTGGTGTCCATTAAAATCAACCAAGATCCTGTTTTCCTGCTAATACTCTGCTAATGTGCTGGGCTTTAGGGGGGCCTTAAAGGCTGATGCTTACCTAGAAAAGGCAGAACAACACCTGCTTCCTTCAGGTCCTTACCAAAGCAACTTCCAGTCCTTTGCTGAGACTTGTCATCCTGGCTCTGTAAGGAGCTGCTTGCTCTTGCTGTTACCCTGGGATCTCTGTCACCTCCCCTCCCTCAGTGCGGGGAGATGGCAGGTTTCTGAGGGGCTGCTGGAACCTGTGTTTGCAAAAGTGGCTCCTGCCATGCTCTGCTCCAGTCTAGCCAACAACTGGAGATAGCACAGTTGTCCCCTTGTTGCCATGGGAAGTAATGTGAGACTTTTGCCTGTGTTGCACCTCAGCCACGTAGTTGATTTTAATGATTCCATACTTCTGTGGGGCAGAGAGTCTTGCCCCTGTCGAGGCAACCTGCTTGAACCTCTCAGAGCTGTCAGCCACCCGCCAAGGGCCCTGCCTGTAGAAATGCAATAGGAAAGTGAGGCCAGGTACCACTCAGAAAGGCGGGCACTGCTGTAGGCAAACCAGGCTTTATTTGTAGTGTTTGCCTTTACTCATGAGGTGATGTCACTCAGCCTGTGGCCTTATTGGGGAGTTTAGGAAAATGAATGCTTTTAGTCAGTACCAGCCAGCTGATCTATTCCTGTTTGGAGGCAGATTTCATGCTGGAAAATGCATTTGTAGTTACCTGACAGAAAGGGAAAAGGCAAAGCTTTTCTCTACTACACAGAATGATTTTGTTGTTTAAAGTGATACAATTATAATGAACCCAATTCAGTATCTCTCTCTAAAAAGTCATACACCTTCAGAGATAACCATTTTTAAATTTTAATTCTGTTTCTAAGTGACTTGGTTTGACCTGTTTTGCTAGAAATAGTAATCCTGCTCATGAATACCATCTGCCCATTCAGACTGCTCGTGTACCAAATAATATCTTCAAGGCTGGAGCTTACGGCTTTAACTATCACATGATACACAGTCCCATGCCTCTTAATCAGAGCATCAAGTGATTTATTCAATGTGCTTTTTTATTTCCTGCCACAGCCTGCCCTCTCAGAAGTTTCCAAGAGCTCGAGGCGGCCAGAATTCACCCTCAGGGTGGGCTCCTTTCCGACTGGCAATGCTTTTATAAGCAGCAGCCTTTTCTGCTTTAGCTTTCTGTGGTTGTTTCCCTTCTTGCAAACTTCCCACAAAGTGGTGAACATTGTCAGATGGAGCATGTAATTCCACAACGAATGCAGCAACATCTCCCCTGCCTCCAAAGGCTGCAACCTGCTCCCAGGAAGGAGGTCTTTTATTTGTACTACACCTGGCACAGCAGGGCCCAGAATGGGCTGGCCTTTAGGAAGTGCCGCAATGGAAATGTTTTGACAAGATCGCATGAGCTAAACTACTTGGTGTTTCCATATCACATCTTTATGGAAAAGCTCAGCCTGTAGTATATTTGTATTTACATGGCCATGACCTGAAAATCGCATCTCATAAGCGAGCCCTGTGTCAACTGGTGTGCCACCGAATGCTTAGCCCAAGCTCACTTGCAAGATGAGCAGCCACAGTGATTTAGATGCATATAGGGCATTCATTTAGTCAAATTTTTTGCTGGAAATGTAACTAGACCTAGTTACTCAATCACCAGACTTGAAATCCAGCATTTCTTCTATCAAATTCGCTCCTGACCTTTTGCAGCTCTGTTGAATGAATGATTCAAAGATGTATTGAAGAACATTTTTGCCAACAATGGAGGGATACTACAGACAGCAGGAAAAAACCAGAATGTTAGGTCTCTAATTTTGAATATTTGTTTTGTGTAGGACTGTGTGCAGTGACTTCTTACTTTGCACCAGCTGTAGTTAAGGTTGATGCACCAGATCCACCTTCTAGGTGAAACTGCTGTTTGACAAGAGTGCAGAATCACTGTGCACACAGCAAGGAAGCAGGCAGGGACGGACAAGAGGAGATCCTACATGATGGTGTATACATTTCTTTGTGAGCCAAACCTTGGAGGACAAGGGCATGTGGTGAAGGTGGAGCACTAGTCCCAATTCAACTTTCTTCTAGGCATGAAGGACGGATAATGTCAAGGGAAGAGGACACCATGCTGTGTTCCCCTGGGAAATCTGAGTCTCCAAACACATGGCAGGTCTTAGCTTAAGCGATCAGATTGGTAACGGGCAATGACACTACACTATGCTGACTTAAAAGGTTTTCTGGATAGGTCTTTCCTGGCACTCATCACAACGTGGCTTGTCTTTATCGCCTCTGACGCTGATTCTGGTGGTAGAATTCACCGATGATGTTTCCATCAACTAACTCTCCTGGAACATCTGTGCCCCAGTCAAAGGATGACAGGCTTTCTCGTTCCCTTGAATCACTAAGGTACACATTTCTGCCCTTCGTTTCTATGTTATAATCCTTCCTTTTTAGACCAAGGTGGCTTCTTTGTGAAAACTTTACTTGTGAAATCAAGGGTCTTGCCACATTAAAGACTTGACATTGTGGACAGAAAATTTGAAAGCATTTTTTCACGTCTGAAAAGTTCCTAGAATCCTGTAATTGAAGACAGCACATCACCCACTCTTTCCTAGGGTGAACAGAGACCAAAGCTACAGGAGAATATTTTGAAAAACTGAAGGCCGATCTCCTGACTTGTACCCTGCGACCATAATCACAAGACCATCTTTCCTCTCATTTCAGTCATAAACTGCAGTAACGAAAACCAGAATGAAATGAGACAAAAGCATCTTTCTTTGACTGGAAAATGCTTAAATATTAAGATTAAAGATGTGGGTTGCTGATTGTCTTTAATTGAGGTCAGCATGAAATTAAGGAAGAGAACTTTCTTAGCATCTCCTGATATCCCTCTGAATGCGTGAGCTTTGATTCTGGCCACTTTATTGAAATGACAGCCTCCATCTGTGACCAAATTGCATTGTTTCCCTTACGGTCCCATGAGCAGAATATAGGAGCTGTTACACTGTACACTGGGTTGGGAGGGAGGCGGTTGCAAGAGCAGTGGAGTGTACAGCTGAGGATACCACCCCCAGCCTTAAATGTTGTTTTTTATTTATGTGTTTTAGGTGGAACATAACGTCTGTGCTGAAGAAGCAGAGACCTCCGGGGTGAGTCATTTGTGTATCCTGTGATTGTGGTTTTGTTTATCAGCCTGCCAAGATAAAGATTAGCATCCTTTAAAGCATGACTAAAAATTCTCGTACGTTGCAGCGAAATCAACATCAGCTTTCTACCTTAGTATTATCTTACAATTTTTGTAATCATCCTCATCCATCTCTTAGAGATTTTGTGTTAACAGAAACAAACATCTAGCTTTCTTAAAGGGCCTGTCATCGCTATCACTGGCCAGGACAGCATTAGTGATACTGAGGTGACACTTCTTGTAACATCCAAAATGTTAGAGCATGATTTCCTGAGTGCATTCAGTACGAGTAGGATATGTTAGAGCAGCTGGCATGCAGAATGCGTGCCACAGTGGAGAGCCTCTGGTCTTCAGTGTTGCCTTGTGAAAATACATATTCAAGAACCACCCTGGCAAGTCAGCACCAGCATAAGCACAGTGGACCTCACTTACGCGCAGCAAGCACATTTTTCCAGAGTCAAGTGTCTTCTTTCTGTCTCCACGGTGTTCATATCAATTCTGTCTATAGTCATGGTGACTTGGACACCAGTCCCAGCTACCTGAAGGAGTAGCTTCGTGTAAGTTTTTAAACAGGAGCCCTGTTGTATAGCCGGGGAGAATGGAGTTCTATTATAATCTGCTGAGCTACTCCACTCAGTCCCCAAGTGCCAGCACTAGTTTAAAGTTCTTTTCTCAGAAGACAGATGAAAGTGAATGATCAGCTTTCATTTTCTGCCAGTCATCAGTAGTTGAGAGGTAACTGAGTTGATGTCAGCACATGCCAGAACTGTGCAGGGAGAGCCAGAGACTCAAAGATGGTTCCTGAAATTCATGATGTCGTTGTTAGAAACATTTGAGCAGCAGCCTGAGGAGACCGCTCCATGCTGCAGCTCTTTGCAACCTCTTTTAGATCCAGACTCTGACCATAAACTCATGTTTCTGAGTCCCAAAATGAAGAATAGTAACTGCAGAACTACTGGATGGGGAAATGGGTGCATCTGTGTCCTAATCAGGAGATTGGAGCTACTGCACCACAGCTCTGCTGGTTTGAAAAGGAGCATAGCGGTGGCCACCTGGAAAACTCTATTTTCCCCTTGGCCATATTGCTCAGACAGTGTCTTGTGGCCAGGGGACCTGCAGCTCACACTGATACAGCATTTGGAGAAAGAGGCAAATGGAAGAGCAGCACTCCCAGAGAATGCAGGTAGATGAGCTCCCCAGGAAACCTCAACTTTGAGGTTTGATCCTTTTCCCCTAGAAACTCTGGAGAACTGTAACTTATACAGATCTGTGGTGATGCAGACATTAGAGGGCTATTGTGGAAAGGGCTAAGATGTGAATACCACATGACTGGACACACTGCATACACTAATAGTCCATGTACGCTCTTTCCATTGAACTACACTGGAGTTATTGTGAATGTCTTGCTGAGCATCTGACTGAACATATACCACAAACATTGACGAGAACTACTCTTGACCACTTGTGTAACCATGTATAATTTTACTCGTGTTTTCAGCTAACTCTCTTACCAAGATGAAAATTAGTAGAAAGCACTGAAGAAAATGGTTGAAAAAATATCTGTAACCAATAATTGGCATCTGATACCAAGTTTTCCTGAGGAAAAAAGCTGCAATTCATGAGCTGAATAGAACTTATTTAGAGATACAATGACAAGCGGGTAATGCCACAGTCAGGAAATCAGTACAGAGAGAATCCAGCAGCTTGTCAGGTAATGCTAATGGTATAATGTAATATTTACAACTAATGTATTTAAAGGCAAATATTAATGGACTCCTCTGATAAAAGATCAACTTTATTTTTCCATCAAAGCATAGACTTATAAGCAGTGTAAACCAAAACTATTTATAAGAGTAATTAATACGCTTGTGGGAAACCCAAGCATTTCCCGTAATAAGGATAGCCAACAAAATACCTGGTAGAATAAAAACTGATGAACTATGTGATATTTTATACCTCATTAATTTTTTGATGGATAGTCACCAAAATCACTCAAAAATGAGGAATATGCACTTTGTTTTCTATTTGTTGCCAGTGTAAAATACTTCAAAAGAAAATCTGGAGTACCCAGGGCTATGAAGTATGCACCGTGCTAAGCTGAGCTAATGAGAACATCCTGCAACTAAAAAAAAGAAGAACAGTCTTCTGCACATCAGGAATAACAAAAGGAGTGAGAGCTATGATCATTATATTAAGCCATGCAGCCACTTACTAAGTGCTAATCAATAGAGACAGATTTAGAAACAAATGTAAGTCATTTCCAGTAACAGAAGTAAGCAGAGAGCTCAGAAATAGCTTAGCAACAAACCTGCTCTGCCTGGAGGAAGCCATTTCTATCACTCGGGCTCCATTGCCGTCAGCTGTGACACACACAGGCCGTGGAGATGGTACTGTTTCAGTGCTGAGCGTGTGCAGTGTTTAGGCTCTTCTGTTCCCAAATTACACTTACTTGCAATCTGGTCTGAGCAGAAGCGTCTGTTTAAAATTGTACTCATGGTAAGATTTATGTTTTACCTGGACTGGAGTCAGCAAGAAACAAACTGACTTTGTACACCTTGCATACAGACTGGGAAGCCTGGTGCTCTCACTGTCTGCCAGAAGACCATCTCCAGATCTAAAGGTGTTACAGGCTGCTGGACCTTCACCAGGTGGTTGTGCTTATCACCCAGTATGTTGGGCACACCCTCAGGGTGAGCAAGATCTTAACTGCTCTGGCTTGGGACCTCTGCGCTCCTGCTCAGCATGTGGTTCCTTTGCCTGCAGTAGTCACGTACATGAGAGAGGAGACTCCCTTTCTGATTTCAGAATAGCTGCATGGGCCCTGGAACTTCCTGGTGGCCTAAGTACAGCCTATCCCAGACGCCCAACCCTATGGATGCTCTGGTTTCCTGTTCCATAGGCAGACTACAGATCAAGGAGATAGAAGAACTCCTTGGCTTCAAGGAGACCTTAAAGCAGCCTTCCAGTATCTGCAGGAGAGCTGGAGAAGGACTCTGTCCGGAAGGGCAGTGACAGGACAAGGGGTAATGGTTTTAAATTGGAAGAGGGGAGATTTAGATTAGATATTAGGAAAAAGTTCTTTCCTGTGAGGGTGGTGAGGCACTGGAACAGGTTGCCCAGGGAAGCTGTGGATGCCCCATCCCTGGCAGTGTTCAAGACCAGGGTGGATGGGGCTTTGAGCAACCTGGTCTAGTGGGAGGTGTCCCTGCCCATGGCAGGGGGGTTGGAACTTGATGACCTTTAAGGTCCATTCCAACTCTAACCATTCTATGATACTAAGAAAACAGGCTTGCACAAGTTTCTGACAGGTCTGCATGTAACTTAGACAGCACCTGACACACACAGATCTGGATTACCTTCACAGTCCATTCAATCCTTGTTAGTTCTTTAGTGAGCCCAGGGGAGTTCCTTTCTTTCTTCAGGTTTAAGGCAGTTGTGTTGGCTTCTTCTATTGCCGGTGGAGAAAGAGGGAGAGGGGCATTTTGGGGGCCAGTTCACCCCACTTATACAGCACACCTGTATTAAGATGAAATGATTTGTCTTCTGGAGGTTCCTATCTCTCCCCATTGACCATACAAGAATTTTGTTTTAAACTGTGTGTCTAGTTTATTAGAAGGAGAATTTAGATGAGATAAGACTCATACCTTGTCTGCCAATTGCAGAAGTCCAACTTCCAAGCAAAACTCTAAAGAGTTATCACAATTGCTATAAATGCCCAGGGAGATGTACAAACAGATTTCCCAGTCATTTTATGACATGGAGTTGCTACAGCTCCAATGCAGGAACTGTTTTAGGTTTCTGTGTCAGAAAATTCCACTATAGTATTTCATAGTCTCCTGTGCCAGGTTTTGTCTCCTTGAAATTGAGAAGCAGCTTTCTTTTGGTATAAGAATAGGAAACTCTTTTACTTCTGGAGAATTTCCAAGATCTTGCCAAAACTAAGAAATTGAGTTAAATAGTGACTACATGTTTCCATCAACATTGCACTGGTGGTGATTGGTACCTTCTTCCTTCACACGAGATGCTCCTTGCATGGAGATTGCCTAAGTTACCCCTCAGACAACTACCAATTTGGAGCAAGTCCTCTGAAGTTAAGGTGGTGTAGGTCTGGTGGCCATAAATGCAGACTCAAGCACAATGCAGCTCTGCTTATCCAGCATCGGCATTGTTCAGCGAGTGTATGCTAAACTTTACCTTAAAAGAGAGGCTTCAGAGGCTGGCGTGCAGACTGAAATCCAAATGGATGGTGCTGCCTTTCATCTCGCAGGTGCATGTCCCCCTTCTCCCTTGTGTTGGCATGGTGCTCATGACTATGCCATCAAACAGGTCAGCCAGCTGATCTGGTTGAAAACTTGCCCTAGAAATGTAGCAGATTGTTTTTCAGCTGGGTCAGTGGGCTGATCCAGATGACTGCAAGATCAGACAAGCACGAGCACTCCCTTTCCAGCGCCTGGGCTTAGTGAAACTGGGCCCTGAGATGTAGCTGTGACTATACAGAAAGTAAAAAAATGAACTTAACCAGCAAATATTTGAGGCAAATCCCAACACAATATTGTACTGACAGGAGAAGCCATAAAGGTAATTCAGTATATTAAGACTAATGGGTAAATTGGCATAGCAATGTGCAGCAGGGAAGCTCAAAGAAGCAGTCTCAAACTGCAATTCTTCATGAGAAACACAAATATTACCTCAAATAGTACCTCAACATTACTGAGCTCAGTGCTCAGAGATGTGCATTGGGAGTTAGTGACTTCTCAGTTCTAGCTGTGCTTTTGGCTCCTGGCTGCTGCCAGTACATTCACACTGCAAAGGTGAATCACTCTCTTAAAGGGTTCGTGGATCTGGATCTCTTCCCATTTAGCTGAAACCAGCTCAGCAGTGTTAGTCATGAGAGAGGTGGTGCCTATGCAGTTGGGATCACCCGCATTTAGAACAAGTAATTTCGTATTTTAGGACAAATATAATTTCTTTATTGTGACTAGAATAAGGAGATCCTGGGCTTGCTGTCCTTGCAGATGGAAATTCAAAAGAGGGCATCTAAAATTGCAGGCTCAGAGATGTATGTGCACGCTGAATTGCATGGTTTGATCACCCTTTTCTTTTTTTATTGTGTTTAGAGAAGTAACACCAATTAGAGACCAGAAACATTTTTTTGAACATCAGCTCAGATTTGCTCATTGAAAATATTACATTTTTTTGGCAGAACAGGACAGAGTTTTGAGTTCTTCACACAGTATTCTCAGTTCATGAATGTGCTCTTAAGGCTGAACTGTTCCCTTTTTCTATGCCTATATACAGTACTCAAGCAAACACAATGGAATGGCATATTGGAAAGCTTTTAGCCTCTTGTACCACTGAATACAATCTTTTTAGCTGTCTGCACTTTTTACTCATCCTCCTGCACCACTGACAGTAAAAGCCTGCGAGTTTCTTTTTGTCTTTCTTTTCTTTCTCCCCCCCCTCCCCCCTCCTTTTTTTTTTCTTCCAGCAGCACTGCAGACACAGTAGCACAGCCGACTCAAAGGAAAACAAACCAAAGCAACCTAACCTCCAAATTCCAAACCTCTGCAGGACAGGCTGCTGGTGTGAAGTTGAAAAGAAGCCAGAACATACCAGCAAGGGAACTGTGATTTCATCCAGTAGCCTGACAGGAACTCTGAGGCTTTACTGCAGCAATTTGTGCAGATGAAGCAGCATCCCTCTGACCGGGTCTCCCTGTCAAGTGCTAGCAGAGGAGTCCCCAGAAGGAGGATTCCCGTGTAATTCTGTGTCACCGCCCCCTTGCTTTTTAGTTGCAACTCTCTCAGGAGACGAGGTATGCTCTACAGGTTTTTAAACAGTTTTTATTCCTTAGTATGATGCCTAATTTCCAAGGGAAACATAAGCTGCATGGAAATGGGGAAAACCGATGAGAGAAAGTTCCCCAAGGAGGGTCATTCCCCTTGCCATGGAGTGGTGGTAGTCAGGTTTCTTGTGGGAGGAGATGCAGGAAAATTAGCCTGAGTGGAGGCATTTACCTGGAGTGCATCTTTGCAAGGAGATTTCTGGTGAGGTCTGCAGCCCAGTGGTGGGGATCCTGAGATGCTCCATATCTGGCATAAGGGCATGAGGGCTCAGGGGTGAGTAGAAGCTGTCACACATGTTTTGGTGCTTGTCTGGGGTCTGCTCAGAACTGGGGACTGATATTTGGGGTTTGGTATCTGCGCATTGGACTTGTGTGCCAGATCAGCAGGCAGGAGGGTGCTGCTGGGCAGACGGGGGAGAAGGTTTGGGACAGCGTGTGCTGGAGTGGGGAAACACTGACAATTACAGCAAACCCATTTGCTCCAGTGTGACTCCGGGGTAGCTCTGCTGAAAGCAGCAGAGTAATGCTGACAAAATTGTGAACGGGATTTGGCCTTATAATGTGAAAATGAGATTTGGCAGAGGGCCTGGAGGCGTGGTGGGAGCTAGTCTTTGAATATATAAATGCATGTGTTTCTAAAAACCCCTGTGCTGGTTGCTGGATAGATGTCTGAAGCCCTCCGAGCACGCATCCCCTTTCATAGGAAACAAAGCGTCTGTTGCGTTTCAGACAGCCTCCCCCACTGAATTATTAAATGCAACTAAATAGCTACAGAACCCCACTGAGTTATATAAAACTGCAATGTTATTTTCTCTTTCCAAATGCTACATTATAGCATCAAATGGGTGGCTTGGAGCAATGCTCAAGACACTTGGAAAAAAGAACAGAAAACAGTGAGATGATCATGACATAACACCATCAGAAAGGTTCAGACCGAAGCACAGGTCATGGGGAAATGACAGCATCTGACATAGAGCGTGCTTTGTGCCCCGTTGTGTTTTCAGAGTCAGTGCCTGTCCAAAAATGCTAATCTGGAGACAGCACCACCTAAAGAAAAGCAGAAAAGCACAGAGGCTGAGTGTTGTTACAGTGACTACTTCATGTGCTGGGTTTATTCCAAAGTGGGAGATGCAAACCGTGCATAGCATCCACGGTGGCTCTCTTGCACCCTTTGGCTTGCTCAGCCTCATCATTCTTCTTGTCAGATCCCCCCCACAATGCCAGAGCTGAAGCTGGTACACACACTAAGAGGGAAGGAAATGATTTTAAATATCCAGGCTCTGGAGCTGCTGAGCTGTGCAGAGCAGTTTGTCCACACTAGAGCATCCCTAAGGAAATGTCTATGTATGGAGGTGGACTACTGCTTCTAAAGATGGAGACATCCAGTGCTCTAATCAGACTAGAAGAGTACACAAACATTGAATGTGTGCCTTTGCTTAATTATCTTTCCCTTTCCAGAAAAGACAATTTGCTAAGAAACCCATGGCTGGACTGGAAACAAAACTATTAGATTGCTAATCAAAAATCGTAGGGAGAAATGCAGTATGAGTCCTATGCATCAGCAGAAACGTTTTAAATAGGTTGGGTTTTTGTTGTTACATGGTGTTAATATATTTGTAAAAATCGTGGTAAGTTTGCCAAAAATTGATTATGTTTATCTCATCATTTATTCATAGTGTTGCGACTTTGTGTTGTTGGTCTGCCTTGTCTATTTTAATTTTTTTTTTTTTTAAAAAAAAAGCAAAACCTAATCTGTATAGAGTGACTTCTTTTTCTTTTTTTTTTTTTTGTTAAAGGCAACATTTTTCTGCTGAATCTTTCTAATGCTACATTGACTATAATGAAATTCATGAAATTTAGAAAGGCCAGGCTTAAAAAAAAAAAAAAAAAAAAAAAAAGAAATGCAGATTATTGCAACAAATGCACAAATGCTTTGTGTTTATATTTTGATATCTGACCTGGAGTGATCATAAAGATTTGCAGAAATATTGAACAAATCACTAGAAAGTATAGTATGCAATGTAATTAGCACGAACAAGTGTGATACATTGTGGAAAAATCAGTATAGCTTTTGTAGAAAAAAATATATTTGACAGCTCTGCCCAAGTTTTTTTGGGAGGAGGGAGGAGAAAGGAGTCCCCAGTGAAGTTGCAGAAATTTGCCCCCTGGGCTTGTGTTGTTTGACATAAAAGTTATCTGAAAAAAGGAAGTGTAGTTTGAGGTGAGAGAGTTTCCTGATGGTAAGTTACTGTAGCTAGCAAAAATGAAAGTCATCTAGGAAAAGGATTTGAAGCTATGAGCTATTGGGTTAAAAAGGCAGAAAAGAATTGATGTTGTCAACAGCAAAGAAATGCACCCCAGTCGAACAATCCTAACTTTGCACGCAGAGAGAGCAGCGCTGAATTTTCTCCTCATACTTTGGTAGAAGAGATCCCTGAGTTACAACACATTTTTTATGAAGTTGTCAGCCCAGTGCTCAGCGAGGGAGAAGAAAAGTGAGTACAACACCAAGAATTATTAAGGAAAGAATAGAGAGGAAAATGTAAGCGTAGTAGCAGGAAATTTATGGAACTCACAGCTTGAATATTGTCTGCAGCTCTATTTCTCATGCTACAAAGAACAAGAAAAGGATCAAAGAAGGGTAAGAAAGCTGAAGCAACTAGTACACGGTGAATGATTAAATAGTCTGTGACTCTTCAGAACAAATGGAGCAGAGGGAAGATTTGACAATATATCTTGAAACTATGAGTGCCAAATACAGAGGAACTAGAGAGCAATTATTCCCTGTTTCACAAAGCAGAACTAGAGGGAACCAAGAGAAATGGGCAGGTAAGAGGTCCAAAACAAACAAAAAGAGGTACTTTTTTGCTAGCTGTGTAACTGAACTTTGGAACTCTGTGGATGCCAAAGGCTTATGTGGACTCACACATTTATTGGCCAAATCAATGGAAGAAAAATTAATCAAAGTCCATAAGCCAGTGGGATAGCACATCTGCCCCAGGAGGTTACTGAGCTGCAGATCGCTGTGAGCTGGAACAGATACTAAGCGTCACTGTACACTTGTCCCATTCGTGTATCTTTCTGCCAGCAACTGCAACTGATGCTGGGCTGAATTGCTCTTCAGTCTGATCCAGTCTGGCCATTTTTAAGATGTGACTGGAATCCAGCAGGAAACTGAAATGGGGAAAAAGCTACGGAGGCATACACACTGAAACAGAACCAAAAATCGTCCACCCCCCTCTCAAACTAGACAGGAATGAGGAAAGGTGAGCTGTCATAAGAACAGTGAGCAGGACCAGGCTGTTTCAACTGTGTCCATGCAAAATGAGTGAAGTAAGTTTGTCTTCTTGGAAAAGGTAAAAGGATACGTCAGGAGTGGGAGGAGCAGGGTGGAAGGATTCAACATGAAAGCTTGCCTGAGCTTTGTCCACACAAATACAAATTACTATCCACCTACCACACAGTGGACGCTGTCTGGACCTACAGCTCCCAGGCCTACCATGCAGGTAATATGCTTCTTTTAAAGATAGATTGTTATCCTGAAATATTCTTGGGGATAATCTTTATTACAATATGAATGGATCAGTAAGTTATGAGAAAACGTGTATATGGCAACAAGGTCATTTTCAGGCACCTCCTCATGCTTTTGTGAATTACCAGATTTTGGTTTTGCTTTCTGTTTGTGAAATATCCACCTAAACTTTTCAGTCCAATCTTAAATCAATATTTTAAGAAGAGCAGGGCAAAACTTCAGAAATGGTGTATAAGTGGTGAAAAGGAAAATCTACTTGGAGTTTCCCTATGAAACAGTACTAATTAGAATTAAAAAAAAAAAAAAACCAACAACAAAGCTTCTTTCTATGAGTTATCTAACTTAATAGTGTTTATCAGAAAAATATAAAGCAATTATTATTGTGAACTGTAGATATGTATTTTGCAGTGGATTAGGAAGGTAAGGGTGTCTAATATTTTCACATGGATAATAGATCCAGCTAAAGACAATGAGGAGATGTGAAACCATGGGCAGAACAGAGACGTGAAATAAGGAGATGTGAAAACTGCAGCCTGACATGACTCTACTGAGATTTCACCTCAGTTTCACCTCTTGAACTGCCTCAGTTCAAGAACACATTCTTTGCCTGATTACTTACTGTAGAACAGGTAAGAGTCTTTAGACATTGTTACAGACACATGACAATGCATAAGTGTAAAGAGACTATGATCCTGTGTAATTCATACATTTTAAAGCCATGAGAGGGTGCAAATTAAAGCTCAAAGTCCTGCATATAGGATTTTATACCATTTGCATTTTTCATTAGGCTTTTCTAATTCTTTGTAATGGGAACTACCCTAGCTTCAATCATTTCTACAGAAATCGGTTTCAATCAAGTTTTGTTATATTATCTAAACTCACTGCACTAAAGGCAATTTAATTCTAGGTCAGCATACATTGCAACTAGTGATTTACCTCAACAGTTTTTAAGTAAACTTTAAACTGGATTAATTTCTTCAAAATGGGAAAGCCAATAGTGGTCAAAGTAAACTCACTGATTCAAAACTAGTGATGCAAGCCCTTTTGAATTCTTTCATCTAGATTAGACAGTGGAGAAATTTAAGGGCCATATAATGTATGCCAGCCAGGTTACCCGCTCTTTTATTCTGGAAATGAGAACTAGAACCATCTCCAAATACACCCTTATGTCAGCGTGTGCTGACTTGGACTTACTGCAACGAAAAATCAAGTGTCACTGGGAATCAAGCCCCACTTGCAGTACGCGAGCCTGAACAAGGACTACAAACAACTAGGGAAGGCCACACAACTCTTGTGCTTTAAGCTCCTTTTGGAAATGTATAACCTCATTTAATTCCCTTTGCTTTCTACTTACTGAATGGTGGTTTCCTTCTCTCTCTGGTCTTTCTACATCACTGAAGCCAACTTGTCAAACATGAGGAAACCAGACATGAAATGTCTCCAGCCTGGATTTGTTTGTTCTTGAATTTGTTCAACAGCTGTCTCTTCTGACATTGATCTGGAAGTGCAGCTACTCACAGACTGTTTCTTCTCTTGGTATAGAGAGAACCGCATCTAAACTAGCATATTATTTTAACAAATCCCGCAGACCATCCATTGATTCCCCAAGCACAAAGCTATTTCACTCTTCTACTTAGTCTTTCAGATAGTTTACAGCAGCATAGGGAAAAAAATAGAGTAATTTGTTTCCTTGGGAATAAAAGTCACTATTCATTCCCTGCTGAAAGACTGCTCATCTCAGCTGACAAAAGATGCCCTTTCCAGAAATGTCTCTGATTTTAGATTGTGGATTAAAGACAGCTCACATATTATATATATTACTTCACAGCTTTTATTATTGACTTTATTAAACCATTAAAACATAGGTAAATTTTCCTAGACAGGTAAATATTCATTTGAAAGGAGAGAGAATGAGACTGTAGAAATAGCCCACAAAATCTGAATCTTGTGTTCTTTGTAATGCAACTTTGATGTTGAGAGCAAGAAGATGCTTATGAAAAATATGTAGTAGATATTTAAGAAGTTCTGGGAACAGACAGGGGTCCATTGACGCCTATTTCAAACTGCTGAACTAAATCTACTGTCTGTGAGTGTTAACACCACATACTGAAGAATCTGAGTATTGATGTGACCTGTGCAGGTTTTGGTGCTTGTTCTGTTGGCCTGGAGAACAGGCCAACTGTTCTGTTCTGTTGGCATAGAGAGGGAAATGCCCTTCACTTTAGCAGAGCTGCTGCGAATTTATATTGACATCCATGAATTCAGAAAGCATAGTACTTTACTAAAAGCCTCAGATTTGAAACTGACCAACAGGCATGCTGTCATATCTGTAGCAGCAGCTTTAATTATTATCATTAGAAAAAAATCTGCATGAGCATTCAAGACAGAAGAACATTACCGTTCTGATAATTTTTTTTAATTGTACCTACTTACTTCTCTCAACCATTTTTTCAGTCCAAACAGTTCATAATCTCTTTTTAGCACTGCTTCGGTGCATTTCCATTTAGACTATGGCTAACTTCTCTTCCAAAGATTTTAAAAGATGCCTTGCAAAAATTCAGCCAGATGTTTGTATGTGGTAGCCAGTTCTTAAGCGAAAATTCTAAGTTTCAGTAAAATGTATGTTCTCAATCTGAAATGCACCTATTCTTTGCACTTTAACGTAAATATTCCAAAGGTGAGTTGATGGCCATTGACTTAATTTTCATTGCTGTTGTTTCAGTTCTGCCATACAAACACACAAGGAAATGTACAGGATGCTTGGTTTCACAGGTCTGCTTGAGACAAACATAGACAACCTGCAAATGTCAAGCACCGTGTTGGCTCTGATCTACATCTGCTGCTGAGGAGGACTGGGCAGCAGCAGAGGTAACCGCAAAGAGCCTTGGAGTTATTGGCAGGCAGGAGTTTCATGTCCCATGAGGCCAGTAGAAACTGTTGTCTTCCTGCCACTGCCAGCACCGAGGAGTGACACATACATGTAGTCTTCCTTCAGAAGCTGGAAGATCTGAAAGAAAGATAAAATAGTGCTATCTCTTATTTTTGGTAAACAGGAAGCCCTAGTTCAGATGTAAAAGAGACTTCTCTTCTTCTTGGCTGCAGGAAGTAGAGTGGCTTCACACAAGCATTACGGAGTTTGCCTCAAAGCAAGAACGCCCCAAGCTCAGGGGTGGGGTGGGAATCTTGGTTTACTTTCCTCTTTAGTAGCTGAAGTGCCAGCTGTCATAGGCCAGACCAAATTCTACCACATTTTCTACCAGTTTAAAATAAACTGGCTTAAAAGTAGGATTTAGTCTGCTGGAATTAGCAACTAAATGACATCTAAACTCCAGGGTGTCGAGTCTTCCCAAAGTCCCTAAGTTCTCTCTGTGGTCACTGATGAGAGCTGGGTGCCCTTGAAGGCCACTTGTCTCTCTGAGCTGAGATCTGGCCTTCCCAAGCACGGGTATCTAACCAGGGGCATGGGGTGCTGCCAGGGCTCCCATGCCTGCAGCTCCCCATGGCTGTGCTGCATAACCTCGCTTGGCAGCAGAGTGGCATGTTGGGCTCCTCATTCCTTCTGGTTTTAATGAAGTATCAGTGACACTTGTCTAGAACTTTTTTTTTTTCCAGTGATTTAAGACATTTCCAAGTGCAGAAGTGTTACCTAGGTGCCTAACTTCCAGAGAAAGGCTCTTTATTGGGGTTTGCACAGCTGGCCCTTGCAGGAAAGTTGCTCTCTTGCCTTGGACCAAAGGTCTGTTGATCCCAGTACCCATAGGTAAGCCAGGGACAGGTTGCATGAGGACCAGCATGAGCAGCAGCCACAAGTAAGTGTTGAGGTGAAAAAAGAAGAAACTTGGCCATAAACAGATGCCATGGGAAAGAGTAGGAGAAAGAGGGTTTATGCAGGGAATACCCAGGCAGATGGAAGTTTGTATTTGCAGATGAGTTAACTGCTGTTACCTCGTGTGTATCTGAACTTTGTCAGGTGGGTCCTGGGATCCTGCTGTCTGAAGCATTCCCAAGATCTGGCTCCGTCCAGCCGTGTAATCCTTGCAGGCAGCCTGGCTTAAGTTTTACAAACCCAACATGCCACTGAGGTAGCCAGTGGGCCCTGGGATGGTAACTGAAAGGCGGTCACAGAGCTGAAGCAAGCCCTTACCAGGTAAGGCGGTGGAGGTCAGGGAGCAGGAGGCCAATGTGCCAGGATGTGAGAAGGATGCACAAAATTAAGGACACTTGTGCGCCCTGTGGACCTTTCTCTGATTTCAAGGATCAGGAAAGTTATGGCAAACCAAGGCATGTACAACTACATGAAGGACTGTGCTGCTTGTTAACATGGCCTGCAATGTACTGCTGCCACTTTCAAAAAATTAAAAAAATTAAGTGTCCTGGCCATGGGAGGTGAATTCCTAGAGAGGGTGAGAGCAGTGACAGGGAGCCAGGGCGCGTTATAGATTTATTTGCTTGTGTGAACCCGCTCTGACAGGGAGCCGACGGAGCAGCATTTAGGGCCATCCTTTCTTCCAGGCCTCCCAGCCAAGTGCCAAAGCCCAGCTCCAGCAGCCGTAAATCCACTCCAAGAACATACTCGGAGCAAATACCAAAGCAGAGGGCAACCTCTCCTTCTCCATGGAAGCCCCTCACCATGAAGGGCCCTCACAGCATCACTGGGGAGCGGGTTGCAGTAGCCTGGCAGCACCAGGGCGTGTACTGGGTATAAAATACGTGACACGGATGTTAAGAGCGTTTTTAAATATTGACATTACAGCTCGGGGCGGGGGAGCTGGCGGCGATGTGAAGGGGCTGAGCCGTCAGGCGGGGAACACTGGCCGGGAGCCGCTGTGGGGAGCCGCGGCGGGGCTGCCCCGGTGGCACCCGGCGGGCGCAGGCGCCCTCACACCCGGCCCGGCCACACCGCGGCCCTTCCCGCAGCACCCTGTGGCCGCCCCGGCCAGCGCTGATACCGCCCGGCGGAGC
>VXBW01008502.1:1068417-1174181 GCA_013400375.1 Thinocorus orbignyianus
CCTGTGTGCCTATGCGGGGGGGGGGTCCCCGCCCCTTCCCCGCCGGCGGGGTGGGCGCTGCGGGAGCCGTGTCCTGGCGGGCCGGGCTTTGCCGGGCGCTTCTGCGGGACCGGGGCGCAGCGCCGGGCTGGCCGCAAGGCGTGTGCTGGAGATAGGAGATAGCCGGGGGAGAAAAGCAAATGTGGGCCGTTCACGGAAACGCGATAGTGTCGGTGGAGGTGGAAATACAACAGTCGCGGCACTTGGGCACCTGAACTGTGCTTTGTGATCTGGCTTGTTCTTTTATCCGCTGAAGAGTGGGCAGAAGAGCAGTAAGAAGGCTTCTAGGTATTCTCTGAGCGTGGGGAGAATGTGTAAAGATGCTTGTCTGAGGGGGTAAAAAAAATTAAATCTAAGAGTTGTCCATTACCCGGTATCCCCAAATGAACTGAAGAGCTGCCTTTTACTTGCCTGGCCAGTGAGAGCAGGGAAAGCAGGTGCATCACTGGAAGCGAGAAGGAAACCTCTTGTATAAGAGAAAGAAGAGTGATTGAAGACATTCGGGAAGAACATCATGTGACTGAAGGTGGCAGCCTAGGAGTTGGAAAAGCATCAAATGTGGTTATGAATGGGAACTGGCTAGGGAAGAAAATCTGGATGGGAGACTTTATTTTTTCTTTTTAGTTGTAGTGTCACATGAATCAGTAAGACTTCAGTGTAAGGATCTAGAGAAAATTGGAGTTAGTGACACAAGCTTGTGTCAGTAACAGTGTCGTACTGTTGCTTATGAGGTGGTGGGACAACCTTTGACAGAAAAAAAACAGCAAGGAGGTCCATTTCAGTCATATATATCGTAATCTTATGCTCTATAGCAGGAAACAGATGTCTGGAATGCTTAACCCTTCCTGAGGGAAGTATCCGAATTTGCTTTCTTGGGTAAGAGACTGTTTGCTTGGACCTTTTGTCATAACAGGGCTACAGTGTGGTAAGGAGTCAGGAAAATACTCCTGAGGTCTCCTTTTTGCTTTTAATCGTAGGCTCACAGACCAATAATGCAAAGAAGAAAGTATCCTCTTGGATATCTTAGAAGATCTGTGCTTTAGTCTTGGTTTCTGGTTCACATTTAAAATAGAGTCGGTGAAGAATAAGGATGCTTTCATATATTGTCATAGATAAGAAAAAAAGATCAGCTTTCTCTCAGGTATTTTAATTCTACTCTTCTTTCTTCCTCACTCTGCTTTGGATAGAGAATATTGCAAGCCAAGAACAAGTAGCTTTTAATGTCTGTCTTCTAAAACCAAAGTTAATAGTAAATGAGACCTCAAAATCAGTTGTCACTTGGTTGGTAAGACTGTATACAGATTTCTTAAGAGGAACTTTTTTTTGTCACTCCCTTTCTGCTTTCCCTCTCTCCTTCCCTATTAGTTTTTTATCATACTCAAAGGCAGCCTTCCATCAAAAATATTTAATTAATTGTAAGAAGTTTTTCTGTTAGATTATTTTAGTTAACTAAGATTCCCCTTAAATGCTTCTTTTGCTTCCTCCTTTCTATTAGTCCTTGGTAGGTTTTTTTGCATAGCTCCACATCAGTTTTTAGACAGTAACGAGAGAAACTGTAAGTACCTTGAAAAATATCATAGGATCTGTTGGTAAGGTAAACGTTAGGAAAGAGTAACTACATTCTTAGCACTTACTAAAAGCAAGTTGTTGCTTTTATATAGTTCTCTTCACAGTTAAGCTGAAAGAATCTAAGCAAATCCTATAAAATACAGAACTTCCTGAAGTGTTTGGTCATGTTGTTATTATCAGTGATTTCTTTAATATACAGTTATATGGCCTTGCAGCTTGTATCTAATTTCCTTTGTATTTGAAGAATGTTGTCATGATGGTCTTATTTCAAATAAGATAATGTTGCATGTAGAGGAATTCTGAAGTAAAACTGGTTTTGATACTTGGATAGTTCTGTGGGCAGAAGGGAGCAAAGGGAACATAGGGTGAAATGATTATTTTGTAAGAGGATTCTGGTGTGCCAGGAAGTGCTTGCTGTCCAGAACACACTTGCTTGTCCTCTGTGGGTGAATTTAAGCTCTTTGGAGGAACATCCATCATTGACAAGATCTCAGTAATACCTGTTTTATTCCTTGAGATGTCAGGCTTCATGAGTTTTCTTAGTGAAGAACTGTAGCTTCTGTTGCCTGAGATGTCACTGCTTCGTATTGTTGATTGTACTTTAAGGTCATCTTTTATGTTTGTTGGAAAAGGATTGTGATAGGCAGTGGAGAGAGATCTCTGTCTGGTATTATTTTGACTCTTTCTTTTCCAGTTCAGAGACAACTGTGAGAATGTCAGTTACTCTGACAAATTTTTGCTTGATGAAGATTCATAGGCCTTTAGATAATATCAAGTAATTGAGCTGGTGCCATCAGAGCTATCAGCTCTTGCAGTAGCACTGATCTGGAGACGATATTCCGGTTTTTAGACTGGGACAAGATCAGGTAGGAGAGACCTGTGGTTGTTTCTGTTCTGTCACCTGTATTGATTTGTCTGAACTGGTTAAGCTGATCAAGCAGCTGCTTGCTGCTGAACAGGGAGATCTCCCTCTTGCCTTCTTCCCTTTGCTGGCAGTGACAACTGTCTCATCCCTTAATATGTCAATTCAACAACAACAAAAAAAAACAATCCAGCTGAAAAAACTGATTTTCTGAAAACCTGTGGAGATGAGTCACACCAAGAAGGAACTGGATGAGTGCAGTGCTGGAGGAAAAGGAATGGAATAATTGCTGGGGAGGAACAGAAACACCTCTTGCTAGTCATGGGTTGTCAGGTGGGCTGAGGTGTCTTGTTTAACTGTACTGTCGCTGCTCCTCAGGAGGTAGGGGCTTTTGCTTCATCAGGGTGTCTGCTTCAGGTGTCATAGCCATTTGAGAAGAATTAACAAAGCAGCACGGTATGCACTAGGTCCAGATTTTCTTTTCCTCTGTTCAGATTCAGGTCTTTCATTCGAACATGTCTTTTAGTGACCTGTTGAGATTAGTGCATGGGAATGTCTTCCCTCCAGATAAAGCACTGTAATGTGTGAAGGGGAAAGGAAAGGAGAAAAAGATGCTATGTTGTGGTCCTAAGATTTTTCTTACTATAAGCTATTAGCTCTTTATGGTTCATGTTTGCAAGCTGGAGTCAGATTAAAATCCCATTTTTCTGTGAAGTCAGGTTTTTTGGTACTATTAGAAATGAGACTTGCTAGTATGGTTTTAGGTAACTATGCTGCGCTCTGTGTGAAGATAAAACTTAGATCTGATGCTGAATGTGAGAGCAAGACAGAATAAAGTTAAACACGGAGTTGGACCAAATGATATCCAAAGGTCCCTTCCAACCCCTACCATTCTGTGATCCTATGTAATTCGTTAGTTTATGTATGCTGAAGAAGGGATAGGTATGTAACGAAGTGATCAATGTAGTGAGATCCTGGAATAGTGCTATATCTTGGTACCTCTAAGTGCTGACATTTCTATTGTATCTTTGCTCTGGATATCTCCCTTGAGTTCCACTAACTTTTTTAGTCACTGCTGCACACTTCATCTGTCATATTCTGTAGCTGAGGTATTTTGTGGTTTTCTTGTGTTACAGAAGAGCAGGGCTTCTACTCTTCTGCTTTCTGGACTTCACTTCTTAGCCCTCTTCTCCATAAATAACTCAACTACAATCTGCTGCTACTGTGGGTGGGATTTTGCAGTGGTCACACAGTGGATGTCTTCTACACTTCTGAACTTGTGAAGTTCACTGCAAGCATCTGGGGCTTGCTCTGTGACACTTGAGTTTGTATGGGGTTTTTTTGAGCCATGTGAAGCCGGGGCATTGTGAGAGTATCTCTACCTTACATTGTAAAAGAACTTTTCTGTGCTTTCTGGAAAACTTGAAAGAGTCGAAAGCAAAAGTGGTGGTGAAAGTTTAGGCCCAACCATGATACCAGTGACCGTTAGACTGTGTCTATTTTAGAGTGGTTGAGTAAGCATCTGACAGCTTTGGCTAATCCTCACGTTTATGCATTCTTTGACCTCATTTGACAGTAGAGAAAAACCTTTCTGCTTTCCCAAGAGAAAATTGGCAAGGTGAAATATCAGAAGGAATTATTGTCAGGTAGTACCAAATGCAAGGCTTCTTTGGAAGCATTAAACACTGATGTTAGCTTCATCCAGTTTTATTTCAGCAAACGCCTGACTTCATCTATTCCTTTATAGTATTGAGTATTGTGGAGGCATTTATTGAAGATTTGTGTTCTTGGGGATGGAGGGGATAAATGACAAATAGCATCTAACTAGATCTGTTAACCTCAGTAAGCAACCGATTTAGTTAGACTTTCACCTATTAACTAAAATATGAGGAATGAGTAACCAAAGCAGTAATCTGAAGGGATGAGTAGTTTTCAGTGTTTTAATTCTGGGAAAGAGTGAATTAAAAAGGAAATTTTTTTAAGATTTAAGGGAACATTCCTAATAGTTCATAACTGAATAGAAGAAACTAATAGAAGTCCAGCAATATACTTTGATTATAACCTTTCAAGACATTAAATTTGTCTAGTTTTGATTCAGCAATTCAAACAGACACTGAAATAGTCTTACAATTAATCAGAAAGAGCAAATCTTTCACTTTCCTATTCCCTTCTTATTGGAAGGAAATAATGTTAATTTCAAGGAGTTGAGAGCAAACATTCTTATGGCTTGTTGTAGAGAAAACAAAACAAAAGCCCTAAACCATAAAACTTTGTGTTACCTGAGGTACATATTTATCTTTGTATTACTTGTGTATCTTTCAATTGTAAGGGGAGATTTGAGTCACTCAAAGGTGTGATTTCACTCTTGATCTGTAACTTTCAATTGGCAAAAGCTTAAAGGAAAGGAGAATTTCCTTTATGTGTCTGGATATATAGAATAAATGCTGTGTGGCATTTTTTTCAACTCCATAAGGTATTCATTAATCTAAAAGTATTTTTAGAAGCCCAAATTACTTCAGTTATGAAGCCGATTTGATTATTGGAGTCCTGCTAAATCCATACCATTTGCAGAAAAAGTTATCACATGATGATTGGTTACTGAAAATACAACTTGGCTGTGTATGTAGCCTTTATCTGGCACACTTTATTCATTTCCCCTTGCTTCTGTGTGCGTATGTGATGGACATCTATAGTTTGGGGACTTCTTAAACATAAAGTTGGGCTGTTTTTTGTGTATGGATAGATTTAGGGTTTTTCTCCATTGGTTCAGGATTTTCTTAAATATTTGTCTATCTAGTAATAGGTATACTGGGAAACTTCATACTCTCAGTCATTATTGTGTGACATTAAGTATAATGATCAATTTTTGTTTCCCCTTTGAAGTCTGTACTGCTTGACTCATTTTGAGTGCTGTTTAAACTTCAAGAATAAAGTAAAAATCCTAGCTGTTCCTTATTTGCGTTCCCACTGGATAAAAGCTACCTGAAGTGAGATGCTATATGAATCATTTTGACTGTAGCTCTCTTGATCGCTGACTGGGTCTCTTGCGGTCAGCTCTGTGCAAGAGGGGTCAACACAGCTGGAAGAAATACCTCTTTGGTGTAAAGCCTGGGTGAAGTGAAGGGTCTGCTTCCCTCAACCAACCAAAGCTGTTTGCATGTTGTAAAGCAGCTGGCAGACTGAGTTTAATGGGAATAACAGTGTATGAAGCTAGCAGATATTTATGTGAATGATTTCTTTTAATACCACCTTCAGAATTACTACCTGCTGCTTGATTACTAATAGAAGATGTGGACTTCACTGACTAGTTTTAAAGTTCTAGAAGCAGAATTAATCTGTCCATTGATGACCTCTTTTTTTTTTTTCTTTTTATTTTGGTGCTGATCATTGACCTTTCCTTCTTACTTCATTGCTCTTAGTGAGTACTTTAGACACAATGCCAAGATCTGTTATAAGCATTTTACTTTCTGGTTTTAGTTCTGTAAGTACTAAGCTTTCAGTTTCAGGAACAGGCTTGACTGTTCATAGCCCTTCACCAGGAGTGCCTCAAGATATTGCTTACCAACTCTTGCTTCTACGTCTCTAAAATATCATAGAAAGGTTAGAGTTGCAATGGACCTTAAAAAGCATCGAGTTTCAGCCCCCCTGCCATGTGCAGGGACACCTCTCCCTAGAGCAGGCTGCTCAAAGCCCCATCCAGCCTGGCCTTGAACACTTCCAGGGATGGGGCATCCACAGCTTCTCTGGGCAACCTGTTCCAGTGCCTCACCACCCTCACAGTAAAGAACTTCTTCCTAATATCTAATCTAAATCTCCCCTCTTCCAATTTAAAACCGTTACTCCTTGTCCTATCACTACACTTCCTAACAAAGAGTCCCTCTCCAAATGTATAATATCAAAATGCATAATCTAACGAATTACAGAAATATTTGTATGGACCACCAAATCACAATATGAGTGAAAAGCTTAAAATAATCTCCAGGGAAATACCTTGTGGTCTGCATACTTGTAGTGTAATCATAACTACAGTGTTTTTCCCAGTTGTACTGGAGACTGTACTATCTGCCATACTGCATATTAATGTAGGAGAATGTTCACAAAGTCTGCCTGGTCTTGCAGGGTTGGTCCGTGTAGGGTTGCAGCTGTAGAGACCCTTAATTTCTGACTTACCTTCTGTAGTAGACTGCTACTTCCCTTTCACTCTACAGAACCTGTGGAGATGAGTCTTCATCTTTAGATTTAGATCATTACTGTGCAACTGTGGCTGTCATGGCTTGCTTTGTAGTCTGGGGATAAGTGTCAATCCTAGAGCATGGAAGAAGGTGTTTGAGTATTTCATATAGGTATTTGAGTATTTGCATATATTTTAATTTGGGTAAGAACTTGTTAGCAGTCTTTGAGTAGGGTTCAGAACAAGGCTCACTCGGGAGCTATGCCATTTCAGCCTTTTTACTGCTGAATGTTTTACAGAAGATCTTCATCTTTCAGTTTTCTTTTGGAAGAAATTGCTGGTCTTCCAAAGTTTATTTTCTACATAAATTCTGGTTTGTGGTGGAATATTTGTCGGTTCCTTTTTCTAGTACCATGTGTTTCTTACAGGTGGTGTTCTCTGGCACTTCGGTTAAGTTTTGGAACAGATCCTTGTCTTCAACTGCTAACAAAGCTTGTCTCTAGCATTTTCATGGTATTCTTGTCAGCTTCATATTATTCAGTGCCTTTCAGCTGCTTTCCTTAACTGTATTAGAAATAAATATATTTGTTAATGTTGCAATGATTCTTTGAAGACCTCTGACTTTACCCATTCCTATCCTAAGGAATGTTTATTCTCTGTGCCTGCATGCATTGGTCTGAAATATGCAAATTTTAAATGGATTGGAATTTATTTCAATGTGACTATCAACTATACTGTAGCTCCTGGCAAGCATAGACTTGAGTATAGCATACAGGGTTAATGCAATACTTGAGTGTAGGTGGTGGTTTGAGAACCTGTGTTTCATTAGTGCTTTACTTTTTATCTTGTAGATGAATCACCTCTCATATTTTAGCTTGATTTCAGGTTCAACAAGAATGCATTCACAGGTGTTTCACATAGATGACTACACAAAATTCCATGTAAATTTGAGAAGCTGTTCTAAAGCACGTGTAGAATATGCAGGTAGCCTATGGCATTATTTCCCATTAACCCTGTCTCGATACTTCATTCATACTCAAAAGTAGGAAATTGCTGATAATCTGCTGGCTTGTAAAGGGGATGCAGATCTTCGTAACTCATGGCAGAACCTGATAACCTGCTGAATTTTAGCAAGAAGAACTTTCCTAGCATTGATCAGCTCATCTCTGGTGCCTTTTAGGTAGCTCTGTTCCATTATGATAGCTTGCATTGGTCATTATTACAGTGAGTGCTTCTTAAAACTTTGCACTAAAGACTCCTAAAGATCTTAACTAGCCTAACATTTTTCCCATGCAAGGGTCAGGTATGTCAAGTAGATGTTTATATGTAGAAAATCTAGAATGACATCAGAATAAAATATTAAAAAGTGCTATTTTTCTGCCAACAGATTTTACCCCTTCCCCTTTCTTACATGATGGTATGTGTAGTCAAAGCTTTTAATAATGTGCTGTACAAGTAGATGGTTGGCATTTAATTCTAGTCCTTGAGGTAGCAGTACTTTCCAAGAAGTGAAGGGCTTGCCCGTGCTGTATGTGTTAAGTTTAACAAGTTCACTTTTTAAACATACTGAAATTACAGTAACATAGTAAACTCAATTTGTGAAAGTCCTGTCATGAATTAAAGAGGTAATACAAATTAGTTTTTCTGAAGTAGACTTTAAAATGATGAACAAATCATGATGTAAATACTTCACAATCAAGCAGGACAAAAAGTTGTAGTTCAAGTTAAATGGTAATTAAATGCTGTTTGTGTTTCACTGCTGTGAATGATTCAGTACACTGTGATGCACCAGAAGCTCCATCAAAATTCATCAAATTGACCTTAATGGGACATTCTTAAAAATTACTCTCCTGACAAAGTAGAACAATTAACTAAAAGAAGTCAAGTTGCTGTCTGAAATTGTGCTAGGGAATTCATCTAAGACCTGGAAAGCTATACCAGAAGGTATTATATTGCAGATGTGTGAATGGGGGCAACTAACACTCAAAAACAGCTGGGATGAGAGGGGGATGTTAGCCTTCTCAATCTCTAAATCTTGATAGGCTTGAGTAATATGTCGCTTGGCTACTACCATACTCGAATATTCTCTTGCTAAATCGTGATGCCCTGGTAGGCTAGGGCTGTTGCTGAAATCCTGAGTCTTGCCAATAGCTTCATCATGATGGGTGTCAGGAGTAGAATATTCATTTTAACCATAATGGTTATGGCTTTTACCTTTGGAATTTTAGACCTCTAGAACATCATACAAATAGCATAGACAGAATCATGAGATGATAGTACACAGTTGAAACGCTACAGATGTAAATTAGAGTTCATTTAATAGAAGGAATGTCCTACGATCGCACTCCAGAAATTGTTGAACAGAAAAAGTATATTGTGGGTAAATGGGATTTTTTTTTAAGCTGTATTTAAACAAGAATGTTGTATACTTGTTATCTGTTACACTTCTCTGAGTTGCGCTTCTATCATTTGTTCAGAACTGTTGTTACTAATAATTATGCTGGAGAAAAGTGGGATTCAAGGAACATTCGTATTGGGGAGAGCAGACTTAAATGGTTACAGGTCAGAATATATCACAGGAACTAGACTGAACTCTAGCAAATATGTTTTAAGTTACCTTTGAAAAAATACACTGGCCAAGTTTGGGAAGTATAGTCTAGAACAAACTTTTTGCCCAAAGAAATTACCTGTTAGTTTCATTTCTCGCTGTCAAAAAATACAGAGGCCTGAAAATAAATGGTAAATGGTAATCTGGAGGTAAGTGGTAATTTGGGATTTTAATTCACTTATGTCACTTTCAGTGTGATGCCTCACAGGTCTGGGTCTTGGTCAGAAGAATGACATCTCTAAAACTGTTACTGAGAAGTTGACCTGCCTGTATATGTAATGCCATTTTGTGTATCTAGGTGCTTGCAGCTTTGGATATATTTGCTAATGATAGGTTTGCTGACTTAATTATATATATCTAATGGGTATTTTGGAAAATGCCTGTTTCTTTAATTTAGCCAAATCTAGCATAGCATTGATCTGATCTTATTTGCTTTTTTCCTTGACATTCCTATTCTACAACAGGAATGGGTGGTTCAGCCATCCATGTGACAGTGTTTCCTGACCATACACAATATGAAAAGACTATTTTCCTTTGTGCTTTCTGGAAAAAAAAAAGAGAATATAATTCCTTAAAATTGTCTTGTCTCAGTGTAAGACACAATGCTTTCACATCTGCTTAGAGAGAGAAATTTTCTAATTCTCGGGTTGTATAAACACTGAGCTTCATGGATTAAATTTTGTTTTAATACCTAGGCAGCAGAACATAAGCAGACTACATACTTACAGGAGGCTTAAGGTATTTGTAGAAGCAAGACTCTCAGACTTTGTGCATTGCCAGACAAACATCCTGTGTAGGTGAGGTAGGAATTAAATATACGTTTGATTTTGCATAAGGGTGGCATTAGTAAGATTACAGTGACGTAAACACACTTGTGTATACAGGAACACCATTGCTCTGAAGGTCTCAACATACTTTTTAGTGTTCATTAAAATAACACTTGTTTACTTTTTTGTGTACTTGACAAGCTTTCTTCTGGTTAGCTAAGGACAGTGCATGTAGTATTTATCCAAAAGTAGTAAGCATTTTTATTTTTAACTTTATTCTGTGGAGAGAAACTCTAAGTAACTTGTTTGGAAAGAATATTGATCTAGTGGGTTACACAGAAGACTAAAAGTGAGTTACTGAACTCCTTGGTGAAATCAAGGACTTTGTCAGAAGCCCAACTGTGCCAAGAAAATTGGTGTCTACCTTGCAGTCTTATGATATATTCTATATGTTAAGAGGTTATTTTTCATGTGCGACCTAGTGGCTGGAACAACACTGCCTTAGTATGTTTTAACAGGTTGTCTGCTTCTGTAACCCCAAATAGCTAATAAACAGTAGCGAAGGGCAGAGCAGAAAGGGGTTGCAAATAAAGAATAAGGAGATCTTCTGTGGTCTGGATGGTTACCTGGTACATCTGTTTTGAGAATGAACCAAACTTGAGTTGTTATGTTTTTGCTTTTGTTTGCTCATGTCTTTGACTATCAGATTTGTTGGATAGTTAGCAAATGTTCACT
The DNA here is from genome assembly GCA_013400375.1 of Thinocorus orbignyianus. NCBI lineage: Eukaryota > Metazoa > Chordata > Aves > Ciconiiformes > Thinocoridae > Thinocorus > Thinocorus orbignyianus. The sequence continues at coordinate 1,079,169 of VXBW01008502.1, forward strand.
TGCCTTTTATAAGCTATGCTTTTGGCTAATGGCCTTGCATTGGTAAAATAAGGCATCAGAGCATATAAAGATTTCTGTTGATGCTCTACTTGAATTGTAGGTTCCTGTTTTCGTAAAGGCTTGTGTATTGCACCTACTGTGTAACCTGTTTTGGCAATGTCAGCTGGGCCTTTGTTTTTAGACTGTTTAAAGTTTTGAATATTATCAGAGGGACAGAAAAAGAATGCTGATTTTTGGTGATGCATTAGTTTGATGCTTCACTTGCATTTCACCACCAAGTACAGACCTCAAGGCATTCCTGTAGGATTTGTTCCAGTTTGGTCCAGGCCATGCTCTATGTTCTTTTCCCTCTCCAGTTTACACAGAGGTATTAATTGTAGTTTTACTTAGTTTTATTCTTAGCTAATGTCTTTAAAGAGAAGACAGTCAATTTTGATGCCTGCTACTAAGAAGATAAATTTTGTTTCTGTAATAAAGCCAGCAATCTGTGCTACAATTGCAAAAACGTATTATAGAGTGTCTTAGTGTTAATAATGTGGTGGTGTTCTTCATCATGCCTCTTGTCATCAGCTAACAGAAGGTTGAGCTTAAATTGAAAGTTTTAACCCCAAAGTAAATCTGATATTTTAAATCACTGTTGATATAATCATATTAATGTTAAAATCATTGAAGAGGTCACAAGCATGTTCTCCAGTGCTTAAATGTGAAGTACAAGCCATCAGGGAGGGACGAGTGTTTCCTAAATGGAGTGGATGCTATATCAAGTAAATGTAGCGTTTATTGGCCAGTGGTGACTCATATTCCAATATACTTTATTCTAGAGAATGAGTGAAAGAGCTACAAGTTTTGAAGTAGAGGCTAGAAATAATTGGATTGATCAGTGGCTTATAGAAGCTACTTTTAATATCTACTGATAATACTACTTCATTTTACTCCCTCCTGAAAAGGACTTGCAGCCATGCCATGCCTGGTCAATGTTTGTCTCTTATCTGAGAAAGAAAGCTAGGGAAGGTAAATTTGAAGGAGTTTGTTGACTTCTTCACAACAAATAAAAGGTGGTTTAAGTAGTTCCTTTTTTGTTACTTCTACAAAATTAGGATTTTTTTTTTTCAAGGCTGTGGGAAGGCAGGTTTATTAGAGCGCTAATTTGAGCTATTGTGTAAACTGGAGACCACCACCAAACTTTCTGCCTCTCCTTTACTTTTATTGTAGCTGTTGGGTAAAGGTTACTGAAAGTAATAATTTACCTTTGTATTAAGGGATTTTTTCTTCATTTGGCTTGATACTATATTTTATTACAATGCTGCTGTAGTAATTTAGTAATTACTATTTTTTATTGTATTACTAGACATTCCAGGCCTTTCTGGGCAATGGGCAATGCATTGCTGAAAACATAACCAAATAAAAGGCCCAGTTCTCAAACACAAAGTACTAGCTCTGAGCCTAAGTTTATGGTGCATTTTCTTCCCCAAATTGCACTGATGTTAGAGATAATGCCATCTAATCATTAGCACCATGCGGTTAGGATATTCATGATTCAGTGTTCAAGCCTGCTAAATTGGTCTTACTTTTAAATACCATCATTTAAATTACTTAAAGAATTTATTTTTTTCCTTTTAAAGGCTTAAAGTCCACTGAAGTAAGTGCAGTGCATTCCTATACTTTAAGATGCTCAGCTGATGAGCAACCTCAAAAACAGAAAAGTCCAGAGAAAATACAGGTTTGAAGTGCAGGAAATAGACATACCACAACAGCAAATAGAAAATAAGTCCTTTGAGAGCTGTTGCAGGAAGGGGCCGGAGAGGAGATGTGGTATGATAGAGGATGATAGAAAGATGAGCATGAAGAGGGCAGATTATGTGTCAGATCATTCACGGTTAAGTCATTTATTTTTTTAAAAAAAACTTGTGGCCATTTTACATTTCGAAATAAATACTATCTAGTAGAGGTAGAATAGCTTTTATGAAATAGGATAATCGTATTCTAGAGGGTGAAATGGAATTTAGGAATGTGATTATTTTTTGTTCAGGGCTAGCTATGTGAAGCCCTGATGCATTGTGTGTTCCAGAACTGACTGTCCCGCTGGGACTGTGCACAGCAGTGGTGAACTGACATTTAGGAAAGTTTCTTTTTTGCTGTCTTGTGGCTTAGTTAATGTTTTAGAAGTTGGAGTTTTTCCTCTAGTTAAGGTGACCTCTCTGAAGTCTGAAGAGGGATGAAGGTACCCTACTTGAGTAGAGGTGTTTTATGTAGCATCTGCTTTTGTATTGCCAGGCACCACAGCAGTTAAAAATCTATCACCTAAAAATTCTGCAGCATAGTTGTTCCTACTCAGAGCAAATTGGTTTGCATGCTTTCTTGGAGTAAGGAGTGCTGTGCTGAGTAGGGTGTAGTGTCAGCATAGAATCATAGAATGGTTAGAGTTGGAATGGACCTTAAAGAGCATCAAGTTCCAACCCCCCTGCCATGGGCAGGGACACCTCCCACCAGAGCAGGTTGCTCAAAGCCCCATCCAGCCTGGCCTTGAACACTTCCACGGATGGGGCATCCACAGCTTCTCTGGGCAACCTGTTCCAGTGCCTCACCACCCTCATGGTCAAGAATTTCTTCCAATGTAAAACCATTACCCCTTGTCCTATCACTGGACTTCCTGACCAAGAGTCCCTCTCCAGCTCTCCTGTAGCTCCCTTCAGATACTGGAAGGCTGCTCTAAGGTCTCTCCGGAGCCTTCTCTTCTCCAGGCTGAACAGCCCCAGCTCCCTCAGCCTGTCCTCATAGGAGAGGTGCTCTAGCCCTCTAATCATCTCAGCCGCCCCTGCTGGACCTGTTCCAACGGTTCTATGTCCTTTCTCAAGAGGTGGATGCAGTGCTTCAGGTGGGGGACCGTGGTCTGCAACTGAAAGGAGAAGGTGACAAGCAAACTGAAACCTTAGAGTGGGGGTGGATTGGTTGTTTTTAAAAGCAAAACAAACCCCAAACCCACACCTCTGCAGAGGGTTTCCTATGTTACAGCATCAGCAGCACAAGTTGTTCACTGAGTTCCTCTTTGAAAAGCAGCTTGGTTAGGTGCTTAAATCACTTGTTGGGAAACAACTATGAAAGGGGGGAAAAAAGGTTATCTGTGTAAATGCAGCTTTTTTGGGAAGCATATTAATTATTTCTCAGTTCTCCTTGTATTGTTCTTTGTCTCTAGCTTCAAGATGGGATGAATAATGAGGTTATGTCTAAAACTGTTTCCAAAAGCATGTTTGTGCTGTCAGTCTGTTTCAGAACTTAATTGCAGGAAAATAAATAGGTAAAACTGAGATGTAGTTAGCACTTGTTGGAACTAGTCCTTCTGTAAGAAGTGCTTCATTATCCAGCGTGGTATCTCTTTACAATTTTTTCTGCATTTATTGCATTAAGAAGACAGGCTTGATGTCTTTTTGAATTGACGTCAATGAAATAGTGCTTCATCTGACCACTGACAGTAAGAATTCTCCCTTTTGCTAGAATATGGCAATATATGTTAAATCCCTGTAACAGTGCGAGCAATGAGGGGAGCCCAGAGACTGATGTTTCGGGTGGAAGGACACTTAAACATGACAACATATTTCTAGATCTTTTACAGCTGCATAGCCACTAGCTGCTTAAGATACTCAGTTGCAGTGAGTTGTGTTAGCTGTATGGGTAGGTTAGTTTTCTGTGAGACTGGATGTGGTGTTCTCAAGCTCTCAAAGGGGACCAATTATTAGGCACTTGTCTGGGGAACCTACACGTGCTTTTCTTACTGGTTAAGGAGGTCTTTCATGTAATATTAATGTGCATCACAATTAACTAGAAGGAAGACTGTTAAGGAGTCCTGTTACCATTGAGTGGCTAAGTAATTAGCATTTGTTCCAGGATTTGAAAATGGTAGCAAATATAGGTTACAGAAGTAAAAATTGCCACTGCGATTATGAGTGTCTCTCTTCTAGGATAGAGCAGAGGAAGTATTCAGACAGTCAGACGTAACCATACATGAGTGTATTTAAGGAGATCTTAGATCTTGTTTAAATAAGAGGAGGATTAAAATAACTTTCTCCTTTTCTTAGATTGAACACTCTTAAAGATGTGAGGGGAACTGTGATAACTAAAAACTTGAAGTTTTATGAAAGATTAATAAACCCTTTGACTACTTAGTTTACAACAAAGAATATGGGATGTTGGAGCTTTATGAATGTGTATTCTCTGTAGGAAACACTTGTCTTTTTGCCTTATGTGCATAACTTGCAAATACAGGGCTGGTGTATGTAGTGTTTTGTTTTGACATTTTTTTGCTAAAGCATGTACTAAGGGTAACTGGCTTGCTGTTTCTGGCCATTCTGGAGTGAATCTGGAGATTGCTGGTCTCTCTTATCATCTTAGTCTATTCTACCTTACTAATTACAGCTAAAGCGAGTAGTTTAAAATACCACTCTTAGGCAATACTTGCCTCCTGCCCAGTTCAGATCTGTTAGGGCTGGAGGAGGTTAAAGGGGTAGGGGAGAAGTAACTCTTAAATTGCATTAGCATTTGTCTGTGCAGAGCAGATACAATATTGTTCCTTTCCAGTTTCATTAACTGCATCTTCCCCAGTGCTTAATGTAATAAAGGTTGGTTGTCTGTTAGGGCAAAATAGAAGGGCAGGCTTAAAATGCATTTACATCAGCATCTGACTGCACAGTTCAGTTTCTTATACTATCTGTCACTTCTACCCAGAGCTACAAGGCTTAAAATGTTATGTATGCTGGTAGTAACCCCTAAAAGTGCATACTGTTTCTAGAGGGATACATTTAAACCTGAATACCTAGCTCATTTTACATTTTGAAAACTAATGAACTTTATTATGTTGACTTGCCTTATATGCACCAATTATTTTCTCTGTAATAGGATTTTGGTTGTGCACAATCATAAGCTAAAAAGAAAAGTAGAGCTTTAGAGCTCAGAAAATTTCAAATAGCTATCATGAGTTTTAAATACAAAGAAATTGCATACTAACCATGGTGTATATTTTCTTTTTAAAAAACAGGTGAACCAAGGGTGATATTCCCAGAATATATTTGCTTTTGCTTCCAGATAGAAGATAAATGTGTTAAACTGGCAAAGTAATTCTGGTAAGAATTTTCCTGTTACTTTTACAGTGAATGTCATTATATGTATAAGTACTCAGTCTTACCACTAAAAGGAGCTTTCTGTACTGTTAGTGCTAACAAACTTGCCCTTTCTTACAAGTTCACATTTTTCACTTAATAATTGCTTGTAGATATTTCTTGATCAAGCAGTTCTAATACACCTGTTATATTTAAAAATTATATTGAAAGTTATTCAGTGCTTTTTTTTGCATGCTCTGTTTGGACATGATGAAAATATTTACTTGTGAAGATCTTTACTTCAGCTGTTTATACAGAAATAAAAGGAGTTGATATTATGCCATAGTATTCATTAACTGGGTTTTATGTGCATCAAATGTACTTGTTTCTGTAGCAGCTATCACTGATTCTTGGTTTTGTTCTGCCTTCATCAGTTTTCTACAGCAGAATCTTGCATTTTTTTGTCTCGTTTGATTTACTGCTTATTTCAAATGTTTCAGTGTGTACTAGTGCTGACTGAGCAAGGAATGCTGTAGCATAGGAGAAAGCAGAAGGTGTTTTTATAAGATAAAGTTAATAGACAAAGTGTATGACTGCCTTACGTGCATTATCTAAATTGAAATTAGTTTGGAATTGGTACCGATGCTTTTGGTATTTTCTCCTGAACGTGTGCAGTGGAATTGTATGTTGAAGTAAGTACTCTACAGTAGTGGCTGGCACCCACTCACTTCTGCTTGAAGGAAAACACTGTGAAAGCTGGTACATCTAAAACATTGTAATTTTGAAACTCCCATATATATCTGAACTCATTCTTCTTTTCATTTTTTCCCCATGAAACAATCTGCATACTTTTGGAATACGTAATATGGCAGAAGATATGTTCAAATAAACTATTCAAGAACATGTTTTCTGTACAAGAGCTGCTTGTTTTTCCCTTATGCTTCAGGTCAAATACCTTTTAGAAGCAGAGGAAGATTGAAGCACATCTATTTTAGGAAGAAAAGCTGAAGCAAAGTCATAAGCTTTCATTCATGCAGGAGGGAATGCTGTATATCATGGGCTTTTACCTGATAGATTTATAACATGAGTGTTCAGGTTGTGGGCTGTTAGCTAAAGTTTCACAGAAATAAATGAAATTATCGAAGTTCATTCTTCCTATTCCCTTCCACACTACATTAGTATATTGATTCCTCAGTTCTACAGACATCTTTTGGAAGGTGGCATATAGGGGAGAAACTGCCCTCTCTTCCTCTGGTCTTTTTTCTATAAGGAATGTATTTTCTGATGGATTTAATTTCTGTGCTTTCCTCTACTTACAGCTCAGACATGAGCAGTGCCAGTAACTCATTGGCACGGGAATTCTTGACGGATGTCAACAGACTGTGCAATGCAGTGGTACAGAGGGCAGAGGCCAAGGAAGATGAAGAAGAAGAAACTCATATGGCAGCACTGGGACAATACTTGGTTCAAGGCCGTGGGTTTGTTTTACTTACCACACTGAACTCAACTATTGATCAGGTAATAGTTTTTCTTACCTGGTTATAATTTTTGTATTGAGCTTTGTGTGGATTTGTCTGGCTTGTCCTCTTCTTGATGCTGGTTTTCTTGTGTATATTTTATGACAGAATGTATGAGTTAATTGTGAAGACTAGAAGTTTGAAAGGATATGTTGCAGTATCATTCTGTCCTTCTGCAAGAACAGCAAAAGAAAAAAAATAATCATATACTGTTTGTCAGCTGATACTGATGGTTGCTTAACTTTTGAGTCGTGAAGGCATATGTGAAGCTGAAGTGCAGTAGCTGTGTGGAAAGAGGCAATAGGTTAGAATTCTAAAGAGAAATAAATGTTCACTGAACCTGCAATACAAACTGGCAGTTCTTACTTTGAGAAGGTCCACCTGATTTAAGGCAATAAAATGAAATTAAAATATACGCCTTATTTTGTTTATGGGCCATGGATTATATTTTTGTTCTAAGTAGCTTGCTCTTGAACATAATTGAAAGTGTTTTGTAACTTTAGTTCAAAAGAGAAAGCATTTTTAAGAGATCAGTTTATACTAGTTTTTTTTTAATATATAAAAAGACTGGCATACATCCCTTTAGCTGCAGATATCCATTTCCTGCTCTTTTCCCTCCTCATTCCCCTTCAGCACTTTTGGATATGCACGAGGCAATGCGTCAAATGAGATGTACACTAAGTCTTTGTGCTTTGAAACTGCAGAGCTTAGTGTTCAAAAAATAATGAAGCAAGTGAATCCTAGACGAGTTTATTCAGCACTTGTCTTAAGTGAGGTCAGCTGTTAATGCTGGTTAGATTCAACTTGGAGGTTTGCCTTTCCTTCATGAGGTAACTTGTGTTAAGACTCCAGTCAGGTCTGCTGGTTTGGTTTTGGATTCCAGTGGGTGCACTGGCTAAACAATAAATCCACAAGAATGCAATTATAAATAATTGCTAAGAAAAATCCTTACTGATTCTAGAGCTGTGGGATTTTTTTAAGGTGTCACTCAACTTTTGCATAGTTGCTGTTAATAACGGCTTCAGGACTGGAACTGCTGGAGAAGCAGCTGGCTTTAATGTAAGAAGAGAATGGGAAATTCAGCATGCCTCCTCTTCAACTAAAACCCACTTCTGAAGTAGAAGGGGAAAAAGCTTGTGGCATTCTTCATGAAAAATCAGCAATTCAGCAATTATTTCCCAAGGAAATGCATTATTTTTTCATGAAGGCGCAGGAAAGAGGGACTTGATTGACTGAGGAAAGTCAAATTCTGGAAGTGTACCACTGAAACTTGGAGAAGTTAATATTTTGCTTTTTCCAGTCTTATTGTACTTTGAATGCTGTATAGCTTGTTCCCATTTCTAGTTAATTTTGCTGAACAAACTTTCAGTAGCAAAAGAGAGTTGGGAGCATGACTTTGAAAAAAGCTTAGTTTTCAGGTATAATTCTATCGTATCAGTAGTTTTAGATTATTTTTTATATGTTCATTTAAATTGAGAGTCTTACCAGACAAATCGTAACCATTTGTTATATATATAACTGTAACTATGTAAGTTATCTCCATACATTTTAATTTTATTGCTGCCTTGAAATTTTGGAGAAGGATGTTGCTTCAGCTGCATATCCCTGAATGATATCAACTGTCAAAATTCTCATCATCATTTTGTTTGAAAATTTTTGATCTTTAGGAGCGAAACCATTCTGATAGTGCTGCATAGCACCCAGTAAAGGAACTGTTTGAATACTGTGCCTTCTCCTGTTCCTATGTGAAATTCTTAGTGTATAAGTCTTAGAATCCCAGTAGGAGTGAGGGGGTTTTGGTGATTATTCTACTTTTGTTAATTAAGAGTAACCTTCCCTCTTTTCCCCAATAAAATGTCAACTTTGTGAGTCAGTAACATCACTTGATAAATGTAAGCTTTTTCATTTGCTTAAGGATGTCATTTTGGAGAAAGTAAAATTTCTCAGAAAGTTCTTTCAAGTTACATGCTTGGAACTATAGAAGTTTCAGACTTGTCTTGAGCTTTGTGTTGGCTTTGTTTAAATCAACAAGTTATTTGCCTTTGACTTTTCTAGTTCTTTACATGAGGAATTCCTTCAGCTACAGAGATTAGGAGGCCTTTGTATAGAAACAGTTGTGGAATGTAATAAGTATCTTGGATGCTTTCTGTTTGGCTCTAGTTAATGACAATAGCACTGTTTGCAGTTAGGTCATTTTTTTCAGTACATAAAACAGCAGAAAGGTGTAGGGAACTGAATGTTCTATAGCTCTGTAAAATAAAGTAGCTTAATCCAATTTTTTTTAAGAGTACATAAACTTTTGTTTCTATTTTGTTTCTAACATAGGAGTTGACATGTCGAGAAGAACTTCTGACCCTCCTCCTGTCACTTCTGCCGTTGGTGTGGAAAATCCCTGTACAAGAAGAAAAAGCAATAGGTATGTTTTATTACTTACAGTATTAAGGACTTAAAGAAGAGGTTTGTGTTACTACAGAGCCTGGAACTCCCAACTAAAGAGCGGCAGAAGTTCGTTGTATTACATATCGTCTTAACATAAAGTGAGGATGTGGATTTTGTGGAGTTTTTAAGCTCAAAATTACCAATGTTCTTTTGGCATACAAGGGAGATTGAAATGGCACGGAGAAGGTAAAGGCTGTCAGTCAATGTGAAAGGCAACGCTCATGCTACTGCAGAGCTGAACTTGACAGTGGTGAGATTTTTCTTTTCAGGTGACTTTGGGGGAAAACATTTGAAAGATTCTATGATACTCTTGCTAATGTGAAGTATTTTTCAGTGTGAGTAAAAGTAAAAACATACTGATTCTTTTTAAAAATGAAAAGTGATAAATGCTGATAGTAGAGACAGGGTGAGACAGACTTTTTTCTTCTGAAATTGAAGAAATGGGAAGTAGGAAACGAGCTTAAAGCCAAGCAATGGACAAAAGTGTGAAAGAAGTGCAGTATTCTCAGGGGGACAGGCCCTGAAAAATAGAACAGTACTGGATGATTGCAAACAGAATCAGGCTGCATTCCTTAGGAAACAGTGTTCTGTGTCAAACTGACGTGCTGAGTGAGGAATCAAATCACAACGGTTCAACTGCCAAAGAGTCCGTTTAAAGTGAATTAAAAAAATGAAAAGAATGATAGGAAACAAAGTCTGTGCAAAATCTGAAACAGGAAATAGCAGTGGTTTGCTTGATTTTTCTTGTGGTTTTTTGTTGTGGGTTGTTTTTTTTTATTTTTTTGTTTGATTGTTCTGGGCTCTTGCATTTATCTGGTGAATTCTTTTCCCTATTAGAGGATAAAACAAAGAGGGTGCAAGAAATGAAGTTACCTGAGCTGCTAAGGATTCTCACCTGAAGTTCTTCCAATGATTTTTGCTATTTGAACTTGGGCAAATTGAAGGCTTTTGTTAGTATTTGTAGACTTGGAGCTTTTAAAATGCCAGTTTTATGGCAGTTTTATGTAAGAAACTTTCCTGCTTGGTCAGTTGCATCATTCTTTCATGGTCCTGTAAGCATGATTAAATTAAAGAAGCATTTTGCTTATCTTCTGAGAGCTAAGTGACTTTTCCAGGGTTAGTTTAAAATGTTGTTGTGTGAAGAGGTTTTAAGATGTTTTGGTTTTGCATTTTGCATAATGTACAGTTTTTTGCTTCTCCAGATTTCCCTCTGATAGTATTGATCCAGTAAACGTGTATCCACTTGTGCACTAAACTTTTTTGGGGGGCTGAAATAAATCCACCTGTATTGGACAGGGTTTTTTTTCCTGAGTGGGAAATATCCTTTATGTGATAAAGCCCTCCTGCTTCCAAAGCAGATGTTTCTTCTTGAAGCATCACAACTGTGTTTTTGAAACAGCAAGGCACAGTCATGCTTGCACATGTTTTCTTTCAGTTTGATTAATGATTGCATCTATTGTGTAGACTTTGAGGAGGAGAGGGCTGTTATTGTTAACTATCACACTTCTCTAAATACTAAACTTACTGGATGGTGGCTTCTTGAAGTTGCTTTGTGCTAGGTGTTTTACTAACCAAAGCAACTACATGCAGTTCTGTTGCTCCTTAAAACTGATGATGGATTTTATCAAAGAGCATACAAACTCTTTCTTTGCCTGCTTTTTCCTCAGTTTATGATCTGAGTTTGCCAGTACAGATTAATTTGTGGTACTTGCATTTTATTCTTTGAAATTTTCTTGCTTGTTGAATCAAATTTAAATTTTATGTTCACTATTTTACACTGCATATTTGAAAGTTGGGTCTTTTTTGTCTTGGTTTGGCTTTTGTGGGACTACTGAACATGTTAAACATTCTTTTCCATCTCCTTCTTGTCCCTGACTTTTAAAATTCGTTACCACTTTTGTTTGGAACAGCGCTGAAGTAAAGACTGAGTACTGTATACTTGATCTGCACTGTTGCTTATGTAGAGAAACTCACTTTTCTATTATGGCTTTTATGCTAACAATATCTTCTTCATGCTTTCTGAGGGAACTGTAAGTTAATGCACCCAGTTCCTATTGCGTTGAGTTGCAAAAAGTGACAATGGGTCATCAAGTTGAAGAATATCTTTTTTCCCTCCCCTTACAGTTTTTCTTCACTTGTAGGATAGGGCTGTTTGGCAATGCTCATACTGGGACTTCAAATGTATCAGATTGAATACATAGAGTAAATAAAACTTGAGTAACTGGCTAAAAAAGCTGAATAATATTTTACCTCTGCTGTATTTGTATGTTTAGCATATCCAATTTTAAACTGCATATACCTAGAGGCTTGTCCTAGGTTGTTCCTTTATCTATAACCGGCCAAAAGATTTTCAGACTAAGCTTTCTTCCCTTTGCTTACCAAAAAGTCCTTTCATCTGCATCTTTTCTTAAGAGAATGGAATAGCTATGCCTACAAAAATCTTAGCAAACCCTCTAGAGAGTTTTTGTTTGACCCTAGTTAGAAAATGAACTGATTTGTCCAGGCTTTGAAAGTTGCTGGTGGCATTCCTAAACATGGATTGTTGCAGACTTTTTGTGTTGAAAATGTTGGCCACAAGTATATAAAAAACCATGACCTATTAATATACAAATTTATTTCATATTTTTAAGCTGAAAATATTAAACTATAAAATGAAGAAAAATGGTTTACATGTTATAATGTTCCTGAATGCTCCTTTGTTATCTTTCTGTTTCAACAGATTTTAAGATACCCTTTACATTGGATCTATGCCTGACCAAAGAGAACATTTCAAGTTCTGTGAAATCTACTCAGGAAAAACTAGGCTTAGATGGAAGCGCTCGTGCATCTCTTCAGAATTCTACTTCTGTGAAACAAAATCCTAGATCTCGAAAAACTGGACGCCTGCGCAAAACCACCCATCGTTACTCCGTGCGAGATGCAAGAAGATCTCAGCTGTCCACTTCAGATTCAGAAGGCAATTCTGATGAGAAGACTACTGTAATAACGAAACACAGACGCTCCCAGTTACTGCAGCCTTTTTTAACATATCCAGTTAGGGACAGCTACTTTCAAGGTAGAAGTGATTGCCTGCCTGCTGAGGCGGTACCAGATTCTAATCCCGATGCCCCTGTTCTAGAAAGTTCCAGCCAAATTAGTCCAACGCATGATCTAAACCCAGAGACTTTGAATGAGTCAGCTGCAGGAATTGCTGAGAGCAACATGGATAATTCTCCATTTGATTTATGCCGTGTCTTATTGTCACTGCTAGAGAAAGTGTGCAAATTTGATATTACTTTGAATCACAGTTCTGCTCTTTCAGCTAGTGTGGTGCCCACATTGACTGAGTTCTTATCAGGATTTGGAGACTGTTACAATGTCAGTGGTAGCACAGAACATGAAGTTTCTGCAGGGTGGACAGAAGAACCTGTAGCTTTGATCCAAAGGATGCTCTTTCGATCAGTGCTGCATCTTATGTCTTTAGATATCAGCAATACAGAAACAATGCCTGACAATTTACGAAGAAATCTAATAGACTTACTTAAAGCAGCATTAAAAATCAGAATTTGCTTGGAAAAGCAACCTGATCCTTTTGCTCTAGGATGCAAGAAAACACTACAACAGCCAGGTCAGGATGACCTTCTACTTTCTAGGTATCGTCACAGAGCCTTGCTTCTACCTGAGGTTATAGAAGGGGTCTTGCAAATTTTGATCTGCTGCCTCCAAAGTGCATCCTCCAATCCATTCTACTTCAGCCAAGCTATAGATCTGGTTCATGAGTTCATACAGCATCAGGGATTTAAGCTGTTTGAAGTAACAGTGCTTCAAATGGAATGGCTTTGCATGAAGAATGAGGGAGTAAGTGGGGAAGCCTCAGAGCATCTGAAAACCCTGATCAACAACATCATGAAAATAATCAGTACTGTCAAAAAAGTGAAATCAGAGCAGCTACATCAATCAATGTGTACAAGAAAGCGGCACAGACGATGTGAGTACTCACACTTCATGCATCACCACAGGGATCTCTCTGGCCTCTCTGTATCTGCTTTTAAAAACCAAGCTTCCAAAAACCCCTTTGAAACTGCTGATGGAGAAGTTCATTATCCTGACAGATGCTGTTGCATTGCTGTTTGTGCACACCAGTGTTTGCACTTGTTGCGACAAGTTTCTTTGAGCAGTACTTGTGTTCAGATTCTCTCGGGTGTACATAATGTAGGAATATGTTGTTGTATGGATCCAAAGTCTGTGATTGTCCCATTGCTTCATGCTTCCAAGTTACCAATACTAAAAAACTTCCAACAGCACATACTGAACATCCTTAACAAGTTTATATTGGATCAGCTGGGTGGAGCAGAAGTTTCTCCAAAAATCATGCAGGCATCATGCAATATATGTACTGTTGACTGTGATCAGCTTGCTCAGCTGGAAGATGCCTTGCAGGGCAACTCTAGTGATGCTGGTCTTGCATCTAGTTCTTGCAGAGTTCAGGGAATTCTGCCGAGCAGTGGATCTGAAGATATGTTGTTGCGATGGGATGCATTGGAGGCTTATCAGGACGTTGTTTTTGAAGAAGACAAGCTGCGTGGCATGCAGATTGCAAGCCATATTTGCCACTTAATTCAAAAGGGAAATGCAGTGGTCCAGTGGAAACTATATAACTGTGTTTATAATCCTGTGCTTCAGCGAGGGGTTGAGTTTGCTTGCCATGCTCAACAACTGGGACTAACATCAGCTGATAAACACACATGCAGTTACCATAACCAGTGCTTGCCTTCTGAAGTACTTCAGATATATTTGCAGACGCTCCCTGTGTTACTTAAATCCAGGTTAGTTGATTTTCTGTTTATAATGGAAAGCATGCTAATTATATACAGAACTTTGTCTGTTTGTTACTGATCAGAACTGTAGGCTGCACTCGGATATTGTAGGGTTGGCAGCAAGATAAATACTTGAATAACCTGAGTTTTAATCCTAAATTCATAACCCGTAGGAAGTGAGGACTCTCTGCTGAGGAGTTATGGTCAAGACAAAGTGTGTAGAAACAAATAAAATCTCTGTCCAGTGTGATATGCTCTTTACTACTTCAATCCTCATGCTAAAGTGAGTCAGGAATGTTGAACAGATTGATATGGCCTTTTGCTTAGACTACTTCTATGATCTGTCTTCTAGAATGGTCTTCATAGAAACCACCTTTCAAAAATAAGGCTTGAGAGTTTTGCTTGGCCTGAAATAACTGTTTCGTACTTAACAAAATCTTGTTCCTGGAAACATTTGGGGGGGTTTGGTTTTGTTTTGGTTTTGTTTTTTAAAAAAAAAAAAACACAACAACACAACAATCAAACAAAACCAACACAACCCACAAACCTTCTTCCAAGATGTGACAGAGAAACTTTCCTGTTTATCAATGAATTTATGAAATTGTTGTTTAATAAAATATATGGAAGTTTATTCAGAATATTAATGTGTCCTTTTATTCAGGAAAAGTTCTGATCTTTTCTGTTGAAGTCCTGATGCTGGATTGAACTTAGTAGGTTTCTCTTGAGACAGTCATGCAGAATAGACTAGTATTCCAGTTAACATAAAGGATTGTTCAATACATTTTCAACTTTTATCCTAACCTAAACTGTATCAGAAACTATTCACTTCTCAAAGTACACTTAGTGGCAAAGAGGCAAGAGAAATAAAGTTTAGATTTATAAAAGTTTACAATACCCTGTTATTGGTTTAAAGATGGGAATATACAGGTAAGGACGTGATTCTTTTGGTTCTGGAGTGTGTAACTCGGTTACAGTAAAAGCTGATCCTGGGGGAAGGAGATGGGAGGGTAAGGAAGGTGGATGTCTACAAACAAATGTAGTAGACTAAGAAGCTTACAGATCCTTACTCCAAATTCTCTAAGAATTCAGTGTAATACTTGGAGCAGAAAGAATTGGAAAGTATACATGGAAACAAATAAACAGAAACATGTTTTAGTATTGGGCATCCCAGCAAAAGAGTGGCTCAAAATTATACTTGAAAGGTGTTCTTCAATTCTATCTGAAATACATAGTCCATGCAACTAATAGACATAGCTAGTAAAATGTCTTAACACTTCAGGTTTATATGAGAAGGAATATCTGCTTTCTGGTGAAGACACAGAACAGAGAAAAATAAAGGTATTTACTAGCTCCAGTTGCTTAGGGGAGGAAGTACTACTAAGGAGCAAATGTCACAAAATTAAACACTTTTATTGTTTTGAGCATCATACATCTTTGTGGTCTACGTTTATAGATTAATCAGTATTTCCTACACAATATCCTACAAACAAATTGGATTTTTTTTACTACCAGATGGATGATGCTTACTTGAGGTTCTAGAGTACTGCAAGCAAGTTCCTCCTCGCTTTAATTTCCAGTAATTTACAGCATTTACTGTAAACATGGTCAATCCTTTGTGTGTAGAAAAGAGGGTTATTTTTGGGTAAGATGGGTCATCTGAACTATGTGAATTTGTGGCTGATTTATAAGGTAACTCTTATGCTTTGTCTTGCAGGATAATTAGAGACTTATTTCTGAGTGGTAATGGAGTGAATCAAATGACTGAGTTAAATTATTTGGATACTTTAAGAAGCCGTTCTTTGAAAGTGTTAGAGACTTTGATACTTTGTCTTGGTGATCAGCAGAAAGACCAAGCAGTACCAGAACTGGAAGGTCTGAACAGCGAACAAAAGGAGTCTACGTCTGACTTGGCTGCCTCTCTTTGTAGCCAGCATCCTGTTTCAGAAGTTCCTCAAAGCCTCAGTAAATTTTATGCTGGCTTGAAAGAGGCTTACCCAAAAAAGAAAAAGTTTATGATCCAAGACATTCATGTCAATACAATAAACCTCTTCCTCTGTGTTGCTTTTTTATGTGTAAGTAAAGAAGCAGATGGTGATCTGGATTCAGCCATTGACTCTGAAGATACGTCAGGATATGATAGTACAGCCAGTGAGCCATTAGGCCACAAATTGCCGTGCCTGTCACTGGAAAGCCTTACTTTGCCCTCTCTGGAACATATTCACAGGACTGCAGATATTTGGTCCATGTGTCGTTGCATATATTTGTGTAGTTCAGTATTCCAGAGACAGTTCCACAGACTTGGAGGCTTTGAAGCGTGTCATAGATTACTAATCCTGATAATTCAGAAACTTGCAAAAAATAAGGAAAAAGAGCAAGAAAAGGAGAGAGTGTTGAGTGAAAGTAGTAGAAGCCCACATGAGAGTCCTCATGGTGAGCTTCTCAACAAGGATGACCCAGTTCAGTTGGCTAAAAGCCGGGAGGTGACACAATTGCAGCTTGACAGTTCCACCAGTCTTGCTGCTGCAGAACAGTTGGTGCCTGAACTGGCCTCCTGTGACAGCTCTTTGAGTAGGGAACACACTGCAGTTACTTCAGCTGCCAGTCTTGAAGGGTTAAAGACTTCTGGAAGAGAGGAGACTGAGTGGGCACTTCAAGGTATCAGACTTCTGGAAGCTCTGCTGACAATCTGTCTACACAGTGCGAGCACCATGCAGCAGAAGTTGGAAGTAGAGGTGTTTCATCAGGTACTGTGGAACTTCCCTTAGCTTTTGTTTTACTCATATTTGTTATATTCAATTTTATTTTAATGGTAAGTTAGTTGAAAGATCTTTCTAAGATGAAAAAAGCTTATACTGCTGTTATGGTACCATATTTTTTGTGTAGTTCTAAAATCATAGGGTTAAATGATGTGCTTAGTGGTCGGGGGTAGTGGTTAGCAGCCAGGGAAGAATGGGAGCAGGTGGATGAACAAACTGGCAGTTGCTGTTTCTGAGGAGTGTCAGCTATTTGGATTCAGTCAGATGCTGGTGTAAGGACCCTGTACCCCTTTGCTTGTTCTCCGGCATGGTCCGTTGTCCTTTGCTCTTCGGGGTTGGATCCCCTGTTCATGCTAGTTCCTTGCTTCTCAGGGGCTGGGAGAGAGCCTCCCTAAACAGTAGGTTGATAGAGGCTGGGTGAAATTTTTACCTTGGTCACTACTTTGACATTTATTTCTGATTTATTTTTCATGTATTTGTTAGTTTGGGCCAGCACAGTCAACATGGTTAAGGGCTTTTTTTCTGGGTTAATGTATCTCAAGTCCTAGGGAAGGCTGTGAACCTGGCAGATGATGATTTTGTTTTCCTTTTTCTGCATAATGTGGTCTTGACTAGAGGAAAGGGGTGGTTTCCTCTAACTAAAAAGGCAGTAGTAGATGTTGGCACCTATGAATTGCTGGCTGATAATGTCTGTATTTATCTGGTCAGTTATAGCCTGCTTTTTCTGGATTTTCTCTGTATAGTCCCTTTTGTTCAATCCCATGTTTTCCAGAGGCTGTCTTGAGCTGATGGGATTCAAATGGTGGGAGAGACTTGTGTTTTGCTTTGTTTTGTTTAATTTTTTGAAAGGTTATTCAGTGAAGAATGTGTGACAGGTCAGATTGAGGGAAAGTGGCATAGACAAGATGTGAACATTGTATATAGTGACTCGCGTGTAGTGTTTTTGATGACCGTTCTGAGCAGACCATGGTGCTTCTGAGAGAAATATTAGAGGGCACAGGGACTGAAAGGACACCAGAAAAAAAAATATTACTTAAGCCTTAGAGGTGAACTAATTCAGTGTTCTACGAGGTTGTTATTTCACAGAAGACATTTTGACTGTGCTTTAATGATTTAATTGCTATATTAAATTTTACTTGGCAGTTTGTTACAAAAGCAGGAGGCAGTCGGTACAGGGTAGAACTAGAAACTGAAATTCTGTCTGGGCCGTGTGGTATTTTTGTGGACTTGGATATGTCACCCTCTGTTTTGTTAACATTAACCTCTGTAATAATATTGTGCTGTGATCTGAATGCAGCGTGTGCTTGAAACTGAGATGTTTATTTTTGAAACAGTGCTTTCATTTGTGATGTTTGGGAAAGAGCAAGTTGCCATATTCTTTTTCAGTGTGCAGATTAATCAAGTAAATATGTCGTGACAAACAATGGATCTTTCTTGTTGCCAGAGACTGGATGAAGTCTGACTTTAGCTGGGATGTCAGATTAGTGTAGGTGGAAGGGGAAGTTCTTAAATGAAAGTACTAGACTGTTCTGTTTGTCAAAACCAGAAGAAACTGAATCAAAAATGTTTCTCTTCTCCAAAACACAGAATACCTGTGTGGATGACATCTTACTTCAAATAAGAGAGCAGCTTGCTCAATCGAAAGTGATAGAAACTGACTTGGCAAAGCCTCTGTTTGATTCACTGCTTCGTGTTGCGCTGGGCACTTTTTCTACTGATCTGGATCATTCTGAAGAAAAAATTGAGAAGGTATGAAACAGCAACTAATTCTAAATACCACAAGGTTTGCTCAGTCAGGTTTGCAGTTGGGTCTATTTTTAAACTCGATAGGACATATTTAGATATGTTTGGTTGTTGTGGCTGTGGCAGATTAATTCACTGATTCTCACGTGTGTAAGTTGAATCCTGGTTATTGATATGCTTCAAACGTTTACTGCTCAGAAATGCCCCAGAAAGGTACAAGCTGTATTAGGTTTTAAGGACATACCTGAAACCTGACATTCTCTTTGCTATTTCATCCCACAACAGTGTGACAAACTCTCAAAGGGAGAGTTTCAAACAGGGATGTTCGCCAACCTTCGTGGCTGCAGAGATCTCTTCACTTTAGAGTGAAGGTGCACGTTTATGATGATACTGATTTCTTGGAAACAGTTACTCTTAATGTGCTGGCCACCTGCTCCCCAAAGCTTTGGTCAGGTAGTTAGTGAGAAAAATCCATCTTTGCAGAGTCCTTCTTCTATGTAAGAATGAAGTAGTCATAAAAATTTTCTCAAGTTTTTTTGAAAGTATGATTAGGTTGTATCTTTTGTCAGTGGGAGAAAATAGGCATCTGGAAATTTCTGAATTGTCGCTTTTCTGACCAAAGATGCTATATTTGTTTGCTCTACAGACACATTACACTGAAAAGGAGCCTGTGTCACAACCTGAAGATATTTCTGAAGAAACTGAAGAATTGCAGTGCTGTAGTCTTAAACTTTTTGCAGAAGAGGAAGGATATGAAGCAGATAGTGAAAGTAACCCTGATGATAGTGAAACCAAGAATGAAGGTAAATGAACTGACTATACAAAGCATCTTACTGATATGGTGAAGCTTGCTTGTCTTTTGAGGTGTGCAAAAATAGGGTGAGCATCACAGACCTTTAGATAGAAATAGCTTAGCTTTTCTGCTTCCAGTAGGACGCCATTACAGGTAAAGAGGTGATCAAAGTTTTTACTGAGTGTTACAGGAACTGTTTTGTCTTGGTTTTCTTTGTTTATGTGAGTCTTGGCTCTGAAGTCCTGTTGCTCAAATGTGTCATTGTTGTCTAGAAGCCTTTATTCTCCAGAGACGCTTATCAGTAGTTTGACTGAAAATCAATGCTCAATTTTATCTAGCATTATAACACTCTGGTAAAAATGAAATATAATTATCTCTTCATAGTCATTCAGTGTCTGTGTACATCACATGCCGTATTCTGTTTTGTGTAAATAACTTTGAATATTAATTTGCTTTAAATATTTTTGTGCTGAACATCTGGATGCTTACATTCATGTATGAAGTCAGCATGAGCAGTAACAGCCTTTAATAGAACGGGATTCAGCTGTTGCTGTTTACTTGTGTGATTAGACTTTTTCAACAGATATGCAACACTTTAAAAGCATTTTAGAATTAAAAATTTAACCAGAAATATTTCCACAAAGCATTGGCAGGAAGTGCATGTCTGTAGCAAGTAATTGTCAAGTAACGTGCTTTAAAGCTGATATAAGAGGAAAGGCTTAAATGTTGGGGTGGTTTTGCTTTTTTGATTGTCATGGAGGTATTGTCATGTGATTTTCTGAGTTAAATAACTAGACCGCTTCCACCAACCTTTTAACATAGATAAATTTAAATGATTTTATTTTGCTCTTTTGGCAGGCTCAGAGTTCTGTATAGAAGCTTGAGGCTCTATTACACTGGTTTTACTGTTGTATTTCAGTAATTGCATATTTCATCATTACTGTGTGTGTCTAGTTCCCAGGAAATGAAGGCACATAGTTCAAGAGCATGTAATGAGTGAAATAAATCCTTGCCCTTCTACATTAGCAGGAGGGTATAAAATCTGAAGTAGAATAGTGGAAGATTATACTAACTTCTGAAAACTGCTTATAAGCTAGTGACTATTTTTGTTTTGTATCGGATGTTCTGTTTAAATGATGTAAACTGTATTCAGCTGAGTAAGTTTCAGTAAGACAAGTGTTTTCTTTCAGGCGCAGACACAAAGGCAGAGCCAGGTTGTACTGGTCCTTCAGGTTATTTTAATGACCTAACTGAAAGCATCAATCAAGGAGAATTAATGTATCCTGAAATCTGCATGTTAGAATTAAACTTGCTCTCAGGTGGCAATGCAAGTTTAGATGTGCTTGCTCATGTATTCCAAAGCTGCCTGAAAATCAGCATCCAGAAGGAGAGGAATGCTACTGCACTTATAGAACAGGTAAAAATGTTATTAAACAAAGGTAAGAGCTTAGCAGTTTTGTATGTTATTTTCTTCAGTTTTATAGTACCATTATACCTAATAGGGATCTCGGAAATACTCTCACTTGTTAGGCATTTGATAAGACCTGAAATGATGTAAATGACTGATATTGCCAGCTGCATTGCATTTAAGTTACATGAAAGTATAGTTGACTAATGTATTGAAAGATATTTGACAAAGCTTTTGAGTCTCATGGTTACCTTATTTTATCAAGACTGTTCAGTCACTAGAGCTATAGATATAGATTTAATGAGTATCAGACTGGTGAGAAAAAAAGCACAAAACAAAAAAGCAAATATCTTCTCCTATATGTATATATGTAAACATTCTAAATATCTATGTATTCAGTATATATGTTTAGAAACTTTCAGCAATGTACATCAAAAATATTTGATGCTTTTACTCTTCATAAATTTATGTTAAAAAACAGTTATACACACGTTGATGTCCTCGTTCTTTGGAATTTCTGATGGTTAGCTTGTTTTTTGCTCTTTAATGACTAAATTGAGTATGCCTCATTAGCAAAAGAGGAAAGTACAGTTAAGTAATCGAAACTTAAAGTGCTTGTTTATATAATCACTTGACTAAGGATCAAAGTTAGTACTTTAGCGCTTAAATAAAACCAGGAAAGAAAAATATTTTTTATTTCAGTACTCCGGTTTGGGTGAATTACTAGCTTTAAATCACTAACACACATGTTGTTCCCTTTTCTGAATGTCAACACACAAAATTACTTTAACTCAAAATAATCTTTCATTACACTTCAGTATTGCTTAGAGCAACCTATTGAACGAATCAATTTAGATATCTTGAATATTTCTAAAGATTTTTCAAATTGCCTTTAAGATGCATTTGTGAAGGATGCTTATAAGTAAATAGGGTTTTTTGTATTACTTTTTAAAGTAAGAAGCTTAGGGAAAGGTTGAATTTGCTTTCTGTCTTGCATCACTGTATATCAACCTACTGTATTTTGTCACAACCTCCTGTGTAATAGAATTACAGGATTTGACATCTCAGCTGCTGAATTGATAATGTCTCAGGTTTCTTTCTAGAATCATTTGGATTACAGAGTCTCTCTTCTGCAACTGAACTGTATGAACTGAATATGAAAGGATATTCATTAGCATATATAAAAAGTATTCCATAATTTAAAGCAACTGGAATTGTTTTTAAGATCAATAGTAGAGAAGAACTGAAAGAAATTAGTTCTTGGGGCTGGTGTATAATCTTCAGATACTGATTTTCCCTGCATTTTTTTAACAGGGAGCTGTTAAACATCTTTTGGGAGGATTTCTGAATATCTTGACACAAACGGAGTCTAGTTTTCATGGTGAGTTCAAGGTCTAAGTAACTTAAGTATGGCTTTTCATAACTTAATGTATACACACTCAAATCTTTAGTTCAATTGACACTGCAAATTCATTGGCATGTGTGAAATTATGCAGCTGCTTTAACTTGGGACAAGTATCTAACTTGTATGTAAACACAGGGTTATTTCTGAGCTGGTGGAAATCTGTTATTTAAACACATGCTGGCAGATCTGAAAAAGATACTTGAAATCACAAACCTAGGGTAACAGTGTTAACAAACATTGCTCAGAAAAATAGCGGTTATTTTCCTGATCAAATATGACTCCATCTCAACATAAATTTTTATTTCAAATTTCTCTGTAACACAGGTCTTAGTGATGCCTTGTTTGAGTTTTCTTTCTAATTGGAAAACAGCTAGCTAATACAAGAATGTGGAAACAAATTAAATGCTTTCCCTAAGGTAGCTTCGCAGAATGAGGTTCTTCCACAGCAGGAGATGATGTAAACCCATCCCAGGACTTTGATCGCTGGCTTTGTGGGGAGAGCCTTTGCAATGTAGATGGTAGGTTCCCAGACTGCCAGACTCCACTCTCCAAACCTAGGACCAGACTTGGTGTAACCATCTAGATTTGTTCAATGAAATTTTGAATGATAGTGTCAGAAAGTGGTGACTTCTAAAATTACTGCTTCCTGAATTTGAGATTTTGCTAAACATTCTGGATCCCCTGTTAATCTTTCTTCATAGTAGTATCACATATGAATTTTTCCAGCTTTTAAAAAGTTATTTTCAAGAATGTTTTTGTCCTATTTTTAGTATGTCAGATGGTGCTGGTAGACCTGTTAGTTTCGCTGATGAGTTCACAAACATCTTCAGAAGAACTAACTCTTCTTCTAAGGATATTTTTGGAGAAGACACCGTGTACGGTATGTATGAAGTAGCATGTAGTAAAATTCAGAGGCTTCATGAGAAAAATGAAGCTAAAAGAATATCTCTTTCTGCCCAAGTAATTTGGGAAATAAAGAGGATGTAACAACAACATCCTAACTGATCAGAGCAAATAAAATGTTGTTGAAATAGTTCATTCTCAAAACATGAAAAGAGTACAGGATACAAGACAGAAGAGGGGTTTGAAATCTGTGTTAGAGTCCTGGGAACTCTTTAGCACAAAAACCCAAGATTCCTCTCGAGGAGACAGACATGGTTACAGATGACAGAACACTAGTAGTGTAAAATTTGAAACCATTACTTTAAAGTTATCAAGTGTGTTGCTATTTCAGAAATGCTTTAGCAGCAGGATTTACTTTCAAAATTGTCTTAAGTTGGCCTGTGAAATGCTGGAATCTACTGTTTTTGTGGGATATACTGCTGAAATACGTATTTGTTGGTTTGTGTAGGGCTGTAGCAAAAAAAAATGGATAGAAAATAAAAGATAGAATGGAGTCTGAAGTATTATCCGACTGAAGAAACACAAGTCAATTTTTCAAGCGTAGCTTGCAGTAATTGGCTAATAACTGGAGAAACTTTTTGGCTTAAGGGCTCAGGTAGCTTTATTACTGATTATACCACAAAAAGTGATGGTTCATGTGCATTCTTAACCAGCCTCAAAAATGGGGTAAATGAGGTGGTCTTTTGTTGAGGATTAAGTTAATCTGTTAATGACAACTTGCTGTGGTTCAGCTGATTCCTAAGCATTGCAGCTGGAAGGTCAATCTGTCCTGACACTATCCCCAAAACTGTTGGGTCATAGCCTCTAGAAATTGCTACTTGATGCTATGCAAATGTGTGTCAGTTTGGATATGAAAATCCACCTCTATTGGGAAAACATGAATCCGAATTTAAATGAAGAGTGGGGTTTTGTTTAGTTAAATGACACTTGACCATGTGGTGTAAGCATTTTGTGTTTTTTTTTCTCTAATTTGTTTGGTTTATTTCTTCTAGGAGATACTACTCAAGGGTGTATTGAAGATTATAGAAAGTAATATTTATATGAATCCATTACAGTACCTTCCCTTCCCTTTACTACATGGTGCAAATTTGAGTAGTAGCTCTTCGCAAAGATTTGGTAGCACTTCCAACAGCAAAACTGCTGGACTGTTAAAAAGAGCAAAATTTTCACAGAGCAAGAAAGAGGCAGATGGTGAAAATTTGAGTCACCAGCTGCTTTCCTCTTGGCATGTAGCCCCAATTCACTTGCCTTTAGTTGGACAAAACTGTTGGCCGCACATGTCTGAAGGCTTCAGTGTTTCACTGTGGTTTCATCTGGAGTATGCTCACGAAATAGAGAATGCAGCAGAAAAGGGGAAAAAAGTCAAGAGAAGGAGCAGACTGGTAGCTGTAAGAGAGAACAGCTTTGACAGCACAGGTGAGAATTTAGTACTTCCTGTTTCTGTTTAGGTAGTACTGTAGGATTCTGGTTACAGGTATTGCTAATTGATGTGCCATATGCAAAAGGTTGGATTTTTTCTTAAAATTAGTATTAAACAGAGTTGGCAGTCTTTCTGATTTTTCTTTCAGTACTGTATCATATACTTAAAGATCAAACATTTCCAGACTTAATCATTAAGTTAGGTTAATTCCTGCTTCCTGAGAAACTTAGTATTTTCACTGAATTTGTAACCTCACTAAAATATCTTTATATTGCTTCATGTTATGCTGAAGAAAATACTAAATGCTGTATCTGAAAGGTTTCGGGAAAAGACTGCTCAAGTTTATTTTATCTTGTGTATTGATGAAGCAAGTGGCTTTTGTGCTCTTTTTCTTTAATAGAGAGCTAGTAAATCTTTGTGATTTAGGATTTAAATATTGGAACTCTTAACTAAAACATGCTTTGAATCCATCAAGTCAGAGCCTTTCATTGTGTGTGTGCCACTGAAAATATCAATAGCTCTGCAATGTTTATCTGCTCATACTTTTGTAGAGACCTATTTGCTCTGAAACTCTTCTGAGAAGATTGTAGGAGGGAAGAATTCCCTAAGTTACTTAAAAGACCTGGCAGTAATAACACTTGGAATATCTTTTACTGTACTTTTTCTTTTTTACTGTATTTGAGTTAAGAGGGGAAAACCCATCTCTGAATTTTGGAACTCACTAAAGCTGCTTTAAAAGGGTAGTATGATTTGTGAAAAACAAGCAAAACCACAAAATAAAACCCTAAATATTTATTGGCACACAGGAAAACTGACAGTTCACAGTAGGAATGTGATATGATATGGCATGTCGAAAGCATCGTTGAATTAGTGTATTCATGCTTAGTGGGTTTACATGGTTACAACCAAAATCGTGTGAACTGAGTTAGTCAAGCTCCACTGTTTCAGTACGAGACCTAGGTCTCTGAAGAGAACTGTGCACATTAGCTTGCTTGAGAAAAGACAAACTAACAAAAAAACCCGACAACTAAACAAGACTCAATTCTCTACTGTACCTGAGCTATTTCTTTTCACACGTGATAGCTGGTAAGATAAGCGTTGTTTTATGTTGTGTTGTAATTGTGCATAAACATGTTTCTATTTCTAGAAGAAACCAAGTCTATAGGAATGGAATACCTAAGCCTGGGAGATAAACTTGTTGAAGATGGCTGTATTCATGTAATTTCACTGGGTTCCAAAGCATTGATGATACAAGTCTGGGCAGACTTGAACACTGGAGCATTCATATTTCGGTATGGCGTATTAATCAAAAAACAGACTTCTGAACATGTGTGTTTCCTTTCAGTAGCAACTTGCAGAGAATACTGGTGTAAACTAGAGAACCAATTTCTGTATTAGAGTTGTCTTACACACTGATGGCAACATCAAGTTTATTGCCTACAGATCTACAGGATTACTTGCTTAAAATGTTAGTGTCTGGTCTTGCATGTTTTGTATAGTCATATATAAGTTATTACCTGAAGTAAGATGTAAGATTGATCAAAAGCATAATGTAATGCAAGGAAGCAGTTCCAGTATTACTGAAATGACACAGTAAATGTGTGAAAATAAGCAAAAGCTTTTGTAGCTGTAGGTTTTCACACCTTGGGTGTGAAAATTGTTGTTTAATATCATGGCAATCTTGGTTTTAATCATCTGAATGTGTTGAGCTCTAATTTAGTTCTCATAAGTAATGTATCCTTAAAATGGGTCTAAAGCTTGCGAGTTTAGAACCCCTTATTTCATGGCATTCAAAGCACCTGGATTTTTTCAATAAACTGAATGTAATTTCTGTGTAAACCAAAGATAATATTCTTACCTTAAGTGTAAGCAGATCCATCCAAACAGGTTAAATAAGTTGAAACTGTAAAGTGAAGATTTCCCTGGCTTATTCTGAACATTCTAAACATAGCATTGTGATTAAAAAAGAATCATGTGGAAGTTAAAGAATGTAGTCTCAAAGTAACTGAGGCCAAAAAATTTGCAGATTTGGGGCTTAAAATGCAAATTTGAAAACAAACACAGACACTTGTTTTTCCTTTTCTTTTATTTCTATAGTATGTGCATGGATCCAAATGATGAGATGAAAGCTGGTTTACTGGCACAGGCTGAATCTCCAGAGAATGTTTTCCTTGTGGGCAGGTGGCAGCATTTGGCAATAACATATTTGCAGCAGCCAGAAGGCAAGAAAAATATCCACGGAAAGCTGTCACTGTGGGTTTCTGGTCAGAGGTAAAGTATACAATAGCTGCACTTAGATATTTATGTTCTTTGGTAGGAGAACATCTGTACTATTCTGATGCAAGCTGAAGTTATGGTTAAGTATTCTTCTGGGAGTAGAAGAGGGGTGTCTTACACTGCTAGGAATTCCCTAGACATATCCAGAATAGTCTTGTTTGTTCTGCAGATCTTTAGTTCATACTGTGGACCTTTGCAGACATCAGTGTTTTTCTTCATTGTGAATAAGTGAAAGACTGAAGTATTACACTATTTTGAGTAAGATCCAAAAAAAGCTATGGCATGAAGTTAGTAGTAGGCATAATGTCTCTAAGTTCAGAATCTGAATTAAGGAGGTATTTTTCAGATACTGACAATACTGTTGAAAGTAGAAATGAATCAGAGATGAGGAGAGAGTAGGAATTTTGCTCCACAGAGTAATGGAGAGGGGAGGAGTTAAAAAAAAAAAAAGGCCCCAAACTTTCAGACAAGATCTGAACTGACAGTGGGAAGTATTACTTTTTCCACTAAAAACTTCAGGTCTGTGCTCCTAAATGAAATGCCTGGTGCTAGGTTGGGTAGGCCTCCATCTGCATGAAATACTGGGTAGAGAAAGAGGAATTTATTCAATATCACAGTTCTTATGCTTTCTTCCTAAACTTCAGACTATGAAGACTTCCTTTGTGTCCCAAATATGAAGCAAGTGGTCAAAATGCTTTGTTGTAAAAGAGTCAGATGTATCACACAATCTTTACTATTCCTCTAGAATTTGGTCAGTAGACAGTGTTATTGAAGATATTCCCAAAATTGTATCTAGGAAAAAACTGTTGCACGGGTTTTTCTTCCTGTAGTTAAACCTGGAATTGTAAAGTATAGTACTTGATTCACTTTGTTCTTGAAAATATACAGAGTTAATATTTAATATAATTTCCTCTGCCCTGTTATTCAGTCTGTAGATGCTGACATGCTGTAATGTCCAAATATGGAGAAACAGGAAACTAAAAATACTACAATGTCCTGCTCATGTGCAGTTAATGAGGCCATTCTATATATAGGGTTGATCGCCAATTTGCTAATGGTTAGGCTCTTCTGGGAAGCTTCAGATGACCTTTACAGTCCAATTGGTCTGTTTATGTAAATGCATGTGAGGTTAATTGGATGCTTTCTGAAAGCATCAGGCTTATTGCCCGTGGCTGTACAACACACTAACTCTGACAGTGTTCCCTGGTATTAGCAGATCCTCAACATGGTATCTTCCAACATACGTGAATTACAGTTCATGATGTGTGTTAGCATATTCAAAGGCCTTTGACTCTTTCATAATAGCAGAAATTTCTGAAAAATTGTGATATTTTAGAAGCATTTATAGTGTTATGTACACTTTCTTCTTTGAGGTCTAAGGGGAGGAGGAAAGAATTTCAGATCTAGGAGATCTTGACTGTATGGCAACCCTAGCTGGGACTTTATTCCTCTTTCTGCGTGATATTTGAATACATACATCATTATAGAATTTAGAAATTAAAGATGGCTTTAGTAATTTAATGTTAATAACAGCATGGCTTCTCATCTGCTAAACTTTAAAATCTATTTTAAGCCTAAACTGTATACCCTGAAATTTTGATCACTTCTTAATATTTAAACTTATATCTCTATATGTGTTTTTTAGGAAATGTGAGATTAATTTAGATTATGCACTACCAAGAAAATCAAGCTTATCATCTGACAGTAATAAAACATTTTGTATGATTGGCCATTGTACATCAACTCAAGAAGAATTGCTTCGGTTGTCTGGTAGATGGGCTCTTGGAAATCTGCTTCTATTTAATGGTACTTTTGTATGCTTTTTGCTTCAATAAATCTCACCTGCTCCCCCTCCAAGATTTATTCTTTTAAACATGCCAAACTTTTAGAGTAAAAGGTCTATTCTTTAATGGCGTAATATTAGAGAGAAAGTAAAGAAATGTTTCAGTATCGGGTACTTTCTAATCTATCCTTCTGCCACTATTTTTTTGTGTTCTTTTTAGTGCCATAATTGATCATTCCAGTTACTTTAGTGTTTCTTTAAATTTCTCTAAATAATACCCAGGCGTATGGGGTTGAAGAGATGGTGGTACTTGCTCTGTTTGTTTTCTTAAAACATGCAGGCTCTCTCAGTTGGAAAATTGATTTCACTTACCTGTTTCTAAGGTACTAGTTTCAAATTACTGAAAGCATATTATAAAGCGAACCAAATTTGAACTACCCAATACTCTGAGTTAAACCTGCTTATTCCTGAAACTACTGATGTTATTTTGGAGTTTTCTTAGATTTATAGTTCTTCCTATTTAGAAAGTCTTGTCCAGGACTTCTGGGTGTTTGCTTAGTGCTGAAGGTTGGTGTCCTGCTGGCATTTCTTCATGTGCAGTGCCTGGTCAGGACTACTACACAAGTGAGGTCAGTTTGCCAGGGTGTTTAGCTGGGTATATTATATTTGTGCAGGCCACAGGTGAGATGCTTGTGACAACTGTCATCTCTGCCTGGTGAATCTACATGGTCTGATTGCCATGTGCCTGTAGCCAGCAAAACTGATTATTTTTTTTCTGCCCTGTTAGTTGTATCGAGCTTGTATTGTTGCTACATCCTTCTCAGTCATTCTACCTGACTCTTTATGATGCTGTAGTATGTTGTTGCTATCTGTAATCTTGCTATGCTTTGAAAACTTTGAGGAGACTGAGGTAGATGACTTTTCAGTTTAAAAAAGTGTAATGGATTATTTAGAGCTGTTGGTCTTCAGTTCGTGCAGATCACTTTCCTGGCTTGGTTTCAGTTGCCTTTGCCACTGAATCGATCTGGCCTGTGATGTCTCAGAAGCTGCTGATCTATAGTAGCTAATAGCAAGCATTGGACTGCACTGATTGTTCCTCTTCAGCAGGGTCTACAAAAAATAGCCAGAGATCTTCCTTGTGAAGTCTCTGATGCAGCCAAATTATGAATTTTGTTTTATTGAATATTAGAGTTAACAGCTTTTTTCCTGGATTTTAGGTGCAAAGATTGGACCGGAGGAAGCATTTTACTTGTATACTTGTGGGCCAGACTTCACATCTGTAATGCCTTGTAAATATGGCAAAACGATGACTGATTGCTCTAAGTATATAAGTAAAGAGATTCTACAGTGTGAACAAATCAAGGAGCTCTTCATGGCAAAAAAGGAAGTGGATGTTGGGCCTTTAATTGTAAGTTTCTACTTAAAAATGGTTCTTAATCTCTTAAAACTGATTAAGAAACTGGGAACGCGTTTCCTGCTGTCTCCCAAAGTGCTTCACTTTCTCAAAACAGGCAGGAGTAAAGCCAATTCTCATTAAAATCACTGCAGGGTTCTTCCCGCTTATTTCAATGGGAGTTGAACTGCACACAGGGTGGCCATTTCATCTTGCTTTAAGTTGAATTCTGACAACTTCTAGATGTTCCAGCTTCTATAATTCTGCATATTTAATCTATCAGATAAGTAGGCACCTCCAAATGCCCTAGGATGCATACGCAGATCTTCTCTCCCTTAGTGTAAAGGTAGCCGAGGACAGCTTAATTAACCTTTTAACATTAAAACTGAGAGGAGAAAGAAGGCTTTATTTGGCTTTAACAGGAAGCAAAAGACTTCATCAGAACTCTTTGATGGTTTTGAGGGAGTAATTTTGCATAAAGTTGGGTTGAAAAGTCATTTTCCAGCTAGCACATCTTAGCTTTTCTCATTGTTCCTGCCAGAAACAGCCATACCAGATGCAGGTGTTAGTATAGGTACATTAGAAAAAGAATAAAATAAAACTTTCTTATCAGTCGAACCTACTATATTTGTGGAATTGTCTTCACATTCTGATAATTCCTGCTGTATGAATTGTTTCCACTAGAGGGATTTTTTCTGATCCTTTTCTGCAGCAAGTCTGTAGCTATATGCAGAGGGTCTTTCTGGCTGGATACAATCCTTGTAAACAACAGTACTACATTTTGAATAGGTTAAGTAGGAATTAGTGGAATAAATAAAAGATTTAATAAATCAGTCATGTAACTTTTAAGATTATTTTACCATACAAGACACCAAGAAACCAGAGAGAACACTGAAGTGATGAATTAAGCTCTGAACTTCTGCATAGAATGCAAGTGCCTTAAATGTCATTATTTCTCTATTTTAAAAAATCTTGCAAATATGACCGATTCATGTTTTCTGTGAGCGTGAGACTTTCCATAGGGTCTTTGGTTTTGGTCTAAGCCTTCATCAGTAATGAAACTCTTCTCTTGAGATACTTTTATGGAAAAGCTGATTAAAGGACAGACTTAAAAAAACGAGCAGGTAACTTTCTACTTTGGACTCACTAGTTCAGAAAGGCAAGCAAATTGCCTGATAACTCTGCTCATTTTCTTTTAAATTCGTCAGTAACTTTGTGTTTATGCAAAATAGTTGCAATTCTTCAGGTGATGAGAGGTTTCCTTGGTGGATTTTTAGTTTTCTTAACTTCCTGTGCTGTAACTATTGTTACACTTAGGGAAATCTAGGAATCCTGTTGTTTTTTTAAGTGCCCATACATCCATGCAAAACTTAGTGTGCTAATGGTAAAAGTAGAAATGGACTGGCAAAGTTGCTGCTGCTTGCTGTTGGGTGGCTTATGTGTGTGGCTTTTTGTGTTTTGGGGTGTCTGTGGGTAGGGGTTGTTCTGTTTTGTTTTTTTTTTTTCAACCTTCTTGGAGAAAAACTTAAACTTCTCTTGTTGCAGGAGAGTCTTGCTGTTGTTTATACTACGTGCTGCCCTGGTCAGTACACCATATATGAACCTGTTATTAGACTGAAAGGTCAGGTGAAAACTGTACCTTCTCAGAGACCTTTCAGTTTGAAAGAAGTTCAGAGCAATGTATTGGATTCTCATCACCTGAAAACACTTCAGCCTGTTGAATATAAAACTCTTCAGGGTATACTACATGAAATTGGAGGAACTGGTGCATTTGTTTTCCTCTTTGCTAGGGTAAGGAGGCTGGAGGAAGGGGGGTGCATGTATATGTTCTCCTGTATCAAATTTTCTTTGCATCTTGAGTAGAAAAATCACATGTTCTAGCTGCTTTGCCTTAATCTATATGCAATTTCTTTATTTCTTAAAGAAAATGTGTGAAAAATACCTGTGATGTATACAGGCTGTGTCATGCAGGTTATCTTAGGTTGGAAACTTAATTATAATTCTACTATGCAATGTTCCTTATAATATTGCTAGCATGTAAAATATGGTGTTACTTTCTGCTTTGGATAAGGGGCTTCTGATTGCCAAAGGATATTATTTTTAGGAGTGTTGTAGAATTGATCGCATTTTTGGTCTCTGATTTTTAATGGCACTTAAATGCATATATTTAACAATTTAAACAGGATATTCACAGTGCAAATATGAATACATGTGAGTCTGCATAGTGTGCAGAGCTTTACTTCTGTCTAAGAAATAGTGAGAGTGTTTTCAGATAGCTGTTCAGCCACTTTCAAAGGCTTACCCTGTTTAAGCAAAACTGTAATTTGAAAACCTTAAGGCTATGAGTCCTACTAAACTGTGACCTTTACATGGAGGCTAATATTTGCACTAGGAGTTTCTGAAGTACTACAGGTAATTCAAAATTCTAATGTAGGCCTAAAATGTTTGTTTTATATGCCTTTGGTAATGGTGGTGTTCTCAAAGGTGTGTGGAGAGTAATCAATGCATATTAGACTAGAGACAGCCCATTGTGAACTACTGTCTGCTGTAATTTTAACACTGATAGTGAAATCTGAGGAGAAAATCCTTATTTGTGTTGTTGTATTATGAGAATATATGCTAAGCATGTGCTACAGGTCCTGCTGTAGACTATTTGCATCAGTAAAGCAAACAAACAATAGATCAGCTGTCAGACAATACAGATATACATGTGTATAAAAACATACAGCAGAATTAATGGGTACACAGCAAGGGAACCTGTAGGAAAACTGAAATGCTATTCATGTGAGGCTTCCTTCTTCTACACTTTTGATAGAAGTGTTAATTGCTCTTGGGATTCAAGAATCATAGGAAGCAGACTGAAGAACGGTCCATGGTCTTCATCTAGCAAATCACTTGTCTGTTTATGGAGAAAACTCAAATATTTGAAGCTGCCAAGTAGAGATAGTCTAGAGTTTCAGAAACTTTAACTTAAATCTTTTCCTTAAATGTTCAGGAAACATTTTTCCGGGGTGAACAACAGAATTTATTCTTATTAGTGGCTTACCTATTTCATGACCTTGTGATTTTGTAGCATTGCAAGAATAAATTGGTGCCTTCTACTTAAATTTTATTTAAAATTATTTTTTTTCTTTAAAATGGGTTCTTGTAATGGGACTTTGATTTTTTTCTTAGCAGGTCATCATTTACCACAGTAGGAATTACTTCAGATATAATTATCTGAAAGTACACATTTGGGCAAAGATGAAGGTTAAATACATAACCTCAAAATCTTTAAAACAAGTTCAATCCAGAAGTTATGATTTAGGACTGTAAAAATGCATTTTTAAGACTTTCTTCTAAATGTTTCTTATTTAAACTGTTCTATTAAATGTGTCTTTTCTTCAGGTTGTAGAGATTAGTAGCTGTGAAGACACTCAAGCTTTAGCACTACAACTTATACTGTCTTTAACAAAATACAATCAACAGAGGATACAGGAGATGGACAATTGTAATGGTTATTCTATGATTCATCGAGTGTTGATCAAGCCAAAATGCATTGTTGGATTTTGCATGCTGAAGGTAGTGCTCTTTAAACCTTAAATTTTTTTTCAATGTTAGCACAAATTGAGAAACTTGTCTGTGATTGTAATTCTCCATTTGAAGCTGTCTTACCAAAGGTGGAACAGTGATTTCAGGCAAGTCTTGTCTAGGAGTATTTTGCTGTTAAAGACAGTGGAAAGTGTTGAAAGACTGATTTCAGAGGAGGCAGGGGTCAGGAAAAGCAGTTTTGTTTCTTTGAGATCAAAGAACTTAAATCTTTTTAAAAGAAAAAAAAAAACCAAAATTTATTCTGGTCTTACAAGAATGAAGCTTCTTAAATGTCTCTGGAGATACTGAACTTAGTAACTATTTTCAGAGTTGATCAGATAGACATATGCCTTCCTTGTTGAGAGTTTGATGCCTTTTTAAAAACTTTTTTGATAAATTAGATAGGACAGCTGTACTGCTTGTGCTTATGATATTCAAAAATTTTCCCCCTCTTCAAGACTCTCCTTGAAGGATGCTGCAGTGATGAGATTCTCTGTATAAATGAAAATGGGCAATTCGTGCTCGATACAGATTCTACTGCAGTTATCCAAGATGTTCAACTGTTAGAAAAGCTGCTGCTTGACTGGAAGATATGGTCTAAAGCAAAGGTAATTACTTTCATTTTGGAAAGATTTTAAGTATAAAAATCTATATTTAAAAAAGTGATAAAGTATTGTGAGGTCTGAAATTAATTTCTACAGTTAGATGTCAATAAGTACTAAAAATTTCCAAAATTAATGGTCCTTATTTTCCTTTGAATAGCTGGTAGTAGCAAGCTCCCATTATCAATGATGCAGGTAGCCTTAGTGTATTAAGTTCTGTAAATGTAATTTGTGGAAATGATTTGTTAGTTGAATGGATTCATTCTACAGAAAAACTTAAGACTGAGGAAGACCTCCTTCCCTCTGGATATAAACTGTTGAAAACAAACATCCAATGTTAATATCGCAAAGAGTATACAAAACTAGTTTTAAATAAGATGTAATCTTTTTCTGTAGCTTAATCATTAAAATATACTTAATTTCATATGAACTGACCTGATAGTTTCTAGTTCTGATTTAGTCTTTTTCTTAGGTGCAAAACTAATTTTACTTGGTTATGTTCCAAAACTGTTCATTTTTTTTTTTTCACTCTCACTGTGTAGGCTAAGAAATATATTTTTGAAGCCATGTTCCTGTTTTGTTTTTCAGCAAGGTGTTTGGGAAACTCTATTAGCAGCTCTAGAAATCCTTATCAGAGCAAACCATCACCAGCAGATGTTTAACATCAAACAGCTATTGAAAGCTCAAGTGGTACATCACTTCCTGTTAACTTGTCAAGTTCTGCAGGTATTTTCACTTGGAAATCTTTCTTTGTGCTTAGCAAATACTTGGTTTTACTTTGGAGCGTGTGTGTGTGTGTGAGGGAAATGGGTAAGGAGACTGAATGCTATGGAAAAAACTACTTCAGTTGACTGTCCTCTGTACTTCTAGATCCCTTTCATCATTTTCAACAGGCGTTGTTGCTCTAAACTGGTGTAGTTCCCTACTAGGTACTCTGTTTGCTGTTGGACAGAAGGGGCAAGAGATTTGAACCATCCAGTACTATCCAAAAACCTCAGCACTAGGGTATTTGCATAATCCACACATGAGTAGGAGCTGAAATGAACTGTGCCCCTTCAATAAAGAGGGTCTGGGATGTCTCTTACTAGTTCAGGTTTTCACTACTGAAAAACATAGATGCTGTGGAGGTAGCAGGAACTGTCTATCCTGTATCCATCTCACCAGAGCAAATTGAGCACTACAAGCCAGTTGCCCTGTCTGAGCAGTCCTCTCAACGTTTTGATCCCAATAGTAGCTTCCTTCATGGTGTGGAGGTAGCTGTTTTACAAAAAGACTTTGGGAAAGTGCTCCAGCCCTTTGATAGACACATCTTCTTAGGAACATGATTTTGAAATGGTTTCCTGTTTATAGTACATACCTGTTTGTGAAAATACATACTGTAATCCCCTATTTTGTCTCGCATTCCTCTTAATTCAGAGTTTCTCATTCTAACACATGAAGTGCATTTATTGTGTTTTCTCTTAATAATATTTTTTAATGTCTTTTAATAATTTTCAGTGCTGTAAACTTCTTCAATTTTATGTGATATTCTCTGCTTTGGAATTTGTTAGTGGTATAGTTAACTTTTGAAATTGTATATTAATGCAAATGCCGAGATATGGAAGGTTACATAGTATTTTCCCTTTCTTTTGCATATGAGTACAAACACCTAATATTCATTCCTACTTGGAAAAAATTAAATTCCTAGTTGAAAAAAAACCTACTCAAATTGGCCAACAATGACTTGGCATTTTTTTGGTGAATGATGAGATGGAATATAAAACTACATGAACCATTCTCTTAGGAAACCTCACTTAACTTTGTTTAGTCTTGCCATACAGCAGTCTCAGTTAAGGTGCTTGGGTACCAAAAAACGAGGTGAAATTTAGAGAAGTTAGAAGCAAGGTAGTTGCCATTCTTAGGTTAGTGAGGTTTCCCACAAGTTTCTTGAAGTCCTGTTCTAAAATCATTGTTCAGTTAATAGATTTTTTTTTTTTAAATAGCCATTGTCAAACTACACAGAATGCTCCATCAAGCAGAAATTACATTTATCAATGAAATATCAAAAGTGTATGTTTATAAAAATGCCTGTTGAAGTGGAAATACAGAAGACCTGTTGTGCCACTGTTCAGAAAGTTCTTAGTGCTTGAAATGTTAGTATTGGCAACTATTTTAATTTATCTACAAATATGTAATACCATGACAGTAAACTACACTTTCAACGGTGATTCATGTTCTGAGGCTCCAGCATTTCAAGTCAGAGTAGTATAATATGCAGATAATGATAATTTTCTAAAAATAAACTTGCATAACATTGACAGTATTTTTTGTGCGTGAATTTTGAGTGTGAAGGGCTTGAATAACATTGAGTTAGGTACAGTAGCTCCTCTCAAAGAATACAGGCTTCATTACTTAAGCTTTTTTTTTTGTCTATTATACCACAGCATGACAATTAAAAAAAAAAATAAATACAATTTCTGTTGAATCAGAAATACAAATAACTTACAGTTGTACTGTTCTTCCTTTCTAGGAGCATAAAGAAGGGCACCTTGCATCCCTGCCTCGGGAGGTTTGCAGGTCATTTGTGAAAATAATTGAAGAAGTACTTGGATCTCCCCCAGACCTGGAACTGCTGACACTGGTCTTCAATTTCCTCTTAGCAGTTCACCCTCCCACTAATACATATGTTTGTCACAATCCTACCAACTTCTACTTTTCCCTGCACATAGGTAGATAAGTCACATTAGATTATTTTACAGCTTGTTTCTAATTAAGTCATTAATATCTAAAAATATTTCAGTCTTAGAAATTACTATTCTATTAATGTATTCTTTGTTACATTGTATTAACTATATATAAAAAATAAAAGAAAAAATATTGAAAAAATTATTCTGACTTAGTGAAGTGGAAGTAGTTTACAGTATTGAGAGACTTTATACTAGAACTTGTTTGCTAGGCTAACTTGGAGCTTTGTTCTGTCTACAGCCATAGATAATCTCATTGGTCATTATATCTTCAAAGTCTCATGCTGCTAACTAGAATCAATAGTATTAGCTGTCTGTGTGGACACATTTGCCTGTGGACAAACTTTAGAGAAAAATGTCTAACTTACATGTAAATGAAGCTTCTTCAGAAATATGTATAAGAGCCAGTCTCCATCTCTGTATCCTGTTACTGAATTCCTAGAGGAATAAAAGGCCTGAGGAGCACTTCTAGCAAATGAGTTGCATTGCAAGATGGCACAGGCAGGCACCAGCAGTGCATTGCGTACGAGTTATTGAAAGTACCTACATTCTTCAAGGGATGTAAATCTAGGACAACAGCTGTCTTCAATATATCTGTATTAGATGATCACTTTGGCTAAATGAGTGATATGAGCTTTAAAAATTGTTATTCTTTTGAATAATTAGAAACTGTAGGTGTATAGTTCATGCTTTAAGATTATCATTGTACAACTTAGCTATAGCTTATGTAAACATGGAAAGTGTCATCCAGGTTTGAAATGTTTTCTTCTTTTACAGATGTTTGTTTACCTCCAGTTTTAGTAATCAGTTTCAAAGGCAGTGCAGTTATGTTTATCTGCATCTCTCCTCTAATACTAACAGATGTAAAATTCTGAGTAGAATGTACTTTTTGATACTTGGAACCTTATCAGATGAACCTATTTGAGAACAGTCACCCTGTTTTGACATGGCAAAAAGTCTAAGTTGTTACTGATTGTAGACCTGGAAGTACCATTTTTTAAATATTTACTTGAGAACATGTTTTCAGTGTTCTGAAAAAATTTTACAGTTACATCACTAAAACAAATTGTTCTCAAATGCGTTTTCTCAGATGCTTGTGAATTGAGCACGTCTTGTTAACCTACAATGATCAGCTTGAAATGTAACTGAGCTACTACGAGTCTAAATAGATCAAGAATGCAGACTTTAAAAGCTTTTATGTAACTCTTCTCCTTGTCTTTTTATTCTAGATGGCAAAATTTTTCAGGAGAAAGTTGAATCACTTATGTACCTGAGAAATTCCAGCAGCAGTGGGAAGCCAATAGACAGCACTGCATTTGTGGTTACAACTCCAACTGGATTTTCAGCTTTACCACTGGAAGGTAAAACAGTGATGGAAAACCAAGGACATTAAGACACAATCTTCTGGTAGATGACTAGAGTGACTTGAAGTGTTACTGTCCCATAGATGTTTTTCATAAAGCTCCCTCTGCCCCTTGGAGCTTGGTTGCTTAAACAGCGGAATAAGGAATACTGAATCACCAATGTAATACCTTTTACAAATCATGTCTTGTTGCTCCTTTGCTTAGGAAAAAATAGCTGAGTTTAAGCACTACCTCAGCTGAAAGTTCACATGTCTCTCAGTAAAAGCAGTGATGTGAAGAGCAGACTGCAGTACTAAATTATCTGTGGAATTAGTCGTTCTCCCATATAGATTGTATACAAAATCTGATTCTTACACACTTGAGTACTTTTCTTATAGCAATTGTACCAAACTATTAATAGTACCAAATTGTTCTCAAATAAAGATTATTCACATATGGCAGAGGAATATTCAACATAAACATCTGCTTTCACAAAAAAATTGAATGTTGTGATTCTGGATTGGAATTTCTAAATTTAGAAAAAATATCTGAAATAGCATAACTTTTTTAGATAACTTGCTACCTGCACGTAGGCTGGCAGTTTGTTGCACACACATTAGCAGGTAGGGCAGGCTTGGCTGTAAGCTTGTTGCAGCTTTGTAGATCCTTCCTGTTTTCTCAAGGCCAGCTTGATCTGCTATGTTTACATGTGTGCCTCTGTGTGTGTATATATTACTTATTTAAAAAAACAAACCTGATGCTTCACCATTGCATTGGTACTAACTGGTGCATAATTTTCAAAATACTTCTGAATTAAGAACGTCTCCTTTTCCTAGACCAACAGTGAGCTTTTACCAGTCTGGTCTACAGACTGCTTTTCCTCTGAAGATATATTTTATGAAAGACATCTATAACACGCTCTGAAAGTTTGACTGTTCCAGGTCTAAATGTGTGGTTAAAAGGAAGCCTCATTAAATAAAATATGCAGTGATTTGTTAAATCTGAAGTACATGTAAAGCTTTAGTGCAAAGCAGTTAGTGAATAGTATTTCAATACCCACTGAAACATGTTGGTATATCAGACCTCTTACACAAGAGCTCCAAACAGAGCAACCTGCTGTATTTGGCCCTGCTTTGAGCAAGGAAGTTGGGCTAGACCACTTCCAGAGGATGCTTCCACCCTTGATGGTTCCATGATTCTGTGTGAATTCCTGCTGGGGGTTAGTTGAGAGGTGCATAATATAAATACAGAAGCTCCAGTATATATGCAAAAATTATCTTTCATTTTATGTATCTTTTAGGTGTGTGACTTGCTAAATGTATTGACTGCTAGTTTATGATCTCTAGTTGATCAGCCAAATCTGAGCTGTTCCAGGTGTTCAATCAGTTATGCCACAAAAATTAGCCTGGGTCATCACTGTGTTAAATGTATGTGAAGTGTTACATAGTGGGGAAGAGCTTGCTTCTGGTGTAAAAAGGAATGCTAAAGATATTCTTAATTCTCTAGAGAACACCTCCAAGGCTAGTGTGCTGCCGAAGATAAGCCATCAAGCACCTGAAAGACTTTGCAAAAGCTTACCAGCATCTCCAAGCTCCTCACCTAGAGTTCATCGAAAAAGGCTAACTGAAAGAATGGGAAGGAGTGTTGATGACCTGCAGGTTATTGGCAAGCATGACTACATTGATCTCCAGGGTAAAACTGGTTTTGTAGGAAGTTCTGAAACCATAAGGAGAGTCCAAGAAGAACTCTTTCTTAGCAGTTGTGAGTCTGCAAAAACAGTTTGTGACTCAGAGTTAACATCTGCTGAAGCATTTGAAGATATCACAAAAGAAGAGTTGTCTGAAAACATATTTGAGAATAAAGAAGCAGATACAGACCTGAAATGTAATGAGGGTGGTGATGCTGCACCTGAGCCCTTGCTGCGTCGTCCAGACCATCTGAAAGGACTGCCTTCGTTTCAGAGGAGTCAGAGTAATTTTCCAGGTCTGGGCTTAGCATTTTCTGTTCATGGAGGATCATCAGCCATTGGTCGCTGGCCAAGCTTTGCTGACAGGAATATACTTCCTGAAGACTGGGAGGGTCTTGCTTTTTCTTCAGCTAATGAGAATACCCAAAAAACATCTGAAAGCCCTGATGACAGGTAAGCAGAAAAGCAAAATAATGAATTAGCAGTAGCTCAGTATATGAGCTTTAATTTCACAGTCCTTGGACTTGATTACTATTCTACAAAAATTTGAAGCCTGAAAATTAAGGGAGTGTTTTCAATAGCTGTCATAAACCAGTTTGTTAAGCTTTTAGTCTATAGAAATCTATTGGTTCAATTTTTTGCACTATTTACATAACTAACTTTAAAAATTGGGAATTTTGCTTTCTGTGGTAGGTTTGGGAATGAGTTATGCTAGCTCAAAAAAAAGCAAAAAGGATAATCTGACCAGAACTACAACTCCAGATATTTTATCTGCCATCCAAAATAAGTGATAATAAAAGAGTACTAGAGAAATGTTAGCCATATTTCTTCTTCCTCCTGTCTCCCAGGAGTAGCTAACAGCTATGCATTTTATTTTTAGTGCTTCCTGTTGTATACAAACTGTGGTAAAACCTATTGCTCTGTTTTCAGATGTACAGAAGACTGTCTTGTGCTTATCTGTTGTGGATTATATGACCTCTTGCGTGGAGTTCTCCTAATCCTACCAGATATCATGCTAGAAGATGTGATGGACAAACTTATCCAACCTGACTATCTTATAGTTCTTGTGAACCACCCATCTCCTCTTATACAACAAGGAGTCATTAAAGTAGGCCTATATAAAATGCTTTCAGCTAAAACGTTTTGAGCTAGAGTAGTTAACGTGTTGGAAGCATTAAATTTTGTTAATATTTTTTTATTTTTCATTCTTCAGTTTTCCAGACTTACTTCTGAGTTTTAATGTTTCCACCCCCACAAATTCTAGAAGAAGAAAAACAACAAACATGTAGAATCTTTCAGTAGATATACTCTATCATTTAAGCCAGAGGTTTTGAGACCATATGACAGCATTACTGGTGTAAATGGAAGCAACAGTACAGAAAGTCAGTGACCTTCTCTTCAATTTTAAACATGCAGCACACATTTAATTACATTAAGGTGCAAGCAAAGTTTTGACTTCTAATGCTGTTGACATTTAGTTATTCTGGGGAGTCATCCATGCATCTGGCCTGAACATGGACTTGGGGCTTCAAAACATTTTCAAAGATTTTTGTACTATTGAAAAGGATCATGTTCCTGGATGGGAACATTGTGTAGATGAAAAACTTTGAGTAGATCTGTGTGTTAATTTGAAGAAAAAGATTATATGGTTTTAACAAAATGATCGGGGAAAAAAAAATCATGCATGCACTTGCATATACACTGAAGTGCAGGATTTAACAAGTGTTAAAAGTTTGAATGTATTTATGTATGCATTCTGTAACTGTTACGTTTGTGATTTCATCTACCCCAAACTTGACTAAAAGCCTAAGAATTTTAGATTAAAAGGATTAAGTCAGCTGTCTGTTGTAACAAGAGCGGTGTAGATTGCAGATTCAATAGTGCAATAGATGTTTTTAATCTAGAATTTTAAGACACTTGATTTCAAATAGTTCAAATCACAGACAACAACTTAACCTTAAAGGGAGTTGTATTAAGTGTTTAAATCTTACATCATTATTATGTATTTATTTTTTAGTTGTTGGATGCATATTTCAACAGAGCAAAGAGGGAGGAGAAAGAGAAATTCTTAAAGAATCGTGGCTTCTCCTTGCTAGCCAACCAGCTGTACCTTCACCAGGGCACTCAGGAAGTTGTAGAGTGCTTTTTGGAAATGCTCTTTGGCCGCTCTGTTGGCTTGGATGAAGAGTAAGTAATGCTTTGCCTTGCATCCCCTAACTTAATTTTTCAACAAGCGGCATGCTTTGGAGGGAAGGATGTGACAGCTTTTGAGTTCCTGTTCTCTTCCTAGTAGTTAACAATCGCAAGAGTTCCTTCAAAACTGTTTTCAAATGTTTTGCTTATAGTGTTAACATTTAAATGTATTAAACTTCTCATGACTAATGCAGGAGCCTTAAGCTGTTTATAAGCGACTTCATCTTATGGGTGCTGTCAGCTGGGATCTTCTAAACCCTCACCCTTTCTGAGGGCATCAGAGGCCTTTGCGCTTCAAATGTCCTCTATTCAGTTTAACTCTTCCTATTCTTTCTGATCCTGTGTGAAACTAATTTATATCCTCAGAAGTTTGTAGTAGTCACTAGATTTCTGCTACTGGGTCTTGGTAGGTGATTAAGCAAAAAGCTTGATGTCACTGCTGCTTGCTTGACCCCGAGTTTAAATCCCTATTTTCTTTTGGGAAAATCCCATAGATACGCTGTTTCCTTTAACCAAAGAGCCACCTCACATTGGCAGGAAAGGAGATTACCTTTAAGCAGACAGTTATCTCAGTAAATGATATTTTTTTAGAACTAGTCTGACCACTTACTGATTGTATAGGGAGAACATGCATCTAAGTATAAGCAGCAGTGCAAAAAAACTTCTCAGTTGCTACCTCTGCAGCATTTATAGCCTAGTTACTTCTGCCTGTAGACCTGATCTTCATACATACCCCATCCCACCCCCTAAAAAATTATTCCTGCTTAACTGCAAGACTTAAACCTGGCTTCTTAACAAGACCCAAAGCAGAGAACTGTTATTTCCTCTGGACTGATTATGGTGCTGGAAAGGTAATTCTAATGACTCAGGGTTTTAGGATTGTGTATAACAGTCATGTGATGGGTCAATAACCTTAGAACAGAAATCCAATTTTTTCATACACAAGTAATACGCAATCTGAAGCACTGTTCTGAATTCTACAGTCACAATAAGTCAGAAGTTGCCAGACTGGATTAAACTTCAGCAGTAATGGCTATGGGATGTCAAACCTCCTGTCAGTCAGTACATTATTATATTGATGCCAAGCTGCATCTGGTTTCTTGATAGTGTCTGTGCCAGCTGTAATAATTATTACTGGAAAAATGATGCATCAGGGTGTTTTTTTTCTACACTGATTTAAAACCCCTTCTGTTTTCATGAAATGTCTATTACAGACAGTTGGTAATTAGCTGAAGCTTCAGATACACTTTTTAGGCACACTTTTTATTTTGCTCTTATTTCATTTAGTAGGCAGACATTGTTACTGCAATGAAATGTAGAAAATTGGCCATCTGCATCCTTGCCAAAATAGTGGCTTAGACTGGTGTTGCAGTTGCATGTGCCAGGTTGCTATTTTAAGTATGTCACTCACTTATGTTTATTCTAATAGATTTGATCTGGAAGATGTGAAGAATGTTGGACTCTTTCAAAAATGGTGTGTCATTCCTGTTCTGGGTCTCATAGAGAACTCTCTGTATGATAACGTTCTGCTGCATAACTGCTTCTGTCTCCTGCTGCAAATCATAAATTCCTGCTCAAAAGTTGCAGACCTACTGCTTGATAATGGTTTGCTCTACGTGTTGTGCAATACGCTGGCTGCTCTCAATGGACTGGAAACAAAGTGAGTATTGTATCAGTTCCTATAAAGTAGTCCAGGTACAAACTTAAGTCTAGCAAAAATTACTGCATTGTATTTGTTCTACTTGAAGTGATCAGGGAGCTTGCATAGAAGTAACACTGGCTTCGAGGCT
Source organism: Thinocorus orbignyianus (assembly GCA_013400375.1). Classification (NCBI taxonomy): domain Eukaryota; kingdom Metazoa; phylum Chordata; class Aves; order Ciconiiformes; family Thinocoridae; genus Thinocorus; species Thinocorus orbignyianus. Next base: position 1,122,800 of record VXBW01008502.1, read on the forward strand.
TCCAGCTTTAATTATACTTGTAGGTGAAAGTTAATATTTAGGTTATCAGTTCTAACAGTGGAATATGAAATGTTCTTTCCATACCTTAAACTTTCAAGTGAAATGATATTATTTTAAAATACAAGTTTGTCACAATGTTTGCACTTGGTAGCTTTTCCTAGTATAACTCACCTGAACAGTAAGATAAAGGCCCAGGAGATGGTAGCATTCTACTTGTCTATAGCCAATGTTAAAACTTTAAGGAAAAGTCTCTTCTGTGAGATTTGAGTAAGTTAAATGACTGTATTAATTATAAACATTCTGTGCTTCAAGACAGTTATACAGAGAAGGAAGGACAGGTGGGATTTTGTTCATTTCATTAGTTTGTATCCTGAAGAAACAGACAGATTTCCTTTTTCCCCAGTATAGTTTGTTCTGAATGGCTACAGATTGAGATATTATCCTGAATAATTTTTTTGAGAAATGCAGGGTTTCAGACCTATTCATTAATTTAGAAATCTGGTACTAATACATCAGTGCTTTTCCAGTGAAACTTTGTTACAAGTGTGATGTTAGAACCTCTCAAAGATTTGCAGGTTCCTGAGATGCCGAAGTTAACACTAAAGAGGTGTCTTTGATTACCATTTTCTAGCCTTCAGCAATAACATTTCTATATGAAATGCAATATAGTATTATGTAGGATTGGCAAAAATAGCAAGGGGAGTGGTAATGGGTCTTGTTATGGGTTACGATCAACTAGAATTGTCATGTTTCTGGTAACTACAACTTTGTTTGCAGCATTCCCTTGAATGACTACAAGTTACTTGCATGCGATATACAACAGCTGCTGGTAGCAGTTGCAATTCATGCCTGCAGCTCCTCAGGTTCTCAATATTTTCGTGTTATTGAAGACCTCATTGTGCTGCTGGGTCATCTTCAAAATAGTAAAAATGCAAGGATGCAAAGTAAGTTATCTGCTTATTTTTGGGTCATGGGACTGGAGAAGTAAATTGCTTCCCCATTAATTTGTTTAAATTAATATTCCTGGCAAGGGAGAAGGGGGAGTTTTCTGGTGATGGATCTTCTTTCTCTTCTAAGTGGTTCTCAAAGTAGTAGTTTTCCTCAGGAGCCTGCCTTGTGGTAAAGAATTGTGTACTGCTAATTTGAACCAATGGTGACTGGAGAAGTTCATTAAGGGTATTTAAATGGAAATGCTCTATACAGTTTCATTTAGCTTATTTCAGAGTAATCCATTTCAATAGCTTTTGCATGAGAACTCACTTGTGCACTGCCTGTATCTGTGGAGTAGTGAGGTGATTTTCTGTGTGACTCTGGAATCAAGAGTTTATAGCTCTTGATGCATTTTAAGTACTTTTACTTTTTACAAGCATCTGGTAAAAATTCTTGAAGACATGTGAAGAGTGTCATATGTTCTTTGTATGCCTCTCTCCGTAGATATGGCAGTTGTTCTGCAGTTAAGAGTTCTTCAAGCAGCTATTGAATTAATAAAAACTACAGCAAACCAAGATGCTCAGGAGCAGACCGGTTCAGTCCCGTCACCATCTGCACCACATCGAGCAATGTTTCAAAAGCGTAAAGGCATTGCTGGTGAGTAGCAAAAGCATAATATTCCTATATTTTTCTGGTGTATATACTATCAAACTAACTTCAGTAAGACAACAAATTAGCCCAGCTACTTTACTTTTTCTGTGGATTTGCTTTATAAGTCACTGTGTATTTTTAAAGTAGCGTAGCCTGTGCCCATTTTGAACTTGTGGGGTTTTTATATTAGGAGGAGGGAGAAGGGAACAAAACTGAAACTTTGGTCACCTTATTCTCACTGCAGTATTAAAAGTCAGGTTTTACCACTTCTTGGCATTTCTTTTCAGTTCACAAGCTGCTTAGTAGAGATGTTTTAAAGCAAGTCATAGTGGTTTTAATAGCCAATTTCACAGTAAGAAAATACCGAAGTAAAATTAGTGCTTGTAACGAACCCATCTGTGATGTAGGGAGTGCATTGTTGCACAACTTGTAATTAGTGATCATCCTGAACTACATATCTCCTGCTACAAATTTATAGATGAATCTGAGATTCTGAGATTTCACTGTGGCTGTGCTTGTAAAAACATTTGTGCAGTTCTAGGTTTAGCAGTGACATTTTCTCTGTATTTGATAGGTAATGAATCACTCTGTAGAGATTTTTGAGTCTTCTGGCTGGAAATTGATTTTGTATCTTTGTCATTAAGAGACTGTGGAAGATATAACTTAACCTGATATGTATTTGAGTTTCCTTAAAACGAAACAAACCAAACAAACAAAAAACCCCCAACAAAAACGAAAAACCAAACGCTATTATTCCCTGTATACTATGGGAATGTTTCTCTTGGTATGGTCAACTTCCAAGGTCCCTCTCCAGCCTAGTAAACATGGTAAAAAAGTTTTTATATGAAAGAATCTGATAAGACACTCAAGATTAAAAAAAAAAAAACACAAACAAAACAAACAACAACAACAAAAAAAACCAGTTCTTTCTGGAAGAAGTGGATATGGTCAAGGCCCACCAGTTCTTTTCAAGAGAACTTTAAGGAATATTCTTGTAGGTTAGAAATAGTAATTCTAGCAAAATTCGTGTCATGGAGTATGGTACAAAATGTATTTGTTTATAGCTATTAATATAACTGACTCCTCAATTGTGCTGATCCAATTACTTCTTGATGTGCACTACTTTTTTTTGTTGTGTAGTTAATTTTTAATCCTTTAATTCTACAGTAAAACCAGGAAAAAATAACTCTTTCAGGATCTGCTTTACACAAAAATGTGCAAGCTGTACAATAAGTCTGATCTTGAGACTAACTCATTTCATGATACCACTTCTTGAATTTTATGTATTTATTTTCAAATAGAAAATCTTTTAAAAGAAAAATAAAAACAGCCACACATGACACCTATGTTCCCTTCAATATTAATGTGTTTCAAATGCTTTGTTTCCTTAAGTGATGTGAAGTCTTTGAAGGCAGTTGCTGAGTGATTAATTTCTTGTGTGTTTCAGTAGAGTGCTATTAATGCTTTTCTATTTAAAGGCTCCAGAAAGTTTTCGCTTGCACAGTCTGATGCTCTGCTGATGAAAATGCGTTCGCTCGCAAGTGAGGAATTCAACATGATGATGCAGCGGAGAATGAGCCAAGAAAATCCTATCCAAGCCACCGAGGCTGAGTTTGTACAAAGGTTACAGAGGCTGACTGTTCTAGCTGTTAACAGACTCATTTATTTAGGTAGGGTTTCTTTTTACTCAGTTCTGTTTTGACAGATCCAGTGTAGTGCTGTACGAAAAATGGTTTCTTGCTTTTGGAGTCTTGAAGTATTTGAGAGGAGAGTGGGACCATTAGAGCTAGTTTAATGGGTTTCAACAGAAAACATCTTTCTCTGTTATTTGTCTCTCAGTATTATGTAACTGAAAATCTGGACACAGCTTTTATCTGAATGAACCGAACAAGTTATTTTAATTATACATTAGTCCATTCATGTGGTAACTGCCTGAATTATTACCTGAAGATTTAACTCTGCCAAAGGGAGCATCTGCTCTCTTAAAATGCATCAGTTCTCATGCTTCTATGAAATGACTACATATATTAGCAAGACTTGATGACTTTGGGTACTAGTTCAAATTGCACAGAAGCAAGAGAAAGAATTTAGAACATGGGAAAAATAAGCGAACGGCTTTGTGATCAACTGTAAATGCTGAGCAAATTGTTTCATTGAGGAATTGAAATACAGAATAGGTTTTGATAATTAAAATTAATAGGAGTACAGTGGTAAAGGCAGTGGTTGATTTTTAATGCTAACTAAAGGATCATAGGATTTTCTTGCTTGAGGTGGTACTGATCAATATGTGCCTTCTAAATTTTAAGCATCTACTGAAGAGTGCCTTGATGTACTGGGGATAACAGAAACCACAAGTCAAAGCAGACTTTCAGCATCTCAGCTGGAAGTTCCTGAAGAAGAAAGCCAGCAAGAACTGCCTAATAGAACAAATCCTTTCCTTAAAGAAATGTTCAAAATGTTAGTGGAAGGAGTCAAAGTATCCATTGTAAGTAATTTAGACATTTTCAGCATTAAAGTATATTTCATAAGGTTCCTTTATGAGGAACTGCCTATGTGTAAGGCCTTCTGTCCATAAGTGCTTTCCTTACTGCTGCTCTCAAGCTGTGGCATTAAAAACTTGCTTCAGCTTCCCAGGTATTCTGCAGTTGTAAAATAATAAATGCATCTGCTCTGATTTTTACCTTAACATGTAGAAAACTACTTATTGAACAAGCACATAAAGGTTAAATAGGCTTCTATACAGTCCACAATTCTGCTGTTTTTCTTTAAAAAATGTTTAAAAAATGTTTATGTTTACTTATCCCCGTAAAACAAGATCTGCTGTGCATCCACAGACGGAGAGCTTCTGAGCAACTTCTGTCTATACATCACCAACTCTAAGTATATTAATTGGAGGAAAGAGGAACTTTTTTTCAATTGTTGCCAAAAGGCTGAGAGGTTTTCTTCTAGCATACAGGTATTAGCTTGTCAGCCTTTACAAGGTGATCAGATTTTGCTTGGGTAGTTTGAAATGGTATTACTTAAAAACTTAACTTACTGCTTCTTGCCTCTTTCTCTTAACCTGTCTTTATAAAAAGTAGTTCGACCTAATTTTCTTTCTTCCTAGCTCTGGAAAATTAGGTTTGTTAGGTCTGTTATCTTTCCATCATGCCATACTTCTAGTACTCTTCAAAGACAGCAGGTTTATTCTTGTGAGGACATGCACCTCAGTCCAATGTCTGGTTTCTAGTCTTTTGAGGTAATCCATTCAGAAACTGGTGATGAAACTAGAAAGGCTATTCTAGTTGTTAAAATAAGCAGACAAAAAACCCTCTGATTTTGTTTTTTAAACCCTTCACATCACAGTTCTTTCTTTTTGGATTGTTGTTTAGTCCCTCCAACTGAATATCCAGTTTAGCTAGGAGTTGCATTCCTAATTTTAGCAGATAGAGAGAAAAATGCTAATTTTATTAGAATGAATAAACTCTTTCCTTTTTAGTAGAATGGCTTTTAAGCCACAATAATAATCTGTAAACAAAAATTAAACGCTGTTTTGATAGAGAAATCTTCATTGTCTTCTTTTCACCATGTTAACTGTGTTTTACAATGTGAAAAACTTGGTAAAAAGAAGCCCTAACCCTGTAATATTAAAAAAATGTCACTTTTACTTAGGGCACCAGCAGAATGAACACACCAAAGCAGCAGTGGAAGAGAATCCTCTTGTCGTGTAAGGACACGTTCCGCACACAGCTTGGCAGGCTTCTTGTGCACAACTTTTCTCCAACAAGGCCACTGCAAGAGAGAAAGCAGGCTTTGGAGATGGTACATGAAGTAAACCATCAGGAGATTATGCGTGACTGTCTCAGCCCAACTTTGCAAGTAAGCTCAAGATTGAGAGAAGTTTGTAAAACCTGTACTCAATTTTTTGTTTTTTTAATCGTTATTTAAAACAGTATGTAGCTAAAGCTGTTCACTGTTTTAGCAATGTTTAGTGTAATGACAAAGTCATGTCACAGAAAATGCCTGTGTCTCTCTGCAATTGCTGTATTGTCCTGAGGGTAGGTAGTTTTGTAAGAGTTGAGATCTGGTGTGTTGGCTTTGTAGCACATCAAACATCACACATCCTGTGTAGTGCAGAAACAAAAGGTGGTGCTAGTTTTAACATGAAGAATTGTACTGTGGATGCTTGAAGTTAAGATACCCTGAAAAAGTGGATTAATAAAGGAATTACCATTGCCTTGGAACTCTTAACTACAGACTTCCTGAAACTTGTAAGAACTGATTGCCACTAGATTTTGAGATGCAGTCAGTCCTCAATCAAAGCAGTGCTCTATCTTTGCTTATTTAGCCTCTATTAACTCTTGAAGTGGAATTGTGTATTCTAAGTTCTTAACTCACATAGCTGAACCAGGTTCTCTCTGGTTTTCTGGGTATGTCAGGAAAAAGCTTTTTTGATTGTACTCTGTTAGCGTAAGCTTGAAAGAAAGGATTTCTTAGAGTCAATGCCAGGAATAGAGTAGATTATGTCAGGTAGAGAGAATCAGAGTGACCTTCTCAAACAGGTTGCTGTATGAGATCTTCAGGAGCTGCAAGAATGAAATAAATGATGTAAGATAAGCCACAATTCGAGTCACTGTATACCGAGGAGAGAAAATATGTATTAGATGAACTTGTGACACTTCTGCATTTCTGCTCACATATACATTATTCAATTAAGCCAGCACTTTTCACTGGTAAGAGAAGAGCTGATATATTAGCTGAGATGTGTGGCTTCTTTGAGGAAGTGTCATGTTGAATGTGTTTATGGCCTATGTCTGCGTAACTTCATTATCTATCAGCTCTAATTTTGTTAATCAAACAAGGTGTAGCATTCTTGACATACAGAATTAGGTGTCTCTGGCATATATTTCCTGAATTATAAACAAGGCTGCAGGAGGTGAGTATTTGGAAAAAAAAGATTAGCTTTCTTGTAAGCGACTTGAAGTGTCCCAAGATGCTGGAGGAAGTTTTGACTATGTGGAGGGTTAAATTCTGCATGCTCTTTCTAGTTTTATAAGAGTTGAAGCAGCCGTTTTCATTAAATCACAGAAAAATTAGAAGAAACCTGTCCAGGCTGATTAGAAAAGGGAATAAAGTTGGAGGGAAAAAAATCTGCTCAGTGTTGTGTTGTGGAAATGAGAATGACCATTCATATTTTTTTTTATCCCCTCTTACTTTCTTTTCATCTTTCAGCATGGGCCTAAATTAGTGCTCTATTTATATGAATTAATGCACAATCACAGTGATGAAATGACCAAAGAAGAACAAAGAACAGCAGGAGACTTTGTGAATACTTTAAAATCTTGTGGCTATAAATGCATTCCCCTGAGCCCACGACCAAAACCAGAGCTAATAAAAGCTTTGAAAGAGGTTTGTGAATAAAAACTTCAAAAACTGGTTATAGCTGAGACAATTGTCTATTGTGTGGAGTCAGAGTTTTACTGCAGAAAGCTGTTTTGTTTGCTTGGTGTATGGCTTATGCTTCTGGGGCTTCTCTTTGTGTTCAGAGTATTTCTGTTACGTGTACTCAGTGTTTCACAGTAAGCTCACATGTTAATGCTTCTTGGTTAAGCATATTACTTAAAAAAAAAAAAGTGAGAGCTCATAGTAAGTTACTGGTATCTCTCACTGCCAGGGAAGAAAATTTTTATGATTCCTTGCAAAAAAACCCCATATTTAAATATATGAAAACTGCAGTAACTGAAATGAAGTCATGATGGTTTTAAATGCTGTGAAGAGTGGACAGTTGAACAGTTTTGTCAGTCTTCCCTTTTTAAATTGGCATACCCTTTAGCCTCTGCTTTCTTATTTTGTCTATCTGAAAAAAAAAGTAATGTCTATAACTTCCATTCAGGATCAGAAGAAATATGAGATGGAAGAAGGTGTGAACAAAGCTGCCTGGGAGAAGACAATGGCTAATAATCGACAAAAGTAAGTGCCTTCCAAAAGGGGCTGCAAGAACTCTGTAAGAATGTTCTCTGTTCAGCACACCCCATTGCAAAGTCACCTTTAGGATTATTATAGATATTTTTTTCACAGTAACAGCACTGCTATGTTTCAGGTTTTTATTTAGTAATAAAAAACAAGCCTGATTGTAGGTATTTGCGTTTTCATAGGTTGTGTAAGAAATGATATTGTGTGAACTTCAAATACTAAATCATTTTTTTGCACATCTGACACCCTGCTCTTAGTTTTACAGCTGTTTTATCTGTCCATTCGCCTCTGTTGCTGTGATCTGTGCAATTAAATGTAAGGCAAATGTCCCTGCAACTAACCCTGATACTCAGCAAATAAAATATCATTATATTCAGTGATTGACCACTTTTGTGAGTGACAGACACTGCTACTAGTTGGAGTAGTGTAAATTTAGGTAGCTTGTAGATTAAGAGGTTTGTTCCATTAATTTAAATTTCATGTTCTGCCATAAAAATCAAATGAAATGCACACACAACTAGTTTAATGCGGGCAGTGCTAGTAGCTGTAAAGTCCAGCTTAAGTCTGTTCCGATAAGTAGTAAGACTTTATTATGTTGAATAACTTACAGATTTGAGCAGTGGTAAATTACTGTTCCTAACTTTTTTTTCTTGTAGTGACTACACATTTGTTAGTGAAGCATGCTAATATATAGCCGATCTTCAGATTGTCTTGTCTTTGGTCACAAGTTGCAGCTTTTTTTGAAGGCTCAGAAGCAGAAGGTATTCATGAGTCTTGTGGAGATCTTGTACGCTAAGTTACTTTGCGTCTGCTGTAACAAGAACTTATGGATATCTGCTGCTAAACTGATGGGATTTCATAAGTGGTTTTGATGCCTTCCCTTTTCAGTGTATTTATTTGACGTTTTAAAACTGCTCTTTCTTCAGCCTCTTTCAACGCCTGGATACAAAATCTAAAGACATTTCTAAAATAGCTGGAGACATCACACAAGCTGTGTCTCTGTCACAAGGAATGGAGAGGAAGAAAGTGATCCAGCACATCAGAGGGATGTATAAGGCAGAGCTAAGTGCCAGCAGGCATTGGCAGGAGCTTGTTCAGCAGCTTACCCACGATCGGTAAGGGGTTCTTGCATCTCAGTGGAAAAGTGAGAGAGACTCAATGTCTGACACGTGCTTTCCATTCTACTTAGAGGCACATGGAATGTTGATGATATAAAAATTAGAATGACTTACTTTGATCATCTGATGGTTAAAACTTGTAAAATACTTGATTTATCCCCCTCCCTTTTTTCTTTTGTAGCATGAATAACCTCATAGTATTTCTAAGCAATTTAAACAGATTTGTCAGATGCATTTTGCTGTGCCTAATACAATGAAGAATGTCAAAATTTTAATTTCTTGCATTACATCGATGGAGTAACAAAACATTTTTTTGTGTAATGTTATACACACTAGCATCCAGATACTGTGTTTACTAATCTGCATAGAGCAAAAGATGCGAGGTCTTGACAGGAAACCTAAAAAGTATTTTTGCCACTGCAAAACTGGTATTATAGTTTAATGCTATAAACTAGTATTATCATGTTTGCAACAGCTGAGTTCTCAAAATGCAGTATTGGGTGCATTGTTTGCTGTGTTCATCAGAATTAATAACTTTAAGAGCAATCTTACAGTAGCTCGTAACTATTCAGTGGGATAGCTCATGAACATAAACTGAGAAATTCAGTCTTTTGGTATTTTTCAGAAGTAATTACCCAGTGTACTATGGTGAAACTTCTGCCTTTCTACTTGTTAAAGCAGAACAGAATGAGTAAGTGTATATACTGCCTCTGCTGCTGAACTCTAACATACTTTGGGTTTTTTCAGAGCACTCTGGTATGACCCAGTCTATTACCCAACTTCTTGGCAACTGGATCCAACAGAGGGCCCAAACAGAGAGAGGCGCCGCTTGCAAAGGTGCTACCTGACTATTCCAAACAAGTACCTTCTTCCAGACAGGCAGAAACAAGAAGGTAATTATACCATCTTATAAGAATATATCTGAATTGTAATGACTGCTAGTGCCTTATTATTTGTGGGTTTTTTATAGGTGTGATAAAAACTCCATTATCATATCTGTTTGAAGACAAAACATACTCTTCTCACTCTTCTACTGTAAAGGACAAAGCTGCAAGTGAACATATAAGGTAGGGTTTGGGTAACATTTACCTCCCTTTCCCACCTTCTCCCATTCGAAAGAAACAGTCCTCCTCACTTTTTGTAATCAAAATAAACATTAACCTAAACAAGTGAGGTAAGAGACAAATGTCTAATGGTAATGTTTTTTGATATTCATATGCAAAAGATTAGAGCTCCCAATGTGTACATTATGTGTCTTAAAACAGTCCATCTCCATGACTTCAAAAATCAGGAAAAGTAGACACCTTCTGGTGTTTCTGTGGGAAAACCTGGTGGGATTTCTTTACTCGTTTGTCACTTGGATATCTAGGGTAGGCAGCACTACTAGATTTGGGAGGTCACTAATCAGTGTTGAAAGGCAAATTGTTTTCCATCCTCTCTGCTGTTACCATTGACTCAACTCTGCTGTTGTGCCAATTTGCCACCTATTGTAGGTACTAGTACCGCCTAAAATAACTCCAAAGAACACACAAAGAAATAAACACAAATACCTATTGTGCAAGTCTTGGAAGTTAAGGTTGTTTTCTTTCTCTCCTTGGACTTGAACTTTTAGAGTCATAGTGTTGAACAGTCTTTTGTCAACTGTAGCCTTTGAGGCTTAGTTTTAGGTATGTGCCAAAAGGTGCATAAATCCATAAGAAATAATGCACTTTAAATATTACAGAGTAAATCGAAGATGTATCAGTGTTGCACCTTCTAGAGAGACTGCAGGTGAACTGTTGCTAGGTAAGTAGACTTTTCAGTCCTCAAATACGCTTTTTGTCTAAGATTCTGCTGTATATATAAACTGGGCTGACTTTTAAAGCAATTGAGCTGTTGCTTGGCTACTTATGGATTATATAGATCAGTTTTGCCTTTCTTCCCTGATGTTAGCATCAGTGCAGTTAAGTTTTAAAGTTGCAGACCACTTTCTAAAAGATGCAGAATGCTAAATTCCAATTCTGTCAAGTACTGTCTTGCCCAGGTACGATTCTTAGTATTCTTAACACCTGGGCACTGTTCAGATAACATTAAGAGGCATTATGCAAAAAGTAATATGTATCTTTTTGCAACTGTTTTTTCCTGTAGGAAAGTGTGGCATGTATTTTGTTGAAGACAATGCTTCAGACACAATTGAAAATTCAGTAAGTATGAGAGCATATTGTCCATCTTTAATTCTTCCAAACTATGACCATGAGTAGCTTTGGTCTGCTGTCACTGATTGGATATCTCTGGACAAGGCCAACCAAACTGATTAGTTCTGGTACAGTGTTACATCTGTTGTTCCTGGCTGTGTAATCAGCCATGGTAGCAAAAAAAATAAGATGTGGGCCAAGGAGGGTGTGATGTGGCGAAGCTTCTGTACTTTCCAGCATGGCATTGAGTGCTAGTGTTGGATAGGGAACTGGAGCAGCTGAGAAGCATGATGTTCTCTCTTCAGAAGAGTGGAGGATGGGAAAACATGAAGAAAATCACAACAATGTCTTAAAGCATCACAGAAAAATTATATGCTGTATGGTTATAAACTGGCCCCGTTGAAGGGTTTCTTGTTTGGAAAATCTACTATTTAAAATAACTTGTTCAATTGCAAATTCTGCAGAGTTTTCATGGAGAAACTGAACCGGCATCATTTTCTTGGACCTATGAAGAAATTAAGGAAGTTCATAAGCGCTGGTGGCAGTTAAGAGACAATGCTGTGGAAATATTTCTAACAAATGGCAGAACTTTACTCTTGGCTTTTGATAATACAAAGGTAATGTGGCGCTGATGGACAGTAATAGATCAGAGCATTTTGCTGTGTCTTCATAACGTGTACATTCATGCATTAGTTTTTAAGGAGACCTGTTGCATGGACTAACTAAAACCTGCTTAATACCTTTGAAAAAACTGCTTGGTTGGACTTCTAGACAAACACAATCATGTTGTAAAACACATCTCTGCTGTTTTAAGACATTAATGAATCTTAGTAATACTAAACATTATTTCATTACAACAGAAATTTGTAAAATGAGAAACTTACTAAGTCTTGGTAGCATGAAGTTTTTTAACTTCTGTGATTAAATCTGTGGTATTTTCTTCTAGGTCCGTGATGATGTGTACCACAACATCTTAACTAACAATTTGCCTAACCTTTTGGAATATGGAAACATTACTGCTCTGACCCACCTGTGGTGCACAGGACAGATTACTAACTTTGAATATCTGACTCATTTAAACAAACATGCGGGCCGTTCCTTCAATGATCTCATGCAATATCCAGTATTTCCTTTCATACTTTCTGACTACACCAATGAAACGCTGGACCTAAATGATCCATCAGTATATAGGTAATATGAAATGCTTGGAACTGGTTATTTCCAAATCTTGAACTGATTGTCCAGTATAGCTCTTTAACTTCATTGTACTGGTGAGGCCACAACTGGAATACTGCATCCAGTTCTGGGCTCCCCAGGTCAAGAGAGACAAGGAACCACTGGAGAGAGTCCACCTTAGGGCAACAAAGATGATTAAGGGATTGGAGCACCTCCCTTATGAGGAAAGGCTGAGAGAGCTGGGACTCTTTAGCCTGGAGAAGCGAAGGCTGAGGGGAGACCTTATTAATGCTTATAAGTATCCGGAGGGTGGGTTGAAGGAGGATGGAGCTGGACTCTTTTCAGTGGTTTCCAGTGACAGGATGAGGGGTAATGGGCACAAGCTGGAACACAGGAAGTTCAATTCAAATATTAGAAAAATCTTCTCTACAGTGAGGGTGACAGAGCCCTGGAACAGGCTGCCCAGGGAGGGTGTGGAGTTTCCTTCTCTGGAGACCTTCAAGCCCCGCCTGGATGCAGTCCTGGGCAATCCTGCTTTAGCAGGGGAGTTGGACTAGATGATCTCTGGAGGTCCCTTCCAACTCTAACAATTCCATGATTCCATACTAAACTGCACTCATACTTGAATGGAACTATTCAGGGACAAACCTCATCCAGAATAACTTCAACTTTTTACAATGAATGGCTTCACTTTGGACATATAAATTAAATGTGTAGTATTAGGAGTGTGCATGTTCAAAGGATGCTGTGAATAGGACTTAGATACTGTCATAATCTGATACAGCTAGTCCACAGATGTAAATAAAAGCTCTATGTTAAAATTCATGTGATTAAAGACTTCTGGGCCAGTTACCAACTAAACAGAAGGAAAAGTTGTAAATTATTTGGCCAGTTACAAAATCATATTATTTCAATTGTGAATAGGTTAAAGTGACTTGTCCCACTCTAGTAAACTTGTCTGAAGCCAAGTTAACATTTGTGTGCACCAGGTCTCTGCTTTTATATGATGCCTGTTATTTGACAGAGGTGCTTGGCGTTTGCTTGGCTGTTACTGTGCTACAGGGGAGCCTGTGGATCTGAGTTTGCCTTTAGCACTACCTAAAAGTGGCCCTTTTATTCTCTGAAGTCTCTTGTAAAGTGTTATTAAGTTTTGCTTTACCTTTTCATGATACGAAAGATGTTATTCTTAATGCATTATTGAATGGTGCGAACCAATATCATTATCATTATGACAAGGTATCAGTGCTGCTTCTGTTACAGGAATTTGGTCAAACCAATAGCCGTGCAATCTAAAGAAAAAGAGGATCGTTATGTGGATACTTATAAGGTATTTTGGATAACGTTTGTTTCTTACCTTTTTCCTGGGTATAAACCATATGGATGCTTTCATATTTTTAACGTTAGTTGATGGGCCGGGGGAAGAAACCATAAATTCAGCATTTTGTGTATGGAATTCTCACTTCCATTCTCGTGTATGCTACATTTCCTGGGAACTGTTTTATAAAACGCTTGAAACCTGTGGTTGTCTGTGCCTGTACCTGAAATCATTAATCAATTTAGTCTTTCCATGTGATACTGTTGAAGCCATTAAGTTGGTATCTTCTTATTTATGAACGTAGATATATTTAAAGATAGCCAAAGATCAGGAAGATAACTTAGTGCTGCTTGTTTGAAATTGTTAATGCAACTCGTGGATATTCTTTGTTTTGTAACAGAAGAGCTGTTTTCCCTCAAGTAATCTCTTATTTTAACATATCCTACTGTGATTAGAATGCTCTCTCCGATTTTTGCTCTTTAGAGTATTTTGAAGGGTGTAGAAAATAACATGCTGGGCATGGAAAGCATCTGTAGCTGGACCTTTGACTTATGTCTGTATCATTATGGTCTAGTGTATTATTTACAAATTTTTTTCTTTCCATTTAGTATTGAAAAGCCTGTACAATGGCTCTCTAGTGTTAGAAAACAAGAGGTGGGGGAAGAAAACCAAAAATAATAAGTAATGGAAAACAGATCCTTTAAACTGACTTAGAGACTTCAATACCTAACTGGATTGTGAAAGCAATCATGTCTTTAGACACTTGAAATGTATTTGATTTCAAATCACTTTTAAATGTATGTTCCTCTAAAAGTTTGTTTTATTCCTAAACAACTTAGACAAGCTTTTATTTTTGTTATTGGAATACAGCCTGAGTAGCAGGCTGTGACTTTTTAAAACTTTTTCCCTTCTACTTTTGTAGTATTTGGAAGAAGAGTACCGTAAAGGAGCACGAGAAGATGATCCAATGCCCCCTGTACAACCATATCACTATGGATCTCATTATTCCAACAGCGGAACTGTGCTTCATTTCCTAGTTAGGCTGCCACCTTTTACTAAAATGTTTTTAGCCTACCAAGGTAAGGTTACTTTTGCTTGTGCTTCTTTCACATTGGGACCTTGTCCCAGTGATCCAGGAATGCTACATATTACTTTGTTTAGCATAGTTTATCAATTCTAAGTAGCTGAGTAAGATTAAATCTGGTATGCTTTCACAGTAGACCCATTCTGAAATTACCAAGCTAGACCATAACGTTGCACCTGAGTGTATGAATGTAGAATAGAAAGGTGACCTATACTTGACTTGCGGTCAATGGGTAACACACAGTAATCAATATAGAAAAATTCTAAATGTTCTCAGCTAACTGGAGAGCAGTGAACTTGAAGTTGCAGATGTGCAACTGTTACCGTGTCCATCATCGATGTAACAAATTCAGTTTGGATTTCTTTACAGATCAAAGTTTTGACATCCCAGACAGAACTTTTCACTCTACTAATACAACCTGGCGACTCTCTTCGTATGAATCAATGACTGACGTAAAGGAACTTATCCCAGAATTTTTCTACCTTCCCGACTTTCTAGTTAACAGAGAAGGTATACTAAGAGGATACCAAAACTATGTACCCAAACCAGCTGTATGGTTGAGTCTATGGGTTGAAACTGAGAACATTTGCATCTCTTGACTGAATATGCTAAGCAGTATATGTATGGGAGAAATTTGCAGGATATGCTACAAGAGCTGTTATGTGGGACTTAAGAGAAGTCTTTTTCTATATCTGAGAGGTGAAAAGGAGTTTGCTGTTGTCTGACTTTTTTTATTTTCCATTTGAATTGGTGTGTACAACTTGAATGAGTGGAGGGGGGTTGTGGCTTGTTAATGGTGCTGCTTTGATTAACAATCACTGTGCTTAATAGTTAGCTTTCACAGAACCTTGTAAAGACCTTTTTGAAATTACTGTGAACTAAAATGTTGTAACACCTACTCCCCTGTTTCTAGGTTTTGATTTTGGAGTACGTCAAAATGGGGACAGAGTTAACCATGTCAGTCTTCCACCCTGGGCTCGTAATGATCCTCGTCTATTCATCTTGATTCATCGTCAGGCTTTGGAGTCTGACCATGTTTCCCAGACCATCTGTCATTGGATTGACTTGGTGTTTGGTTATAAGCAAAAAGGCAAGGCCTCTGTCCAGGCTATTAATGTCTTTCATCCTGCAGTAAGTATTTAAGCACTGTGTGTGTTTGTTGTACTTAATAACTTAATGGGGGAAAGTTCGGTCTTACATGCTTGGAAAACATCCAGCGTTGAAGCAAGATCCCGTGCTCCCTGAAATCTTGAAGAATAAGAAAAGACTTTAACCATTTCAATGCAGAACTGCTCTAGGTTCACAGGACTGTTGTGATACTTGGTGAATTTGTAATCATCTTTCTTGCTTTGAGATAGCAATGGGGGGTGATGAGGCATGGAGGTCAGATGTTCTGGGTAGTCTTCTGCAGTGGTGTGCAGGTGTTGTGTTTGTGTGTACCTGCTCCCATCTCATCCAAACAAGTAGCTTTTGATACAGTTAAAATAGTTCCATTTTTCCTGACCTTGTTATTTGTGTTCCTTTCATGCACATCTTGGTTTGTCCCTCTAATGAGCACTTTCTCTTCCAGTAAATTCAATCTCAAGTCCTCATTTAATGTAAATACTTCCAAAGTTTTGTTACTTAATTTTAACATGAATATCTTAAACTATTCTTCAGCTTCAATCCTTACTATTAGGGTTTGCTCAGCCAGGCAGCCCTGGTTTCAAATGCATTCAAATGTGTTCCTTGTGTTTAGTCTTCATTCTATAGCTAGAAGAGGTAATAAAACAGTGTTTGGCAGTGGTGGCTTTTCCTTTTCAAGTAGCCATTCGCATGCTTTCCTTTTTTTGTGATTAAATATTGATTTAGTTATTACCTCTAACTTCAAATATTAAGTTTGTGTGAACGTGTTCATTGTTTCTTAAAGTGAAAAGCCAAGGCCTTTGTCAGTGTGATTGCGGAAGAGTATGTGGTACACAATTAGAGGCATGAAAACGACAAGCAGATGAAAGAAAAGAATTTCCACTGTCAGAAACTGTACAGAAAATAAACTTTTTCAGTTGTTTGTTAATCATCAGTGACTAATCTGGTTTTTGTAGAGATTAGTAAAGGTCTACTAAGAAAACCTCTTTGACAGAAGTTAGCCATGGAATGTGTGTAGGAGCAGCTCACGTGATAAATCTTACTGGTCGTTATCTCTAATAAAGAAGTGGTGACAAGGTGACTGTTCTCAGTGGCTCTTCGGTCACCAGAGCCCTTGTGGGATGGCTTCTGGTCCAAGTTTTAACCAAACAACCGAGGAGTCTGCCTCTAAATTTGTGTGGATGTGATGAGAAATCTTCCCCAGAGACAAAATGGACAAGCTTATTCTTGCCCCTCCCCTTTTGTTTTTCTCTTCTCTAGACCTATTTTGGGATGGATGTTTCTGCTGTTGAGGATCCTGTTCAGAGAAGAGCCCTTGAAACAATGATAAAAACATATGGGCAAACACCTCGCCAGCTGTTCCATGCAGCTCATGTGAGCAGACCTGGATCCAGGCTTATCATGGAAGGAGAACTTCCTGCTGCCATGGGATTACTTGTGCAATTTGCTTTCAGAGAAACCAGAGAACACACTAAAGAAATAATATATCCAGTATGTCATTTTGATTTGCAAGATGGCTTAATTAACATCCATATGCTATTCTTGTATCCTTCTGTTTACAGTTTCCTTACTAAAACTGCAACTATCTATATTGTACTGTAAAAAAGAAAAACCCACACAAAACTAGTAAAGTGATAGTGAACATTATTTTATGCACGTGATATATTTTGTGTCAACCAAGATAAATTCAGATCTTAGTTTATAGTAAATAGGTGTTAAAAAGCATTTCACTTACAGTTTTGTACTTTCGATAATGAATTCTGGAATCTATGTGCAAACCTATAGTAGGTAAACACATACTGTGTTCTCTTCCATCCTCAATGTTTTCGTTGCCTGTGGGGTAGTTCAGCTTTCTCCACTTCAAATACTCGCTTTCCCTGAAGCCCAGTGAGAAACTAAATCCTTGCATTTAAAGAAACTTGTAGTTTTCACTAAACTCCCTAAGCTGCCAGCTTGCTATCTCAGCTTTTAAAGAAGTGGGAGAACTCCCTTAAAGCTGATAGTGTAGCTGATAATAGTACAGTGGTTCGTACTTGTCTTTCTAGTATTTTTAGAATACCTCAGCAGTCCTTACCATGTGATTGAGTATGGGGATGTGATAGGAGTGATTCTCCCTTACTAATGAAACAATATTTTTCTAAAAACTTTTAATCCTCTTTTAATTTGAATCGTATTTTTGTTTGTTTTAGAGTCCATTGCCATGGATTAAAGGCTTGAAGTGGGGAGAATATGTTGGTTCCCCAAGTGCTCCAGATCCTGTTGTCTGCTTTAGCCAACCACATGGAGAAAGGTTTGGCTCTCTCCAGGCTTTGCCAACTAAAGCGATCTGCGGTTTGTCCCGCAAGTTTTGCCTTTTGATGATATATAGCAAGGAGCAAGGTATGAACTTGTGTTTATTCTCTACACGCACAATACATGTGAAAAGGAGACATGAAGACTTTAAATCTAATGCTACTATTATTCTTGAGCAAATTCTCCAAATTTAATTACTTTTACTGAAGACTGACTTATAAATCCAGTAACAGCTTCCACATGGGTGGTATCTTTCCTGGAGGATGGATTTTACTTGTTATTTTTGAAAGTACATAAAGGCATCCTGTAATTAAGTTGGTATTTTTCATTAAAGTGACTGAAGCATGAGGACTTAACTTTAGAACTTGCCAGCAGATTCAGTCGAAGAAGAACTGAAGAACAGATGAACAAAACATGTAGCAACAGAAAGGAGAATTAAAGGAATGGGTTTTAGAGGCAGAGAATGAGGAAAGTTATCAATAAAAAGCAGAGGTGAAGGATCTTCTGCTTTCAGATAAACTCCTTGGAGGGATTCTTATTGATAAATGTACAAACAGGTTCTTGTACTCTTCTTTTGTTTTCTTTGTAACATATACTAGGGAAGTGTTTTTAAAAATAAATGGCTTCACATTTAGTCTTAAAAAATAAGTAACATGCTCCTTGAAGTTATGAACAATTGTTCTCTAGCTGGGAAGTGTTATCAGCTTCTCCTTTTCCCCACTCCCAACACTTCTTCAAAAAAGCTTTGTCTGGGTTGCAAACTGCCTTTGGAGAACACTGAATGTTTACATAGTCTCTGAAAACTGTTTGTTTATAGCATGTCACAGCTGAAGCCATAACAAAAAATATCTTATTTTGAGACTTTGGAGTAGTTTGTATTCTAGCTTGGGGTAAAACCTAGATCTGAGATTTTTATTGTTGACAATCAAAGTGATCGATGCTTTGGTTGCGCATGTGACACAATGTTGTGTGTCTTCTTCAGGTGTGAGGAGCATGCACAGCACTGATATCCAGTGGTCAGCTATCCTGAGCTGGGGATACGCTGATAACATTTTACGACTGAAAAGCAAGCAAAGTGAGCCTCCAGTAAACTTCATACAGAGTTCACAGTTCCATCAGGTAAAAATATCAGTCTGTTGGTTTCCAACCTGGTATTGGTAGTTTAAGTGGTGGCCTGACTTGGCAGTAGGTACACTTGCTTTCATTTTTCTTGGAGAAGAGCATTCAAATGGACCTAGTTTTAATCTGTTTGATTCTCCTTTGGACCATGTTCCTTGTTGTTACAGTGTGTCTTGCTCTTGGATGTGTTCCTGTACTAGGTAAAAATCCCTTCAAAATGCATTTGATTTTTGTAGCTTTTCCCTCCTATGGAGGATTCATGTGGATTTCTAAAAGCTCACCTTCTGAGCCAAAAATAAAAGAGTACAAGAAAAAGCTATAGATGCCTTACTTTAGAAACAGAACTCCGCTATAGTTTAAGATTCCTCTGAAGAAAATTGTCCAAAAGATTGGGAACACTGCATAATCTCAGTTATGTTCTGACGGTTGGTGAGATTCTACCAAAAAGATTTTGGCTGAAGTGGCTGTAGGTCTTGAAGTCTGCAGTAGTGACTGTTCTGTAACTGTGAAATCTAAGCTACACAGTTTCCCTCTTTACTGTAGTTTGAGGTAATAATAATCTGACCTAAAGCAGCTATATTTTAACTCTTGGATTTCTTTAGCGTAGATATTTTATTGTAACTCTTACGATAACCAATAAAGAATCAGTTTGACCAAATGCTATGACATAATGAAAATAGCAGTTAAAATAGTTTCTGTTCTAATTTTTTCTGGCTTTTTCGTCTTTCCAAGGTAACAAGTTGTGCTTGGGTGCCAGACAGTTGTCAGCTGTTCACAGGTAGTAAATCCGGTGTCATCACAGCATATATGAACAGATTCACTAGCAATACGGTAAGTTCCGTTGGACAGGACTTACATTTCAGGATTTAGCTGTATTCACTATTACAGTCTTTTTTAAAACAGGAAAAATGAGAAGAGGGGCATATGTTATATTCAGGACAATTGCTTAAAAGATCAAGTTCTTGTTTAGTGTTTTTTTTGAGTGATCCTCTTCAACATTTTAAAATAGATTTATCAGCACGTTTATTTGTGGGTTTTTCTTACTGTTGTCCATATACTGCTAGCTTTTAGTCAGCCCTCATCAGCTGGGTGCACAACTGATTACACACACAGCACTGACTGTATTCAGGCTAGGGCTTGGAACTGAAGCTCTCTGGCACAGTGACGCTCCCTGCATTAAGGAGTAACTTTTTCTGTGAAAGAGATGGAGCCTTTCAAAGCCTTAACTGAAATTGTGGAATGCATTTCCCCAAAGCAAATAACCTTTCAAACACAGGAGGCACTTTACTGCGGAGAGCCGGAATGAAATCTCTGACAGTGTGTATATTAACCACTAAGCCTCTTCACTTTGTCATATTCCCCAAGGGGAAAAGCTGTGAGGAGAAAAGGGAGGAAAGTAACTCCCATTACTTAATGCATTAGTGGAAAATACTGAGATACTGGTAGAAATTGCCCTGACGCTGTGGTTATAAGCGTGCTACGAAAACACAAATAGAGCTCCAAATTCATCTTGTGGTTTAGACTGAGTTTTTTGAGCTTCTGTCTGAGCTTCGGCAATAACTTCCAGTCTTCATAGTTTTAACAGAGTTTGTAACTTCCTTGACAGGTCATTTCAGGTGTGTCTACAGGATTACCCCTAGCAACAACTAAACTGATTTCTCAAATTTAGATTGATACAGATGCAGGTATTGGCAGACACATTTGTCATATTGTACTCCTGATACTCTCGAATCCTGAGATTAGCGGGACTAGAAGAAACCTTGGTATGATTTGCTATGCCTACCCAGTTTCCAGTTTTCAACAGAGGCAAACAGCAGATGCATAGACTGGGGAGAACACAAACATACAGTGGTTTCTTCCTTGGCTTTCTTATAGTTTCTGATGATCTGCCACTCAGGCTTCCTGAGCTCAGCAGCTTTTTAAACTTTGAGTTTAAAAAATGAAATAGACCTTGAAGCCTGCAAGCTTCAATCAGTTGGCTCATAAGTCAGGCACCTTAACAGCTCACCAGAATAGTGGGCTTGTAAATAACCTGTTCTGAGACTTGGATTCCGGTTAAAATTTTTTGAGATACTAAACCAAATTTACTATACTTGCCTTCTGCAGTGCTAGAAAGAAACTGTAGTAGCAGGGATATGATTTTTAGTTCCTTATATTTCCTAGAAACAAGAGGTTTGTTTGGTTTGGGGATTTTTTTTATTTATTTTTTTTAGCTGCACAGATGTCATCTTTGAGACCATCTTTGCTGAATTTCTCAGCACTGACAGTTTTACATGCCCCAGGCAGACTGACCTTGCACCAATTTTGTGGCTCCTGTTGTTCAGTCAGTTACCCAAGTCAGAGCTGCAGGGAATGCAAATGTGCTTCCTAGCATCTGTTCTGTATGCATCTTGTCAGCTGTTCGGTGATGAAGTGAACAGTTTGTTATAATGCTGTACTTGAAATATGAATAGTTGGCCCTGTTTCACATTTATATAAATTCAGTGCATAGGCATAAAACAGATGTTGTTAATTGGATATGGGAATTCAAAGGCATGCTGTCAGAATTCAAAAATACTTCAGTGTTTTACTTCAGATGCTCTATTTTCCTGGCCTTTGTTTAAGATGGTCCAAAAACTGAGGTACTGCTTTAAAGCTGCCACTTATCTTGCCAGTAAGTCATACCTTCAAGAAAACCTCAACCAAGGTTTTCTGATTGTACAAATTACTACAGCCTTCACGTGCTGACTATTAGACTTGTCTTGCAAACAGAAAGAGAGCACTTTAATGATCTGGCTGAGTAAAACCAGGCAGCGATCATTTAAATTCTCCACTCAAGTGCTGTAGATGATGATTTTGGGTAACCAACAGAAAGAACTGCTATTGAAAGGTAAATACATACCTGCACGTTTTTCCCATCTAGATACTGATTTAGACGTTGTCATCTAAAAAGAAGCAGGAACTTAAAAAGGGATGGTATTTTAGGCACGAGGCAATTATTTTATAGCTTATTATACCCTAATACAGTTGGTGCTAAAATTACAACATTATTACAATAACCCAGTGAGGAATCAGTAAACCATTGCTATTAGTGCTATAAGATGAAGCTGCTAAGGGTGAATCCTCTTTTCAATTCAAATGTTGAAATGCAGATCAACAAACACTTAAAGGAGGCAGGAGGAGCCACAGTAAAAGGGGTATTAAAATCAGTTGTTCAGAAAATCAGAAGTTTTGATAGTTGCTGTTGTGGAGCAAAAAATGATACAGCTCTTTTGTCAAAACTGAGCAGTGATTAAAGAAGAATCTGCACATGTGAGAGACCACACTGTTCTGAAAATGATGACCGGGTACTTTAATGCTTGACTAACTTGGATGAGATGCTCGGTAGCAAGAGCAAAATGCCAGGTCGTCCTGTTCTCAAAGGGTATTGACTTTTGACCTAGATTATATTGCCCTTTTTAGTACAGAAAGGCATTCCAGTGTTCTATAAGCTAGGACTTAAGCATATATATATTTTTATCTTGTCTGTTTCTACTTTCAAGCTTTTTGGAGATCTGCTGCATGCATCCTATATCCTAATACAAAAATGGAGACAATGTGCTCTGAGATGTGGGAGGAAACAAGGAGAAAAATGTTCCTTTTTTTATACAAAGGTTCTAATCTCTCTACAGGAGATTGTCTTAATTAAAACACTAGTATTCTGTTTAAGCAGCTCCTTCAATTTAGCCAGTTTTCAGGAGGTCTGAATCACTTCAAATGATAGATCTTGAATAAGAAGTGTCATTTCATGTTAAATTTGCTGCTTTAATTTATATCTAGCAGTTTCTATATTTAAACTTGACTTCCTGCATATTTTTCTGACTTGGTACCACTGAAGGACTTGGCACCAATTTGAGGAATTCCCAGTAATTTATTGTACACAGCATGATAACTGCTGAGTTGAGTTTTCCTTCTGTGTTTCCAAGTGCTCTCTCTACATGACAGTCCTCAGTATTTTCGCATCTAGAAATAGCAGTCTTGCAGAAAACAAATCAGCTGATTTCAAGGTGTGTAACTGAGACAGAAGCAGTACAACAGTTCTTTGTTCTGGTTCATTGGACTACATCAAAGTGCTTGCTTAGACTGAAGTACTGGAAGTAAAAATTTGAACATTAATGATATGTATGGCTTCTCACATTATAAAGCACAAACACCATTGCTAAACAAGTGACGTTAAAAGTAATGGGAACCAATTTTTTTGAAACGTAAGACTTAAACTTGTCCTTAGCGCTTATCCTCTTCACAAAAAGACTTTTTATTTTTGTGGGAGTTCATGTTTTGTTTTGCTGTTTTTCAGCCTTCAGAGATAGAAATGGAGTCTCAAGTCCACCTGTATGGTCACACAGCAGAAATAACAAGCTTGTTTGTGTGCAAACCATACAGTATAATGATCAGTGTCAGCAAAGATGGAACCTGCATCATATGGGATTTGAACAGGTATAAGTATATATGTAACTATGCTTAAAGGCTTTCTTTTAAATACCCGTTTTCCAACTTTTGGGTATCTTTACCCTTCTAAAGCTGACTGAATCTGTTCCACGTATATCTTCATGCGAAGTCATACCCTTACTGTTTTTCCCATGGAGGGAGCTGGAATTCTAGAATGAGTATCAAAAATACCATAATTGTACGAAATGTTGATATAAATTAATATAATAAATATTTTCCTCAAAGAATCTTCTCTGTGTTTGAGTTTGAACTTTAGCCTTGCTCTCTTTATTTTCTACAGGCTGTGCTATGTCCAGAGCCTGGCTGGGCACAAGAGTCCTGTGACTGCAGTTTCAGCCAGTGAAACAACTGGTGATATTGCGACAGTCTGTGATTCAGGTATATTTGGCAGTTGTGAAAGCTGTTTTGACTTGCAGACCAAATAAATCATGAGACTTGCTGTTGTATTAGTTACTGAGTGTGTTAATCATCTGAGTATGCATTGGGTCAAATAGGAGTGCTCTTTTTTTAATGTAGTAACATATAAATTTTTCCAGTAATAATTACGCAGCTGTTTGAGGAAAAACTTAGAGATATAAAAGGTAACAGGTTGATCACTTGATTAAAAGTCTTGAGATTTCAACAGTTTCCTGGGAGACCTAAATTCTGTGAAGCTGCCTGCTTTCATTTTAACAGGGGTCTGTTGCCAAAGGTACAGCTCTTCAGGGGAGTACGGTGTATTACAGAGCAACAGAATTTTTGTTATTCACTCTATCACTTTAAATGCTTCTGTATACCCAGAAGCAAACACAGATTTACTTTAGCTATTCATTAGTTTAAAACAAAGAGGAATAAGAGCTATACTAAAGCAGAAATAGTAGATTTTTATATTAGGGCTCCTACAGAATGAGATAATTCTTTGCCACCTTATTTTTAAGCAGGTTTTTGTACTGTCCTGTTTCCACATAATGCTCTCATCCAGAAACACTACTAAGACCGATTTGGGCAGCAGGGCTTTGTTAGAAATGGGGATGCTCATTGACCTGAAGATTGACTCTGTGCTACAGCCCAGCACTGTGTATTGGGAAAGCAGGGCCAAGTCAGATTCCTCACACCGTTTTGCTGTCTCTAAGGATACCTGTGTGTATTGTCTTAACTTGAGACTGAGGGGGAAATAGGCTCCATCTATATGCCAGAATATTGTTCCATTGATCCAAGGAGGTACAGAATAAGAAGGAAGAGAGCCTAACTTTGTTTATTCATATTGTTAGAAGACAGTTATTGACCCAGTGCTCACTTTGGGCAAATTTTCTTTCTCTCTTGCCTTGAGTAAGATAGGTTTTTACATGCTGCAGCATCTTTTAGCCACCTTCTGTCACTGTAGTCCTCCATAGACTGAACCGAAACTAGTACTGTTCCAAGTCTGGAGGGGAAAAAAGAGAGGTAAAATTGCACACTCTGTAGTATTAAAGGACAAGGGGAAATTATTTCAGAAACCCAGTATTAAGGTTTTAAACTGACATGGAGACTTAAGTCCATTTCTGTTGCTCACAAACTTCTTTTTTTTCCCTTTCTGGAAAAGCCTGTGTTCTTTCATTGGCAAGAGATGTGAGTTTCAAGCCCTTTTAAGACAAAGCAGTAGCTGGGTTGTTAGTTTTTTGATAGAATCAAATAATCCCAGATAACCAGGTAAAATAACAGTGCCTGCTACTTCTAAGTATTTTGTTTAAAATGCAAGCCAGGATACAGGAACTAGCTGTTTAAAGTGGATAGTATAAATTCCCTCTAAGTGCTTCCCTGTTAGTACAAG
Source organism: Thinocorus orbignyianus (assembly GCA_013400375.1). Taxonomy (NCBI): domain Eukaryota; kingdom Metazoa; phylum Chordata; class Aves; order Ciconiiformes; family Thinocoridae; genus Thinocorus; species Thinocorus orbignyianus. The sequence continues at coordinate 1,147,992 of VXBW01008502.1, forward strand.
CAAATTGGCCATTAAAACAAATTCATATAACGTTTTGGAAGTGCAGTGTTCCATAAATACGAAATGATGTCTTCTAAATCACTGTAGTGGCTTGGTAGCTTGCATGTTCCCTGTCAGAAAAGGAGGTACTTGTTTACTGCAGCACACATCACTCAGTCATTTAAACCTTCTGATCTTTCAAGAAGCTGAATTTAACACTTAAAAGGTTCTGCTGCATAGACCTAGCTGTAGTCTAGATTTATTATTTTTTTAATACTGCCATGCTGTGTTCTGTTGCAGTTGGAGGGGGCAGTGATTTGAGACTTTGGACAGTTAACGGTGATCTTGTGGGACACGTCCACTGCAGAGAAAGTATCTGCTCGGTTGCTTTTTCTAACCAGCCTGAAGGAGTGTCTGTCAACGTGATTGCAGGGGGGCTTGAAAATGGAGTTGTAAGGTAAGCATTTGAAACTTTTATTTATTAAAATGCCGTATAACTTGGGCTCACAGTTTGAGAATATGTAGCCAAACATCATGTGTTGATATTGGGCTTTAGAGAAGGTGGGCAAGCTGTTGTTCAGATTCCAGCTTAGTAGTTGCTAAACAGGTTGTGTTTATCACTGAAATACTTGTAAAATTAGATGTGAAGAAAAATTCATCTTACTTTCAGACTGTGGAGTACGTGGGACTTGAAGCCAGTACGAGAAATAACATTTTCGAAGTCAGCCAAACCTATCGTAAGGTAAAAAGATCTTAAGTATACCATAAATGGATTTCTTTTTTCATTTTTTTTTTCTTGGGGGAAGGGGGAGAAATGACAACAAAAGCCTCCAAAACCCACAACAAAGCAGCTTTGCGTATTGAATGTGGATTTGACATGTCTAAAAAGAGCAATGCAATCCTACTAATTATTCATGAAAGCAAATGAGCACAAGTGTACTGTATTTGTAATGACTGTAATAACCAGTTCTGCTGTTGGCAGATAGAAATTAGCAGGATTCCCTTGAGAACTGAACAATAGCTACTCCTCTTATTCTTAAGTTTAATATTTTTCCCCAGAATCTGTGTAAAAATCATGAGATAATATTAACTTTGTCAGACTCAAATAGACAGAGGGTTTTTTTTCTCCTTCAGTAATAAATAAAAACACTGCATTTTCCCTGATCATTTTTTTCTGATGCTGGAGGAAACAGTGGAGAAAGGGAGTAAAGAAAACTCAGAGGAGCCTGTAAGCTGCCATTTTGCAGTACTTGTGTAATTTTCTTTTGAGTCTCCTTGATGATTTATATAAGCAGAATTATTCTCAAGCCAAAGTGTTTTCTGAACGTTGTCAAAGGATTGAGTCTTTGATATCCCCAGTGGTACAGTACCCTGCGCAGAGGTCTTAGTTTCATGCCAAAATGTTATCATTTTCATGTTAGCATAGTAACAAATTATTCTGAAAAAATTGTTTTGACCATTGCTGAAATACCATGTAAAACCCAAACCACTAATCACCATTTTTAGAAACAAAAAAAGTGTCTGATAGCAGCTAGTGTCCTTCTCTTACCTCCTTTAAGAAGCATATTTCACAAACCTTGTTGATAATGATTTAGTAGCTATTGAATAATTTAAAGTTTCCTGCTTAAATGAGACAGAAAATGGATGCTGACCTTCACGCTCTCTAACATTACGTGTGGCATAGCTGAAGGGCTTTGCTACTCATAGCGTAAAAAATGGCCAGCTGAACAAAAGTCCTGTGCTTTCCTCTGAAATCTGATGGATTCAGTTTCTGCTTTTATCAGGGGCAAGTTCAGAGGGCACTGAGTTCTGCTGCTGAGCAGCCTTCCTTTCAGAAGCAGAAGGGGCAGTCCTGGGAAAGAGTAGGATGCTGCTGCTGATCCTACCCTTTTCTTTGGTGCTGCAAAGAAATGAGCACTAAACTGCACGGCATGGTGAAATGCTGGACTTAGCTGACTATAGTTCAGCCTTTTTGGTTAGGACCATGAATAAGCAGGTAAATGCAAACATATGACAATGTTACTTACTGGATCTTGCCTGAGAGCTCATTTTTGTTGGCTGTACTCTTAAGGATTTTTTTTTTAATGTCTTCTACCATTTTAAATAGCCAAACCTGATATAAAAATAGCTTGTCTTCTTGTTTTTCAGCCTTACGTTTTCCTGTGATGGGCATCACTTGTTCACAGCTAATAGTGATGGAAACGTTATAGCTTGGTGTCGCAAGGACCAACAGCGCTTGAAGTTACCCATGTTCTATTCATTCCTTAGCAGCTATGCGGCTGGGTGATGACTGTTTTTGCTGCTAACTCATGTTTCTGCACTTTAAATCCAAAATAGATCCTAGAATCTCATATTTAACTGGATTTTGAAGTCCTTTGAATGTCTCTAGAATGGCTGAACAGGCTTTTATAAAGATCAGTCTAAGGTGGTTGTAAAACTGCGTAAGTGCATGCACAAACCTGAAGCATATCCAGGTCACCAGGAAGCTCTGGTCATGTACTCCGATACCAGCAAAGTGACTCATAAATGCTCTAACATACAAGTCAAAATGCTGCAATATAAAACATTATAGTATTTTTTTAAATCACTTCTTGAACAGAAGTATTTAAAAAAAATGATAATGCTTACTCCCCCTCTTATGTTGTAAAATAACGGCAGTGTAAAGTTCTGTAAATATCTATTAAAATGTCAGCATATGTATATCTGATGAGTTGAGTGTGGTTCAAGCTCTGGGATAAGCAACCCAAAACTTAAAAATCCAAGACCACTTAAAATTGCTTTTTTTGAGAAGCAAAGAACTTAGTAGGTGCTTTTTGCACCATTTTATGGTATTGTAATGCTAAAAAATGAACTTACGTTTTCTTTATATTTGTAACTTTTGCTGCCATGTCCCTTAGTGTAATGGTCGTTACAGAAGGCAACAATGTGTCTTGGTGATGGGTAGACACCTCATGGCATCATGAAGCAATAGTTAGATCACGGTTTGTTTTTTTCTAATGTAGAGTTAACTCCCTAACTTTGTAACACCTAGCTATTGCAGTTCTGTGGCAGAATATAGATATTATGTACACACATGGCTTATCTTCCAGAGCTCTAAAAGAAGGTGTTAAAGGAGGCACAGATGTACGCCTGTTCTAGTGTCATTGAAGTTCAATACACTGTAAAACGTTTGAATCTAACTGCTTGAATAATCAATGTTCATAGGCATCAGATGATTTGGGAAAGTTTACACAGATACACTGTGCAAATACGTTATTTATTCCTAGGTGCTATTTTTGAGGTGGGGGAAATAAGCCTCAATTGTGAAAGGCTTAAATTTTGATTTTTAAGCCAGATCAAAAATTAACATTTCAGTTGATGGGTTTTAAGACCTCTAAACCTGACTCAGTGAGTGAGTGCCTACTCGTCATGCGGATGGTAAAGCAGGAATGCTATGGTCTGCAGTTACATTTTTCCTTTTAAATTGCTTTGCTTTTTCATCTGACATGTTCCGCTGCTGCCGTACAGACAAACTGCTGTTTTCTTCTCACGTTTAAGGTTCATCTGCCTTCAAAACACTTACATGAAACTGTTGAGTTGTGATGAAGATGACATACACACAAATCTTTATATTTTCAAAAATCTCGGTCTTCAGAAATTCTTGCAAGTTCATGATTTGAAGAACTTTTTGGACTAGAAAAACTTAAGAAAAATATTCTCATAGTCTGTGACACAAAGGCTGATCTTTGATTCAGTTAAGCAAGTGGCTGTGTGCTGTCTGAATTGAATTTTCAACTGCGTATGTTGTAGCAGCGTTGTATGGGATGGCTTCAGTCATGTTTTTCACTGTCTAGATGTTGATGTAAGGTCCAAATACAGACTGAGAAGCTTCCTGGCTCATGTTTAAGTGATGTGCTTTATTTAAAGGAAAGAAATACAAATGTTGTGGTTTTGGGGTGCTTTTATGCTCCCTGGTTTGAGGTGTTGCTCACAAAGGCTTATTTTTATAATGTAGAATTCCACTTGTTATAAATCAATATGCAAAATTGCTGGCCTTGTAAAGAGTGCAATATTATATATTTTTATGTAAAAGTAAAAATGATTTTTTGAAGTAAGGAATATTTATTCAGCTTAACATTCTGGAACTATTAAAATAACATTGCAATAGTATCTGTGCATGATGTACTGAAATTTCCTGTAAATGTCACATTTCACACTGTCTTTGTATATACACTGTCACATTGTTGGGTAATAAACAGATCTTTGTACCAAAATGTTTGATGATATTAGAAACATGGTTTTTGGCTTAGCTTCACCTTGCTTTTTAGGGATCGTGCGTACCTTACTCCAGATCAATTTCTGCTGGTTCTCATGTCTCCTATTTCAGAAATCACGAAGTGGGGAATTTTTGTTCACGGACTACACCATGTGGCTGTCAAACTGCATGGAGGGTATAATATTGGCAGTGAAGAAGCCCTAGGGGGTATCACGTTAAAGGCCCATGTGTGCATGTGCCCTTGCTTCCCATAGGATATGTGGCTACAGTTCACCTGAAGTGATGGCTCTTGGAGACATTCCCCTTTCCGGCAGTCTCCTCCCTGAAAAACTAATTGAGCAGAAGAGCAGCTCTGCTCTGGATTCTCTGAGGGAAGGAAGAAGGTGCAGGGTGAAAAACAGGCTGAGTTCTCTGGGAGGCTTCTGACAGGATGCAAGGCTCTTCCTGCTAGAAGCCAGGGTTTGGGAGAGGCTCATGTGGCAAGGTCTATCTATCTGATACCACTTGTGTGATTCTGTGGTAAACCCAGATCATTAAATTCTGGCTGTGGAGATAGATGGTGAGAAGGGGAAGCGAGGCAGCAGCCTGATACTTGATAGTGGCTGGGAGAGGAGAGGGAGTCTCCAAACCATTACTGACAAACGGAACCCTGATCTTGGATTCCAGAGTCCACTGTGTACCGATGAGACCATGACAATGGATAGCCGAAACAAAATCAGTATAGAACTGTTTGTGAACTGAATTAAACATGGTACAATTTTCTGCAGGAAAAATGGTTTCTATGTCAAAATGAAAACACCTTTCAACTTCAACTCAGAAACATACACTTTAGGGATCTTCTTTGTGTTTAAACCATGTTGATCTTTGGAAAAAATGTTGAAAGAGTTCTGTCACACTGAACAAAAGCCTTGTCCCCTTCCAGGATTTCTTGATTTTACTATGATTGCAGGATTTACTGTGCATTTTGTGGGTAGAACTGTAGAGAGCAGTGGGTGAAAAATACCACTTGGTTTAGCTACTGCTGAATTTTTAGTTTGTTTTTGTTTTCTTCATGCTTTGTTTTGCTTGAACCTGTATTGGCTGTTTTTTTTCCTTCTTGCACATGCGAATAGAAGCTACTTCCATATGTCGCTGCTACTTGATATCATAAAGAAAATATAAAACAAATACACATTTGAAAAATATCCACTGGAACATTAGCTAAGCTTCTAGAGGTACAGAGAGCAGTGTTTTCCTTGGTACTGCAGTAACTTAAACTACTGACAAATTACTTCTAGGTAGAGATTTACTTGTCATTACTGCTAGAGTGGGGTCTCAAACCCACTGATTTTTGCATCTGGATTTCGGTAGTAGGCTGTGCTGTGTATTTCACAATTTGGGCAGGTCAGCTTTGAATGATGATTAAGAACTGTGCGTGACTAGTCTGATGTGACTGTCCTAGGCTGCTCAGCAGAAAGTAGTTGGGTAAAAACATGACCTTGCTCACTGTTTTCAGCTTTAAACTAGATTTTCTGGGGAAAAAAAATAATTAAAAAATTCAGATTCTGTAGCGCAATTGATGAAGGCCCATATAAGCTTCATTAGGGGCTAGTTTATGTAGATTCAAGGAACAGAAATTCATGCCAGCTGTTAGGGGGGTTGTATTCAAAGCCTACAAGCCAGCTCTGGGAGGAGATGCCTGGTTGTGGTAGAACATAGGAGTTTCTGCAGATAATCATACATTCAATAAAAGTTTTTTTTTTTTAAATACATTTTAAAATTATTTCCCCCCTTTTATTTTAGCTTAAAGAATAAGATTGTTAGGATACAGTGGTAAAAATAGTGTGTAAATCAGTGATGATTGTCTGATTATTTGAACCATCTAGCAAGTGCTTTTCATTTCATAGCATGTGAATCCTTTGGTAAACAGAACTTTTTGTAGAGCAATGATACAATTAAATATGACTCAGACAGCAACAGTATGGGCCAGTTGAGTTTCCCAGTGAGTTTCAGGAACTCTAGTTAAGGTAAGCTTATGAACTTACCTTTTTATATTTAGTAATGTTTACCTTCTTCCTGATGCATTTCCTTCTCCCAAGCCATCACCAGTTTTTGATGAGGCCGCCCTTGTCCAAAGCAGCTTTAACAACAGGGCTGTTCCCTATTCTCTTCTGTATGGAAAACAAATGTGACTTGGAAATACTTCTGCTTTATTAAGATGGAATTGAGGAAAAAGTACTGATAGCCAGGCAAGAGAAAAGAGTGACAAATGTATGCCTGTCCAGAAGGATCAGCCACCATTTTAGGGAACAAAATTAATGAGATAGTAGTACCATCACCACAGCTAACACATTAATTATTGGGGCAGACAAGTTTATCAGATAAAAATGTTAATTGGCAGGTTAACTGCTACTGCCTTTTATTACTGACTCTCAGAGTTGTAAGGGAGAAGTATATAAAAATTAATCTATAAGGCTGGATCATTTTGTTCTGACTGCTGGCTTTGACAAAGCGAGTCTTATCAGTCCCTCTTTCACAGTGGTTCTTTGTTTTCCACGGTGGGTTCTGTGGTTTTTCAACCTCATCTTGCCTCTGGTCGGCGTGAGGAAGGGACGGACAGTACGGGCCCTTATCCCAAAACCCTGGCGTCTTGCGGATTTCGCCATCTCGACGTTTCTTAAACACCTGCGTGACTACAGGAAGCGGGGACAAAGGCGGGGAACTGCCCCCCAGCGCGCTTGACAGCGGGACAAGACGGTGCGATGCCACTACCTCAAGCGTCCCTCCCTCAGGGCCAGGGCTGGCTTCCCGCCCTGTGCCCGGCGCGTGGATGACGGCTGTTGGCGGCTGCTAAGGGCCGCGCCGCGGGAGGCGCGAGGGCGGTGGCAGCCGTTGGCNAACAACGCAGCGGTGGCCGCGCTGTGTGGAGTTCCCCGGTTATCCGCCAAAGTCAGCTTCGGGCTCTGCCTTCCGCCGTCGCTGTTGTCGGAGCCGGTGAGAGGAGGTGGGTGTGTGTGGGGGTGTGTGGAATCGTCCTTCTCGGGAAAACCCCGGGTACCCCTTAACGCGGGCGGGGATGCGCGGTCTCTTCTGCCCCCGCCTGCAGCCGGCGGGCGTGAAGGCTCAAGAGAGCGGCTGCCTTTCCCGCTGGCTGGTCGGCAGCGATGGAGGGATAAATCTCCCCGCCCGACTGCCCCGCCGCTGCGGGCGGCAGCGATGGGTGTGCGGGGCTGGGAGCTGCTGAGCAGCAGAACGGCCAAGGGAGTGCAGTGAGACACAAAACTCGGGATAGCAACTTGCGAAACCTCTCTGTCCGGCAGGTAATAAGGGACCAAGCTCTCCAAGGCGTTTCCTCCACTTTAATATGTTAAAATTCACTTAAAATGAATTTAAGCAGTATTTAAGTGAAATAATCCGACTTACCCTTGTATCTCTAAAAAGTCACAACTATCTGTTAAAGTTAACCGAAGAGGTGAAATAGTAGGTAGGTCTCATGTTTCTGTCTCAAGCTTTCTGGATCTCTGAGGGTTTGCTGGACTACGTGCACATAACCTGTATGCTGGTGATAAATACATTACATAAAATGATTGTCATTGCAAAATGTCACGTTGGTTCAGCCACTGTTTTCTTAGATTTTTTAAACGTTGAGAAGTGAGATGGTATTTTTGGATAAAAGGTTTGGGCGCGGTGGCAAGAATTTTTGGAACTTGACAGTTGGACTGGGTGTAATACCTATGTTAGACAAAAACTGAGCTGTTAAAGTTTGGTTGTTTTGCCAAATCATGGCACGATTTGCATGATCAGCAGTTATTTTTGAAGTCACTGTATTTATAGAATGAAAATAGTATTTTCTTCTTATCATGAGCAATGGTCTTGCCTTTAATTTAACAATTTCTGCTTGTACTACTAAGCTTCTCCTTACCAGATAGAGTATAATGTTGTAGTAACTTTGTATTATTTCTTCCTGCAGCCATAGGACAGAGAAAGCAAAAGGGTTCCTTAGCCTCCCTCTCTGTGTACAGAGCTACATCAGGCATGATAAATCTCGGAGCAAGAACTGAGATAGCAGGGGCAGTTGTTCCCATCCCCTGCGTGCCCTGCAGATGAGGGGAAATGACCTGTTGTCATGTGGACAGTGACACTAGCTCAGGTAGCTAGTGCTCTTAGTGCAGGGGTATTTCCTAAGTTTCGCTTTCCTAAACAGCAACGGTAGAGCTCCGTTTTTCCTTTTTTCTTTTATTTTTTTCCTTCCCCTGAAACTCCTTTGATATGCCAGTTTGACATCAAACAACTGTGAGGCTTTAAAATTTGCTGTTTATATTCCTGGTGTGTTTGCAAGTGGATGATGAAATGTGGGGATCTTTCCGCAATTTAGAGCGTGTTTTACAGGTCGTTATTCAGGGATGATTCCCACTAATGTCACTGGGGCTTTGTGTCATGATTGGGTTAACTTTTCTATTGCACTGCATTGTTCAAGAAGTACAGAGCTTGTGCGGAAGGTGTTCTTCAGAGTTGTGAACCCCAGGTTCTCTAATATAGTAATTTCAGGTCTATCACTTTAGATTGCTGAAAGAAAGTAGAAGACAATTGGGTTAAGGGCTTTTGAGACTGAATATTCTACAGGTCACTCTTTTGGTAAGGTGTTTTAAGGTTGTACTTGGAACCAGAAGGGGTTTTCGCCCTTATTACTTGTAGAAATCCGTACTGAAGAACTTGAAAATTGTATTTTGCTTCTGTGTTACTCAAAATTTCAGACTCTTTCTGCATTTCGCTAAAAAGTATCTATATACAAAGCTTGGTAAATGTAGGTTGCACTCTTTACCCCTATGCAAGGTCAAGCTGTACCTGCAAATATTTATGCAACTTCCTAGGTTATCATAAGATAAATTGGCCTTTGAAGTGCTGTTGGTTACAATCTAATCTGTTCTAAAAACAAATAAAGAAAAGTTGCTCTTCACAAGCATATTCATGAGCCCTGGAGATTAAGATCTTTGGCACAAATGAGTTAACTGCACCCAGAAAAAGGATGAAGTTCATGTGAGGTAAAAATAAAAAACCAGAAGCCCAGAAAATTCAGCTGGCTGGGAGGCTGTGGCTCTGCCGCTTTCAGGAGCAATGCTTTAGGAAACGGCTGGTTAGCGTGGTGTGCCAGTCAGCAGAAACTACTTGGCTGAAAAAGGCCATGTAGCTGCTGTCAATATTCTTTGTTAATGCAATCAGTGTTCCCCTTAAAGAAAAGAGTCACAGAGACTAGATTAATGAGCTCAGTGCATTGCATTAAAATACAGTGGATAAATGAGCTCCTATATAAAGTAGATCCGCAAGCATGCATCAAGAACATGTAGACTGGACATAGTCTGATCATTAACATAGTTACTGTAACTATGGTGATTATCAGGACCTGTGTACCTCTGTATTGATCTAACTTAACAGGGGGCTGCTGGAAAAACAACCAGGAATGAACATTAGTGAATTCAGCTAAGTAATTTCTGGTTCAAGGCTTTTTAGGTAATTTACAAAGTGGGGAGAAGTTACTCCTTTTGAGCATCAAAAGATGCCTGGCTAGCAGGTTGAAGGAGGTGTGTCTGCTCCTCTGCTCTGCTCTCATGAGACCCCTGCCTGGAGTACCGTGTCCAGCTCTGAGGCCTCCAAATTAAGAAGGATGTGGACCTGTTGGAGCAGGTCCAGAGTAGGGCCACAAAAATGATCAGAGGGACCTCTCCTATGAGGACAGGCTGAGAGAGCTGGGGTTGTTCACCCTGGATAAGAAAAGGCTCAGAGGATGGGGGCAAACTTTTTAGTATGGCCTGTTGTGACAGGACAAGGGGTAATGCCTTTAAACTAAAAGAGGAGTCAAACTAGATGATCTCTAAAGGTGCTTTCCAGCCGAGTCTATTCTCTGATCCTGTAAGCTGCCCCGCAGATACCATACAAAGCTAATTGTGCCTTCCCAGGATCTAAAGGCCTTGAAAAAACTTGACTGTTTAAAAGGGGCTGGCTTAGGAGAGGGCTGGAGCCATTTGTCAGGCTGCAGCCTCAAAAGAAACTGAGAGAGATCCCATGAGATGGTCTTTGAAGGAGGAGGCTTCCTCACTTTCCAGGGGATGATTGTTCAGGGAGAAGGGTATGTAATAGACTCTCTTATTATTAAAATTTCTTTTCTCTCCAGAGCTGTATTTCCAAGTAACAATATTTCATTAAAGAGTATTAAGCTTAAAGTTATTAAAGACTATCACAGGTCCTAAAGAGAGATGAACCAGGTCTCAGATGAAGCTTTATCTGCAAAAAGGACCAATTCATTGCAGCCTGGCTTGAAAATAGGTACAATTCTCATAGTCAGCATCACTTCATATGTAATAGGGTCTTAACTGATGTGCAAATGTGCTGTATGCTAATACAGAGAGTGAGAGAAGGTGAGTAAGTGAAAATGTGAAATGGGAAAAATCCGTCTTCTGAAGTTGTGGAACCAGAACTGTCTATATGAAAAAAAGTGATTAGATACTTAAATGGGTGCTAAGCACTTCCAGATACACAGTAGTTAAATATTTAAGTGCGTGTAAAGGCCAGGGTAGGAGCAGGATTTGGAACAGATCAAATGTTTGTGCTTGAGAGTATAAACAAACCTCTTACTCAGGATAAGTGGAAATTTTCTCCAGTGGCTGAAGCACTTTCTTCTTTTTTAAAATTCTTTTTACGAAGCCTCTTATTTGCCGTTTCAGAATGTAGGTTAGGGCATATTATGTTTGTGGCATTGTTTTGGAAACATGGTTTGGATTTTTAAATTATTTTTGTGCCTAGTAGCCTTTTTAAAATTCCATTATAGTCTTAGCTCAATCTTGTTTTCAGTAGATACTTTAAAACTAGCTGCAAGTACTAGAAACTGTTCTTGCTAGCTTCAGTGCAGCAAGTGGCGATTCAAATTGTCTGTCTGTAATGTTTGTAACTTTTATAGTTTGAGCAAATGAATTGCCAGAAAAGCTTGGGAGATCTGGAATTCTCTGGACTGTTCATGGAGTTTCAGCTGCCTAGTTCAGTTTCATTTGAATGTATTATTCAAAATTAAATTTCTGATTTGCCTCTGGACTTGGGCTGTGGCAAATGTAGAAATTTCTCTGTGACTTAATTTAGTTTTGACTTTTTTGGCTCTGTGGTCATTAGTAGTCTCGCTGCAGAGAGGATAACAAAATTTGAATGATTCATACATATGGGGGTATAATTTTGTAAACAAAGATAAATGTGGTTGTTCTTATCAGTATGGATAGGTCAAGACTTAAAAGCTAGGGGGTTGGGTCAAACAAAAATTGTACAGAAATGCGCTGTAATTCAGAACCTCATGCTCTTGTGAATGTCTCCTGTCCTTTCTGCTTGTCCACTGCAAGTCAAAACACATCTGAAAATTGTTTGGTTAGTTGTGGGGGTTTGTACCATACATGGTATTTATGCAAATCCAGTTCCTCCACATGTATTTAATCCTGTGCCTTGTGAGGAATATGAGTTAAAAGATTGTAAACAAAGACAAAGACAACCAAAAAAAAGGTACTGTGTTCTGACATGATTTTAGTTCATCAGAGTGCATGCAAGGAGGAAACTTGTGTTCCATTCTGATGACACACGTGGGTACAGAAAATGTGTTCTTTGTCTTGGCATATGTTAAAGCTCTTGTTTTATTTGGCACCATTAATATATTTTAAAGTAACATTTCCCCTGCCTAGACTTACACAAGTGCAGAAAAAGATGGGTTTGCTTTTTCAAATTATGATGGTGAACCATGCTCAAGACTATTCGTAGAATTTGGAGAAGAAACAGCTATATTTGCGTTGTCTTTTAACATCTGTGTTTTGCAAAATCAAAGAAATTAAAAAGGTATTCCTCCATTCTTTTTATGTTCTGGATTGTGTACTTAATTGAGTCTAAAATTCTTAGGACATTGTATATACTATTATTTTTGCAAGAGCATTTCCTGTGTCCTACTTAATTTCCTGTTTGTGTCCTATACCCCAGTGACTGGATCAGGCGAACTATTGAGGTTCAAGAAGGCAAATTTATGTAGTTATAGGTGTTCGCTTCTTGTCCAGAGATAAGCTTAGAGTACTCGTTTTGAAAGACCTGAGCCAGAAACTCCTTTGGCAGCAATACAGAATGGTTTGTGTATTTTCTCCTGCGTCCCATCTGGTTCTCACACTGTACGTCCTTTGTGTTGCCTAACTTTGTATTGGGTTCTAACACCTGGTGCTAGACTAATTTTGCTTCAGGTGGTACTTGTGGCATACCATATATGCGGGACCATAGTTGAGTGTGTTGACTGATCAAAACCTCAGTACCTGGTCTTATTAAGTACTATAACTAGTCTGGGACTTGTCTAGGTTGTCTGTATCCTATTCTTTCTATGTGGGCTTAGCCCAGCTTCCAGTGACTTCAAGATCATAACTGCTACTTGTGCTGGACCAGTGCTGCGTAATTGTGTCAGTGCAAGGTCTCCTAACATGCAGACCACCTAGGGCATATATAAGTTTATTCAAGGTTTGAGTGTAGTCATCTGGTAACAATGCTGAGAACTGCATGATAACCAGTTGGTTTACCCTCAAGTCATCGGGGATTAGCAGTGCAAGAAAACCAAACACTGTCATACTGGAATTAGGTGTCCCTTCCCAAAGGCTGCAAATCTCTTAAAAAATAATGCATTCATGTACTGTGTAGTATACTTAGTCATCTTTAGACTTCACTGGGGATGTGTAAGCAGAAAGTTGGAAACCACTGCATTATTTCTTCTTAATCTGTTACTTAGTTCCTAAACTCCTTAAATCTGTAGTCACAACTGTGACTCATTGTCTGTCTTAAAATTTCTCTCTTTCTGGAGCTTGATGAGAGCAGTGCAGCATTCATTTCCATTGTGAACATTTCTGAATTTGTTTTCACGTTCCTGGGTGTGACTGGGGTATGGAGCCAAACTGTACAATGGCTGCAAGGTCTGTGTTGGCAATCTGAACCAGGGCAACCATTTCTACACTGAAATAATGGCCATGTACTCTGCATTTGTGTGGTGTTTGCAGAATTCAGACTGAACACCAACATCTGAAAATGCAAATATGTGATGCAATAAGGTACTATTGAACAAAAGAACAGAAATAAATGGTGTCTGGTTTGTGTTTGTGACCTGCAGCCTAGCAGTGTCAATGTGGTGGGGGGCAGGCTTGGTTAGATTTCAGGTAGCTGCATTTGCTGCCTGTCCTTTTAAATGATGTCAATTTTGTCTCTTCTAGGAAAAACAAAATGAAGGAACTAGTGTCAAACAGTACAACCAATATATCACAAGCCAGGAAAGCTGTGGAGCAATTAAAAATGGAAGCATACATGGATAGGATGAAGGTAAACTTAAACTTATTGTTGATATTTTAAATTCACTCCCTAGTTTGTGGTACAGCCTCCCTTTAATATTGCAGAGACATGTGATCAGCTGAAATCAAAATTCTACATTGAGCTATAAAACAGTATTCAGTACTGTGAATTAGTTACAGCCTAACAGCTTGGCTCTAGCGAAGCAATGCTCAAAGACTGGCTTCTAATCTGCTTCTGTCTGAGTGCCTTCTACCTCTGTCAAAAGCGGTATTTTGTGAAATATTTAGTCGGCTGGCAGATGTGCAGGTGCCCTTCTTCAGTGTTGCTCAATATATGTGCAGCTCAGGTTTCTCAGTGGTAAGGTAAGCTGTCCTTTAAGAACTGGAATAAATCTTTAAGATACTGCAATACTTTTGAATAATGATGAGATGAGCTAATTTGCTTTGATGTGTTTTATTTTTGTAGAGACTTCATTGCACAAAAAATATGTATGATTGCAACATTCAGTTATGATTCTTCACACTTGATAGCCTGTTGTATGTGAAGATCTGGTTTTATTGTGCCTCTAAATGTGTGTGGATTAAATGGTTTAAATAAAGGCTCTATTAAACAGAGGTTCTTAACATTTTTAACCAGAAAAGCCTGTGGCATTACTTTTCCCTGTCATTCTGCCTTTCACAAGGCTAAAAAGCTTGTGAATTAAGTTGAGCACCTAAAAACTAATAATGTCATTAAAAGTTTTAAGGAAGCAATGCTCATGTCTTTTGTACGTACATGCTCTCTTTCTCAACCTCTAAGAACAGGGAATAATTATTTGGATGAAAAATCCAGCCTGTATAAGTGAGAAGAGTTTAGAGATGGAAAGCTAGAAAAAGTAGTGCATTTAAATAGTCAGTTTTCCTGCAAACAACTGTAACTGAGTCTTTACAAACTGTAACTGAAGATACAAACCCAGGAAGATGGTTTAGAAATGTACATTAAATTCTTCATTCTTCAGAATGTTCACGTTTTTCAGTCTGTCTGTCCTGTGTGCTGAAATCCTTCATGTAGTCATCAGGGGGAAAATAGTATATAATTACAATTTTAAAACAGTATCAGATCATAAACTCACTAATTAGAAAGATAGTATTTGTAATTCAGAAATATCAGTGTATTTCACAAATAGTCAATCTTGCTTATATGAAAATATAAATTTCAGTTACTCCATTTTGTTGAGCTTTATGGCAACATCTTGTAAGACCATTGAATTTGCAAACTGTGGTTTCTATTTTGTATCATGTCTTGACAAATTAATCACATAGTAGATGCCTGTCACAGGGAGAGGTATTTCTGCTTCCTTTGGTAAGGGAACTGCATTCTCAGTGTTCAATGAGGTTAGTTCCCCGATTCAGGTCATATTGCAGCTGCACGAACAACAAAACTGACTAGAAGGAGCGGGTGTGCACGAGTGGCAGATGAAAGGGTTGGAAAAATATGGCCCAGTTTACTGGAATTTCAAATCGTTGATACTTAGTAGATTCTATAAAAGCAAGTTTAAGACAATCAGTGATAACTGTCACGTACTACATTGTTAGCTCAGTTATGGAGATAGCTTCATTAGTTAGATGTATGAAGTTCTTAAATACATATGTAAGGCTATTTTTATAGTTAGCTTAATTAAAAAGAACACAATTATTAGCAACTGTGGCAGACCTGAAAACCAGGTAGCTTGAAACTGCAAGCTATCTGGTTTTCAGGTTTGGACTAGATGATCTGAAAGACTCCTGCCAACCCAGGCAATCCTTTTTCACCTTCTGAAACAGCTTTGGACCGAAAAGGCACCAAAGAAAATCTAACATGTTTCAGTATTCTGATGGTCCCTGTGCTGACATAAACCAAATGTGATTTGCAAAAGGTTGATTTCTAGATCTTCTTTGGACAATTATATGAAAGATCATGAAAAGAGATTGATTGCCTTTTTATTCCCTCAAGATCTGCTTTGCCTTTTATTCTTGGAAACAGTTAAGTGTGTGTTTCACTGTAGCCAGATTTTATCAGGAGACTTTCAGGTTGTTTCAACAGGAGATTTTGAGTTCCCAGATCACAGCTGTAAAGGCAGAGAAATGAACTTCCTTTTTTTTCCTCGTGTTTTGCATCTGCTTAAACTAGTTAGGCATTTAACAGAAGATCAGTGCTTTCCAAATAATTTAATTGAACACTGTTTTGCAAGTAGCTGTATCTGAGTGGTTATTCCCATAACAGACAAGACCACTTTGTTAACATTAAAAAGGAAATTTTCAAGGTGCCTGCATTATTGACTAGGGAAATTGGAAGTTCCAGCTCGTTTTTCTACTACAAAGGCATTTTGTTTTTCATGCATAGTAGATGCTGTACCCAGCAAGAGGTAGGTCTGCTCAATTAAAATCTCATAGTAAGAAGTATGTTGATAGTTGCCCATTCCCTGCTGTGTTCTGGATTTTTCAACTGATTTAAAAATCAAGTCCTATAACCAGTCAGAGCAGCGAGCAATGGAGTGTTCTGATGTTCCACAAAAATAACTTGCTGTTGAGGTGTGAAAGAAATGGAACAACTTATAAGGGGTGAATGAAGTTATTGATGTATTGGTTGGTAGTTGGAAGGAGTATTATTAAGGTGGGATGGATCATAAATTGAACTTGTCTTCCCTGTAGAGGGGGCAGCTAGAATTCTAATGGAGAAGTCAGTAGAAAGCAGAAAGTGCAGATTTCAGGCTAAGAAACATCAGATGAAATCAGATGAACGGTGGCCTCACAACTAGTAGAATGGTGTCTTTTCCAAAGATGTTAGCAGTAGGGTTGAGAAAGCAAAGATAATATTGGTGCTTTATCACAGTTGTCCACAGAACAAAGCATTATTTAATCTTCTCTTTGCAAGCAGAAAAGCAAGGAGTGCTCTGGCGTTTAAGTATCATGGTTTATCAGTTATTATTCCAATTTCTTTTTTCTTAAGAAGGTAGAAAATATTCCTGTTTCTGAATACTGTTGGGAGATAAGCAGTGGGATTGCCAGTAAATGTGTGTGAATCTCTTTGTTTTAGATGCTAAGTATAAGCAGAGTGGGTGTCATAGCAAGGATGGTAATTAGTCACAATCCATGACAAGACAAACGACATAGTAATTGCAGCATTTTGCCCTGTCATTGAAGCTTGTAATTATTAGTGCAGCTAACAGGATTATGTTCTAACTTTGGCTGTTTTTATCACCTCTGTTATTTTGAAATATAATGGTAAAATTCCACAGTCCTCCTAAGACTAGTTCTTTAATGCATCAAGGTTGAGTGTTTTGTTGGTTGGGTTTGCTTGTTGTTTTGGTTTGTTTTTCATTTTGGTAATTTGACAACCAGATACATTTTTTACTACATGGAATAAAAATAATTGTATAAAATCTGAGTGTGGAATGGGTGTGATTTGTGTATACTTCATCCCCTCTATCTGTGCGCTTTAAAAGATTTTTTAAAAATGAAATGTTAATTTTCTGTTAGAATTCATCAGTCAAACTGGAGTCTGATCTTTTTCTTCAGCCACTTCTGCAATATGTATAAATTACGTTGAATCTGCCGACCAAGCTGTATTGTGTAGGAAAGCAGAAATGATAAATGTGCTGACTTTATTTGAATATTCAAATTACATGCATTTATTTTAATTCTTGATAAAAGCTATTCTGAAACTGTCCAGAAGCATTCAGCTACAAATAAACCTAAAGGTGAGTAAAAGCTATGATAGAGTGTCCTTCCTTTAACTTCCTCCCTGACACAAATAGGACGATCAGCACATTATTTTGTACAGTAACAAACCCCAGTATTGGCCATTAGGCAACCTCTGGGTGCTGACCTAGGCTAAAGCAGCCAGCTCTGCTGTAGCCTCAATGCGATGCTGAGCACAGAGCTCTGCTGCCACTGTCCTTCTGAACAGCAGCACTGAGTGGGAAACTTGCTGGAGGCAACTCTCTGTTTTGCTCTTTATTTGGCCACAGTTCTGACTGCCAACACCACTCGCAACCACAATAACCAATGTTTTCATTGCTCCTGGAATGTGAATCAGCTAGCAACTCCCCTTAGCAAATGGTCATCATTCCACTGCACGAGCCTGAGCTACTCTAGTTTAGGTGAAGAAATGGCCATAATTCAGTTTTTTAACCACAGTAATGTCTATGGGAGGCTTTCTGCTCCCCAACCTTTAATTTTTGAAAGGATGAAAATACATGTTTAGTTAGTGACAATGTACTGAAATGTGATCGTGTTCCTCAATTCCTTGTTGTGGGTTGGTTTGCTGCTAAATTGTGCTATGTATTATGGTTTGTCTCAAAGCAAACTGATTTGTGAATTAAACACTGATGTTGAATAATGTCCTCTGCTTCGTGATGTTTGGCATTCCTATCAGCACCTTAGAGAACAAGTTAGATATAAAAATTTATGTTGGGCTTTTGCTAGTAAAAATCCTTTTTATTGTTATATGATGTCAAAGCACAGTAATATGTAAAGAAGCAGTTAGAAAATTATGTTACTGGTTTATCGCTTCTAAGAATGATGATTGAAGTTGTACTTTGAATGAAAAGCAATATGCTCAAGCTGATGCCACTTATCCATACGTGAAACAAGATTGTTATGGGAAGGTCAGTCCGTCAAAATCCAGCGTTGGTTCTCTGCTCCCGTAGGGTCAGTCTACTTAAAAAGATTGTTGGTTTCATAAATAAAATTACTTATTCAGTAGCTTAATAATGGAAGATTAAATGTGCTGGGCATCTTTAATAAACCCTGTCTCTGGGACTCAAAAATGAGACTAGCTCTCTGTTAGGTTTTGTGGCAGTAACGCCTATTATGGTATAGCACTGAAAATGTCATTGAGCTTTTTTGTAGAAACATGTGGCTCTGAGTTTGACTTGCTCTATTTGAATGCAAGAGTTCAGGACCAGCTTATAAATTAATTAGAGCGCAGAACTGCCTTAATTTGAGACACGCTGCTAAGCTTGAAGGACAATAGAAAAGTGAAAATGTGTATGTTAAATAATTATGAATGTACTGGTGATTGTCATCTCTTGAAAATACTTCTCCAAAATGCTGTGGCACTACATTCCTCCTAATGTTACTGGAAATGTGCTAACCACCGCTTCTGTGGGTACATTCTACACTAGTTTATACTTTACTGAGGGACAGCATAGGTTGTTAGCAAAGAAAAATGTCTGCTGTCTCTTGGTCTTTCTTGGGCTTGATAGGAATTTCATAGTCTGGCTGCCTTGTGCTGCTCTTTGGAGAATCTGCTTTTTACAAATTCACAAGTAAATTTAAATCAAAATTTGTAGTATGATAGAATTGCTAAGTTTTCTGTTTGGCCATTACAGTTCTACACCTTTACTGTAGGGAGTGCCCACACACCCCAAGCCTCATTCTTTCGTCAGTACTTAAGTAATTGAAGTATGTCTGATAATAATTACAGCCCTTTATTTGTACTTGAAGGCTGTCGTTTTCCACAGGTTTTTGTTTGACCTGCTTCTCTTCTGGGAAGCACTAGTCCTTCTGAATATCTCCGCTGATTAAAGGACATCAAACTGTTGGAACAGGTTCAGCACAGGGCCACCAAGATGATCAGAGGGATGGAGCACCTCTCCTATGAGGACAGGCTGAGAGAGCTGGAGCTGTTCAGCCTGGAGAAGGCTCCGGGGAGACCTGATAGCAGCCTTCCAGTATCTGAAGGGAGCTACAGGAGAGCTGGAGAGGGACTCTTTGTCAGGAAGTCTAGTGACAGGATGAGGGGTAATGGTTTTAAATTGGAAGAGGGGAGATTTAGATTAGATATCTGAAAGAAATTCTTTCCTGTGAGGGTGGTGAGGCACTGGAACAGGTTGCCCAGAGAAGCTGTGGATGCCCCATCCCTGGAGGGGTTCAAGGCCAGGCTGGATGGGGCTTTGAGCAACCTGCTGTAGTGGGAGGTGTCCCTGCCCTCGGCAGGGGGGTTGGATTTGGGCTTTGCTTTGGCCCAGCAATTGGTTGTTCACGTGCAGCATCTCTGCCCACTCGTTTGTCATACCGGCCCATTCAAAAGCAAACTAATTTTGAGTAACCAAAACACCCTTGCTTCCTCTGCTAGGAGGACAGTCTATACTGGGACGCCAACCATATGTAGTTCTGGGTTTAAGCATTCTATAAAGCCATGTTTTAGTGGCTATTTAAAAAATAAAAAGTAAATTATTTTCTTCCAGAAGTTCATTTAAATTTCATGTGAATCCTTCTCTAGCACCCATTGACTTCATAGTTCTAATCTGAAACCTACTACAGGCTGGACTCATGCCAAAGCAAGCAGGGTGTGGGGAAGCTAAAGCTAACAGTGATGACACACCTGCTAGAAAAATAGCAGAAATCTGTTTTATTTTTCCTCTTCACTATAGTTGAGTAAACATGCTGACCTCAGTGTTTGACTCAGAAGAAGATGTTACAATGCTCAGAGAAAGGGCTTTTTGGTAAAGACTTCCTATCTCATTTTCTCAACTCTGTCGTAATATTAAAAATACGATAATCAAGCAAAGCAAAGGCATACAGTTAGTTGTAAATATCTTGTTAAATGAGCAGGCAAAATAATTTGTATATATATTCTAAATGCTTTTAAAAATAGAAGTCACAATGGCCTAATGTCACCAATATTCTTATGGCACAAAGCTGGTTTCAGCTACAGCTGAAATGATTTAATATTTCCTTTTTCATTTAATGCAAAATATCTTGTATGCCAGCACACTGTTACATTTCTGTAGGACTTTTCAGTAAGCATAAACCAGCATTCTGAATGTGGAGACTTTAGAATTGTTCATTTTAGAAGTATAAAAATATTAAGATAAAAAATACTAAGGTAGTGCTCCTGTGTTGAAATTAAAGTACTACTTACACTGACTTGCTAAGCGAAGATGTTAGACTGGCTTTATTGAAAAGAGCAATATTTAGTTTAATAGTTATGAGAGATGATAATCAAGTTTTGCTGCTAATTTATTATTTCTTTTTAAGCCCATGGTCATGTGCCTAAAGAACTTCTTCCTTTTTTGTTTTCCCTTCAGAGGAGCAAAGGATAGAGAGAGTGTTTGTGGAAAACTTTACAGCCCTGCTGCCCTAATGACTGGGAGCAGAAGCAGGCAGCCTTTACAGAAACCCATGCTTCAAGGAGAATCCCTGAAGTTTATGGGACATTAGCATATATGTCTTTTAATGAGTGTATGCTCCTGACCTTCCTTCTGGTGGAGAGGAACAGCTGAACACAAATCACATAAATTGATGCCATCTCATGTCACTATGTTAAATAAAATGTATATAAGGATTAATAACCCTAGGAAGAGTAAATTCAGAGTTCTAGGCTCTAGTAATCTAAGGGATCTATTTTATGATAGCCTCCTTTGTCTTATGTCATATGAAGAATATTTATGCAATGATGACTGGTTCAGAATTAAGTGTTACAGTAGTTTTCTCTTCTCTTCTATTAGGTATCCAAAGCTGCAGCAGATTTATTGGCATATTGTGATGCTCATATTGGAGAAGATCCCCTTATTATTCCTGTGCCTGCATCTGAAAATCCCTTTAGGGAGAAGAAACTCTTTTGTACTATCCTTTGAGTCAGTTTTCAATTAAAAATGTCTTCTGCTACTATTTGGTATCCGTGTTGCATGGTTTTAGTTTTAACATTTTTCAATTCAGGTATCAATACTTGGCCTATAACTGCAATATTTTTAGAAGGTAGTGCATTTTCTGGTTAAAAAAAATCCTAAAAAACTTAAGTTATTCCTTATATTTCAGGCCAATGTACAAGTTTAATTTCAGTTCTTCATAAAGATTATTTTGGTCTTAATGATAGTATTGAGTACAATATCAAATTGTAGGTGTCTTTGCCAGTCATAGATTTTTCTGAGACCTAAATGAGTCATACCGATTCTGAAGCTATTTTTAACATCCTTATTTTCTTTGGAAGGTGAATTTAGTTCATTTGCTTTTACAAATTTATATCTAAAGAGAGTAGTGTGACCTTTCCTCCAGCAGTGCTATTTAGGAAAAATTGCCAGTGATTTACGATGTTTGGAACAATCAGTCTTATACAGTAAGTGGTGTTTATAAATATGTTTTGTGAAGACTGTAATAAACTTGACTACAAAAACAATCTTAGTAAAGCAAGTTGTAACTACAAGCAAAATGAAGATGTATGGTTACACACCAGGACTGCATCAATAAAACTGTAGAAAAATGTGGCTGCTTGTATCTTATTTTGAATGATAATGATCTAAATTATTTTAGACAGTAAACTGAACTGTAATATACCAGCTGTTCTGGAGGGTTCTAGTGGAGGGTGTAAACCTGCCTCAGTCAGTACAGGGAGGGGGATTACACTTTCTAAGCAGCTCTCTGTGCTTCTTGCCCATGAGAGCAAGGCTTTATAGGCATGGTGAGTAATGGTGAAAGAAGTATTTGTTCTAGAATACGCAGCAAAGTTTTTATCTTTTGATGCTACAGATTATTCATGAGATAACATGAAATAATATTCCTGAGATACCAGCAAGTAATTTGTGGAAATTCTGGGAGATTTTTTGGGGTTGACTTTGTTTAAAGTCCAGTGATAGGAAGAGAA
This sequence comes from Thinocorus orbignyianus, assembly GCA_013400375.1. Lineage (NCBI taxonomy): Eukaryota > Metazoa > Chordata > Aves > Ciconiiformes > Thinocoridae > Thinocorus > Thinocorus orbignyianus. The sequence continues at coordinate 1,170,148 of VXBW01008502.1, forward strand.
CGAGGTACGGAATATGACTGATCTGTCGTCTTCATTAAGTAAAATTAAGCTAAATCAAGGCATCTGATGGAAGTAACTTACATTATTGACTTGTTGTTTTTTTTTAAAAGAAATTCTCCTTCAAAGAAAAACAAAACTCTCTGGTGTGATATATTAGGAGAGTTCCCTCATTGCAGTTCTTCTGTCTGCACGCTGTGTCAGTGTGCTGGGGATGTCACTCCTTGGAAACACCTGTGAAGTCAGCCCTGCGCGTTGGGCGGGAGACGGTTTTGTTGGAGACCTGCACTAGTCGGACCGAGTGGAGAGCAGCCACCTGTAACGCCGCACGCTTCCTCTGCACTAACTCGTGTTCCACGAGCATCTTAAAATCCTGCAAGGCAAAGACTCGCTGAGCAACTGGGGGCCTCGGGGTATAATTAAATGCTGAATTTAGGTTATCAAAAAGGGCAGTTTGATGAATGAAGCTATTTGCATTTAGCCCAAAGTGGACGTATCTGCTCCAGGTTATTTTTAGCAGTTTCCATCAATGATTGTTGTGCAGTGGACATACAAGATGCCAGCGTTGTATGAGTTTTGGGTTTTTTTCTTTGCCAGTCAATGTGGGTAATGCATTGCACCCAACTGTGTTCAGATACCAGTCTAGTCGCAGGAGACTGGTGGCTTTGGGCTGATGGCTTATTTGCTGCATCTACCTAACACAGAACCTCCACGTTAATTTATTTCCTGTAATATAATTGTAGAAATTTCTATTTCCTGTAATATAATTGTAAAAATTTCTATTTCCTTCTAAGCAATAGGCTTTGGGGATGTCTTTAATTTTAAGGTTTGGGTTTTAATTTGGTGGCGGAAGACACGCATGGTCAAATAGGCACAGAGCTGCTTCCCAGTACCTATTTCAAAAAACATTCAAATGTCTTGACCAGGTCTCCTCTTGGCTAGGTTCTTCCTTAGTTCCTATTCTGGAGTTTTCAATTTAAGATGCCTATTGCTAACAAAAATATTTCTTAATGCACTGTGAGTTCAGCTTTATTTTGGGAGAGTTGAGAAATAGGCTTTAGCTAACTGAGTTGCTATTTTATTTACAGTGAAATAAAAATGGCTTTCTGAAAATATTTGTTAAAAAGGAGCAACAAAATGCTTAATAAGGTTCTTTAGGGAATCCTTCCTACACTGTACATGATTTGGGAACTGCTCCGATCACCATGGCAACATCTTCGTTTGTCCTTCCGCATGTATGGTTTTAACTGGAACAGCAAGGGAGGGGAATATAGGGCATACAGCTTTATTCTCAAAGGCTTTGTAACAACTTGCATTTGTGGCTCATCATTAACATTCCCATCTAAAATAACAAAATTGCCGCAGCTTATGACAGTATTGCAAACAGCTTGCTTTCTGTTTCCAATTAACATTAGCATCTGAGGTCCTGAGATGCAAACATTTCACGGTAGTTTTGAGCATCGCTAGTTACAAGAGCTGCATTTACAAAAATCTAGTATTCTTTTTCAGAAGAGGTGAATGTCAATGCTTTGGACTTCAGGAAAAATTCTGGAGAAAAATCTTAAGTAGTGAAGGTATTAGACCTCTTATGTTTTTAATAGCTGACTCTCACATTTGTGGTTTCTTTCATCAGTTCGTAACTTAATTGGGTAAAAAAAAATAAATACTGCATCTATTGAGATGGTTTCATGCTTCTAGTTTTAAAGAAGGAAACCACACGGAGTACTGGAAGTTGCAGAGTTATCTTAGCAGATGTCTATAATGTATCTGAAGAGATTAAACAGTGTAAGAATAACTCAGTGGAAAACAGGCAAGCTTTCTCCAATATAATTGGGCCTCATTTACCAGTTCCTTGAATTAGGATGTACTACTGGCAAATCGCTAATTTGAAGTGGGATAAAAGGGGGTTGGAGGTGGGCGTGTGGAAGATCAGGAGTTCAAAATAATTGTAACACCTTTAGATCACATAAGAATATATCACTATATTCAAGAACACCATCAAAATACTGACCCTCTGAAGAGAATGGCATCATTTGGGTTTTTTTATCCCAGCTTTGAAAAGAAATGAAAAGAATGCCTTTTTCCTCCAAACCATAAAATGTCATTATTGTATTTCTTGTTACTTGGACCTTTGAGATGGTTTAGGTAATCTGCTATTGATAGTTGAGTTTTGCCTCCACATAAAAATATCTGAAAATTCTTGGAACTTTTCTAAAAGTAAATACGTATTTTATCATGAACTATAGCATGATTTGGGAAAAACAAAACAGAACAAAAAACAAACCTCCAAAATGTGGCTTTGTCTCCCAGTAAGGTATCCTGTAGACTGAAGCGATGAGTTTTTATTTTCATCAGACTGCCTGATTTGATTCCCACTAACTTCAGGGAGAACAAGAGCAGGCCCATTACGCTCCCAGCGTTGTACTCCCCTCTCTCACAGTTTGATTTCATGTGCCATTAACCCTGTCACTCTTTATTTCCAGCCCAGAAAATACTGCACGCTGACTGCTTGCTGTGTGAGTTGGGGCTGTCACCTCATGGAATGAGAACTTCGGAACAGGAGCTGGATTCAGGAAGTCTTTGACATGTTATTAGCAAATCTTTCTTTGTATCCTAGCACTTGCTGCTCTGATGCAATGAGACTTCCCAGTGTTGGATTAATGGTAAATTGCAATGTCTCACTAGCACTTGGGGGGGCAGCTGGTTTGCATTCCTCAGGTTAATCTCCTTAGTTTACCTTTAATTTAAAATGTTTCTGTTGCAATACTGAAAACTATTTCCCTCCTCTCTATTGCGTTCCAAATTCCCCTTCTTTGCTTCCTACATTACTTATTAAATTAGTATCAGTTGCTTGACTTGGCAAGATTTTTAAGCCAGGCTCTCCAAATTGTGGTCAAAGAAGGGGCAAAAATGGAAGGAAGTTTAAATTAAGTTATTCCAGGCCACAGCATCGATTAAAATAAATACAGACTCTGCTGTTACTGACACAAAGGTAAATTCAGGAGGTGTTGCCAACTGATTTGGAAGGACATCGTAACAAAGCATTTTTGCAGTGATTTACAATAGGATCAGCTCCAGGAGAAAGAAAGAACGCTTTAAGGACAACGGTCTGTAAAGGTGCATATTAATTTCCAGAACTTTAATATAGCAATCATTTATCCAGTTGGATTTCTGATATCAAAAGACTAACAAAAGATGTACTTTGGAAGGACCTGATTATGTAGTTTTTCCTATGTCCATTGCAGAGGGGTAAAAATCTGCGTATGTAATTGTCCTAGAAGATGCCACAGTTATGGCTCTTCTTTGAGTCTGCATGAGAATCGGGATTTGTGTCTTCAAGGAGACTAAAGAAAACTTGGGGGAGGAGTGGTTCCTAAGAAATAGGGGTTTCTTGTACTGAAAGCTAATAATACTTAAATAGCACAGAAATGTGTAAAAGTGGTGGGCAAAACTACCAAAATAAGAGCTATATAAATATACGGGTGCCTGTAACCTTTGAATCTTTAGGGAGAATGATATTTGGAGTAAATATTGTACATTTGCATCTGATCGAATTCAGCTTTATAGCACTATTAAATTAACTGCAGCCATAAATACCAGAACTGGTATGGGAACAACTTTCCTGTCTATTAGGGGAAGATGTATGTCTGAGTTTCTCAAGTCCACTAACACCACTCACACTTGTGAACAAACAAAAACAAAAATAGGGTCTTTCCCAAATTCCTGGTACAAGTAGAAATTGCACAGGAGCGTCTGTTACTGCCACCTACTGATAAAGTGATAAACAGCCAGCTGAAACAGAAAAAAATACAAACACCAACTAGAAATGGCCTCAAAGGGGGATTTTAAATGTATACCCTCACTTTTGGAAACAGAACTTCTGATTTAGTGGTGTGCATCGTGTAAGGTGCCACCCATCGCTGTGGCACTGCTGGTGCAGCCTCACGTTTCAGTTCCAGGCTTCTCAGTTTAAGAATAAAGACAGAAGTGAAATACTTGAATTGGTTAAACTGGACAGGTGTCTAGCTAAAAAAAAA
>VXBW01008502.1:1185786-1232514 GCA_013400375.1 Thinocorus orbignyianus
GGTGGGTGTGTCATCACTTTCAGTGTTGAGACCAGGATTTGCTTTATTCCTTTTGCGTCTACACTTTTCATGCTTTGGCTGTTGCTCCCAAATTTGTCTGTGAGTGTACAAGTGTGGTATCATTAATGGCATTTAGAGCACCATAATCCCATCATACTGTCACTTTGCAACTCAGAAGGACTCTGCTGTCGCATTTCTTTAAGGGAATGCTGTTGATGTTAAAAAATAAAGAAGAAAAGGAAAACCTCTGCAGAGGTTTGAATCTGTAAAGCTTTTTTTAAAAGCTTGTCTGTCTCAAGGAGTGCTGTGCTCCTGCAGAAACCAGGGGTGCACATCTTGGCGATTTTTAGCTCTGGTATAAAGTAGTACTGCAAGGGGGTCACGTACCTCTGCTTGCAGAGAAACCTGTAATGCAGATGAGCTGTAGCAGATTACTCTAAGTGAAGAAGATTAGAGAGAGGGAAAGCGCTGCTTTTGCTCTATGGTTTGTTCTTTTTCTGCTTGTGTCAGCATTCTGTGAATACAAACCTTCTTTATATTCAGTTAATTCCTTCCTTCGTGTTTGTTTGGATCTTTCACAAAGCAGCACAGAAGNGCTAGTCTTTATTATCTACTACCTGGAATCACTGATATGAATAAAAATTAAATCTGATCATGGGACAGTTATTCTACAACAGCTGTGATATAAAAATACATTGTGTATTTCTGTGTAGTGTCTGTTTGTCTCCATAGTTGTGTAGTGTCTCAACAGTTGCAAAATTAGCTACCAGTGGAGGCTGAAGGCAGAGTGAACAGCATTTCTATTTATTGAGGAGTTTAAGTCCCCTCTCAATAGTTATCGTGCACATGCACACAAATGGAAATTTGTTGAAAAATTAAGCCTTGGTGTTCTGTTGTGGGTTTTTTCTTACCTTGATGTCATTGATTCCCTAACACGAGACTGGAATAGATACTTTCTTCTATCAATTCTGCTTCCTTTTTCTAATAAGCGATTCTTGATCTCTGTCTTAAAATGGTAATGGGGCAGCTTACATTTATTTTGTAAAGGCTTGAGTTGGCTTTTTGTTTGTTCACTGTGATTCCTAGTGGTCTTAGAAAGAGGCTGTTCCAGAAGCTTGCTGTCCTGACTAGAAGCATTTTCTCATTTCTGGTCTAAACTTACTTGTAACCTGTTTCTGCCCTTCTGTTCTAAAGCCTTTCAGTTAAAAGGGTTTTTCTCCTCCTTCAAGTACACCTCCATCATGTAACCATAGAGATCAGAGGTATCTGTTGCAAACCTTTGTTTTCTTAAGCTGAGTAATTCAGGGACTTCTTCTGGAAAACTAGACCTTCTCTGTTCTGGAAAGCTGTTCAGTTTTGTTGCCTATAGATCAGATGACATTAAATGTGAACATTAGACAATGCTCTGTTCTTCACTCATTCCATCTACTTCTCTTCCTCTCTTTGAAATACCTCCTTTAATAAAACCTTCTTAACTACCCGATGTGGGAGGCCTGTAGTCTGCCTGTGTGCTTTGGCCCTTGGTTCTGTCCCTCCCTGTGCAGTATTCTGACTTTCTCTGTGTTCGTGATCGTTTTCACCATGGTGTCATAGAAGATAGAGCGGCTATCTTGTAGATGGTAGTCGTTAATTGGAAAAAAACAGATGAATAGGATCAGTTCCGAGACCAAAGGCACTGGCCTTTGCTTCAGTGTCCTGACTTCGGTAGCTCCCTGCTTTCTTTTTGTTCATCGTTTAATGAGACTGTAATTCGCACTTCTGAGCAAGGCTTGTGCAAGAGCATACTTTTAGGTTTAATTCAAGTCCTTGTCTAACTGGTTACAAACAAGTGCTATCCAAAGGAAGTTTGTGGGTAGGAAGCTTTAGTTAATTTTGGTAAAAATCTTAGATAAATGTTAATTATAAAGTGACCTCAGAAACTTGAGAAAGAACAGACAGACCTGCTTTTAGCACTCCAGGTGGATTCATTGCTAATTGTGTGTTTTAATTGATGGCACAAGTCTTGTTGGGTAGGAAATTACTCACTGTAGGGCTTCAGTTACAGTGCCTAATCAGAAAGCCCCACACATTCAGTGTAATATGCTGCTACTTTGCTGATGCTAATGCCCTTTACAACGTTATTCCTGTTACATTTCTGGGGGTGTGTGGCAGCTAAGAATGGGCCCTTTTGGTTTTGTTAGAGTCAGTCTTCTACTAGTGAATAATTATGCAACAGATTAAAACCCATCATTTTCTAGAAACTGCTTGTATGCCATCTGTCGTCCTGTGGTTCAGCATGTACTTCAGGCACTGGCCTAATGGAACTGTGTACAGGGTTGGTTAGGCTGGCACTTAGTGATATGCCTTGCAGAATTAGGGCTCATGGACTAGCCCATGTACATGACAAGACAAGACAGAAGGTGGGAGAGCTTAACCTGCTTTGGGCTTCTCTGTACTGAAAGAACAACATGTAGAAACAACTGCTGAGTTTCCCAGTGATGCTGTGCTCTATAAGGAGAAATTCTGCCAGGATGTGATACTCTCTTAAGAAAAGCTGTTATATGAAATCTGTTAAGCCTGTCTGGGAGTAGTATGCTCGGTCACATTATTTCATATTTGTAGGCAGGTAAAGACTAATAGGCTGGTGGCCTTGGAAACCGAAACCTTCCATCAACAGGTCAGGTTTGGCACTGGCAGTAGCTGTGCAGTTCTGCCAAAAATGCCAGTTGTTCCTAAGCCTTCAACTATGAGATCTTCTTTTCCAGGGATGGGTGACAGTATATGCTGACAGTATTTTCCAATTGAATTGGGATTTTTTTAGAGTTTGCAACTATTCTGTGAACTGATGTCTAAGACAGCGCAGACTACTAACAAGCAGAACTGGAGTTGCATTTTTGTGTTTTGGCAAAGGGTACCAGTTCTGCCAGAGTTGGAGAGCAAGGCTTGTGGCTGAAGGACGCTCCTCACCAGTTGTCTTCTAAACTGGCCACTGAGTAGAACATCCAGAAGGGAGCAAGTAGTCTTCCTTGGGAGCAGGCCTTTGTTCCGTGGCATTCAGGGATCAGTAACTACTTTTCAAAGGATAGAGGTGCTGTGCCTTCCCCCGCACCTGCCCCNCTCTGCAGAGGTTTGAATCTGTAAAGCTTTTTTTAAAAGCTTGTCTGTCTCAAGGAGTGCTGTGCTCCTGCAGAAACCAGGGGTGCACATCTTGGCGATTTTTAGCTCTGGTATAAAGTAGTACTGCAAGGGGGTCACGTACCTCTGCTTGCAGAGAAACCTGTAATGCAGATGAGCTGTAGCAGATTACTCTAAGTGAAGAAGATTAGAGAGAGGGAAAGCGCTGCTTTTGCTCTATGGTTTGTTCTTTTTCTGCTTGTGTCAGCATTCTGTGAATACAAACCTTCTTTATATTCAGTTAATTCCTTCCTTTGTGTTTGTTTGGATCTTTCACAAAGCAGCACAGAAGAAAAGGGCATTTAAAAACAGGAACATGGTTGCAAAGTCACAAGAATAGGCAGAGATAACAACCTGGAATGCGTAGAGGTGGTTTTTCTGGAGGGGTGGTGTTCCTCTTTAGTCTTACCTTATGAAGTGAATTAATTGAGAATATTCTAAATAACTTTTTTCAGGCTTAATTAGTTCTATTAATTGATTTATTTATACTTAAAAAAAACATGAAAGAAGGTAGCTGCATGAGTGGTAGAAGATACAAAGCCCAGCCTTTTGTGGAGCTCACTTATTCTAGCAGACTCCAGTGGGGCTTCTCTGGTGCCTGATAGCACAGGTAAGCCTACACTGCTGTGTTTCTCAGTGCAGGCACTAACAATGAGTCTTTGTCCAGTCCAGTTCCATGAAACATGGGAACTTAATCACTGTGGGGACTGCACACCTTGTCAAACTTCACTGAAAGTGACTGGCAAATTTAGCAGTTGGTAGGGGACTCATCAGTAGAGAGATGTGCAGCAAGATCATATTTACCTTGTTTGTTGACAAAATCAAGCTAAATGATCTCTCAATCTTTTCATCTCCTTATGATGACAGTAAATATAATTAACAGCTTAACTTGACATTTTGCTTGAGAATCAGTCTCGTAGGAAGAAGAGATGCATGTTCATCTTCGTAGTTTGGGATTTTGAAAAACTTCAAGAGCTGTTGACTGCTGCTGAGGCAAACCGAGTAGGGCCAGCAGACTGACTCTCAGCACTGACCTCTTTCCATGGCCAGCTTGGCAGGAGAAACACCCCTGCATAGAATCATAGAATGGTTNGCATCTTTAGCCTTGCCTTCTAAGGGCACAGTTTTGTGCTCTGTATGTGCACTTGTTTACGTTTCCCTGCATCTCTCCCTAACTTTGATCTCTTGGTAGTTCTCAGTCAGGCTTGGCAGGCAGGTAGAGATCCTAAAGACCAGCATTTTCACCAAGTTTCATGAAAACTGGTAACCGAGAATCCTGTGAAAGATTACTGCAGCCTTAGTCTTTTTTTTTTTTTCTTTCCCCCCCCCCCCTCTGTGCCTCTCACTTTTTCTTCCTTTTTTTTTTTTTTTCTTTCCCCCCCCCCCCTCTGTGCCTCTCACTTTTTCTTCCTTTTTTTTTTTTTTTCTTTCCCCCCCCCCCCTCTGTGCCTCTCACTTTTTCTTCCTTTTTTTTTTTTTTTCTTTCCCCCCCCCCCCTCTGTGCCTCTCACTTTTTCTTCCTTTTTTTTTTTTTTTCTTTCCCCCCCCCCCCTCTGTGCCTCTCACTTTTTCTTCCTTTTTTTTTTTTTTTCTTTTTTTTTTTTCCCCCTCTGTGCCTCTCACTTTATCTTCCTTTTTTATTTTTTATTTTTAATTTTTTTTTAAATAGTACTAGTTCAGAGAGAAGCATATGAATCTTTCCCTGGAAGTTTAGCAAGTGTTGTTCCCACTTATCCATAGGAATTCGAAACCTTTACTCACAAGCAGAGAGCTTATTCATTAGGTTTTTGTGGAAGTATGCTTCCTTTTTTTTCCCACTTTCAGTGGTCTTAACAGTAAAATGGCATGATCCCTGGGACAGAGAAGACAGTCTTCTGAATACAGACCACTGTAATGCTACCTTACTAAGTCTGACCATGGCCTAAAACAAGAAAGAGCTGTCTGTTCTAAAATCAGTAGGATGTTAATTCTGAAGCATCTGTTACATTAACATTGTTCCCACGTGAATGGTTCATAAGCAAAAGCTTCACTCATTTTAAAGTATAAACTAATTAAAAAGTATGTATATGTAGTTTGAGTAGCTTATTTTTAGTTGTGTTTTTTTTTTTTAATTGATTTAAGCCAACTTAGGCTATTCTGAGTTGTCACCTCACAGACTTCCACTTTTAGTTTTATTTTTGTTTAATTTTGATTTAATGAGATAGTTCTGCTTCTAATTAAAAGTGATATCTTAAAAATCAAATCTATGTAAACAATACCTCATGTGCAGTCTACAAAAACATTAGTCTTCCTATGAGATTTATGTGGAAGGCTTGTGATTAAGTCTGCAGATGCTGTTTAAAGAATAATCAAAGGATGGAAGATGAAAAAGGAAAGAAAAGGAACATATGAGAAGAAAATATGAGACTATGGGGGAATTTGCTATAATGTTTTGGTCTTATCAGTGTGTGGCTGTCTCACGTATAGCTGTGCTGTCATGGACACCTGGCAGATCTTGGCTATGTAATAACCTCTGAAGGCATACAGAGCAACTGGAGGTCTGGTATTTACAAGCATATAAAGGAAAAATAAAATTGTATTTGGGTTGAACAATGTGCTTGATTTACAAGCTTCTTCAGATCTTACATAGGGCAGTAGGTTTGTTGCTCTGTCAGCAAACAAATTGTGTTCCTGAACATTGCCACCAGTTCAGTGTGTGGCTGTTATTATAGATCTAGCAGTTGACATGAGTGAAAAAGGAAGAACTGAACCAGTGGCTTTCTGCTTGGGTTTATAGGTCATTCTGAGCATAAATTGGTGTAAATTTCTCTGAATATGTTCAGCTTAATGTATTGATAAGCTTGTTTCTGTTGTTGGTACAGATTTGTTTAAATAACTGTGGAACTTAACCTTTTCTAGAAAATCAGAATTTATATGCTTAGAACTAAAATATTTAGTGGGAAATGGACGGGAAAAGGTTTGCCTGTGGAAACATCATTCTGTACTTTCGCTGTTCTTGTATTGTTCTAAGACTTAGTTGCAGAGCACTGTTTTATTTGGCTTTGAGACTAGGAAGTCAAGACCTTATTAATCCTTATAAGTATCTGAAGGGTGGGTTGAAGGAGGATGGAGCTGGACTCTTTTCAGTGGTTCCCAGTGACAGGACAAGGGGCAATGGGCACAAGCTGGAACACAGGAAGTTTCATTCAAATATGAGGAAAAACTTCCTTAGGGTGAGGGTGACAGAGCCCTGGAACAAGCTGTCCAGGGGGGTTGTGGAGTCCCCTTCTCTTGAGACCTTCAAGCCCCGCCTGGATGCAGTCCTGAGTCAGGTGCTGTAGGCAATCCTGCTTTTGCAGGGGAGTTGGACTAGGTGATCTCTAGAGGTCCCTTCCAACTCTGACAATTCTGTGATTCCTGCAAGACATTACAAGCCATTATCAATAGCCCCTAAACAAAAAACATAAACAAAAAAAGTTCTGAAATCTCTTGCTGTTGATTCAGCACTGAGCAGAGCACAGGCGGGGCCTCTCTACTGCATACTGCACACTGAAGATGGAATGTAAAGCTAGATGGATGTCTGGTGTGGTTTGGCACAGCAGTTCTTGTGGTGGGGTGCTGTGAGGTCCTAGGTTAGCGAGCAGTTGTAACGAGACCCATCTATGTTCTCAGCTTCATAGTGGTGAAAGGGGGTGCTGGTACAGAAGGTGGAATCTGGATTATAATTCAACTCTTTCTAGTGGAAATACATGATACAGACCTGGTGATATTTTTGGTCTCTTTAACATTAGGTTTAACGAAATCTTGTCTATGCTATATGTAGTAGTTTAGAGGGCCCTCACGTTTATTTTTGTTTTCTTTATCTGCAGCTTAATGGAAAAAAAATAGATGAGAGGAAAGCAATCCTTTGCTAAAGCTGAATATAAATCTTTCTTAACCCCCAGAATGTCTGATAAATTAAGCAAATTCACTTTATCTACTTGCCTGACTGTTTGTAGGCTCCAAGTCAAAGCTTCTCAGGTCTCTAACTGGTCACAGCCTTGCTTGAAACGAAGTCCAGCTTTGATGATTTCTAAATTAGAATAGCACAAGTGAAATCATGGTTTACAAGTGTTGGCAGTGACATGCTGCTGTGAATAAAGCCAGAGCATTCCCCTGTGTAGGGACGTAATAACTTGTGTGAAAGCAGAGTTCTATTCCATTTCAAATGGTCAAAAATGATAGGCCTTGATATACTAGAATGAGGCAGGAAGGTGGTCCTGCAGTTTTAAAAAGAAGGTGAGAAATGGGCATATTTCTGAATCTGACAGGCTTTGTTAAAATAATTTATTTTCTGGATAGAATAATGGTGAGTTCTAATAGTGAAGGCCTGGTACCAGTGATGACAAGTCCCCAGGCTCTAGGATAAATTGTGCAGGAGAAGGTGTCAGTGGGCAAGCAGAAGGTCCAGACTGTCTCAAGAGTTGACAGAGGAAGCAGTAGGACCTTGTATCTTGCCCACAAGGTTTCTGATGGCTGACAGGAAAGAGAAGCCCAGCAAGAATATGTTCTCAGGGGGCAGTTTGCTGCTAAGACAGGCAGGCAAGTATTTAAAGGATGGAATTTGCTGTCAGTCAAAATCGAGGCTTATGTTCTCACCTGCTTTGTGTATCACAGTTTCTTAGTTTAGTTTACCTGCAGTGGCTTGCTTAATTCATTGCAGTAAAGTTTTCCTAGATTACTAGTGAAGGTTTTGGTATGTTGAAAACAATTTCCTCATTCTGAACCAAGAATGCAATAATAATTCTGCTTCTTGATGTTAATGTTTCAGGTTCCCAGTACTCTTGCTTTTGAGATGCATTTTAATTATTACTTGCACCGCATGCTTGTGGTAATACGTGCATATAATAAATCTTTGTCTCTTTATATTTCTAGGTCCACTGGCCTTCTTTCCTCAGTGGAAGCTGAAACATTATGATGTTGTTGTAGGTGTTTTGTCAGCTCGACACAATCATGAACTGCGCAGTGTTATCAGGAACACTTGGTTCAAGCACCTGAAACAACATCCTGCACTGAGCCCACGGTAATCCTTAGCGTTTTCTAATTTGGGGCTTGGGGGGGGAAGACTGAGATGCTTAAATATCTTGCTTTCTTTTTTTGGAAGGTGTTTGGGTTTTTTGCAAGCATCGTGTACTCTGATTTTAATCTGCTTAGTAATATATAAAAATTATTCTGGCATGTAACTATTACAAGGAAAAAAATGTAATTGTTTGACTGTTCGCTGCTGGTTTGGCAATTAGTTGCCACTATTCATTAGCGATGTATAGGACTTAGCCTTTTTTGTGGTGCTATGTATGCTTTGTATGGTATGCAACTTGAAATGCTTAGCAATTCGGGATACTTGAAAGGAGGAGGGGTCCCATTTGGTGAGAGAACCACAAAAACTCTTACAACAGCCTCAACTGTGAAGTTCAATCTATTTCCCGCTGAACCAGGTGCACCAAAGTGCTGCAGTGTGAGTGAGCCAGCAGAGCCCTTCCTGATGGCTTGCCAAGACCTGTCAGTCTACAGACAGCTCTGTTCTTGCTGAGGAAGTTCTGCTGCAGTTTATTTCTGGAAACATTGTCATTTTGATAGGCCTCATGTGCTGGTACCTGCCTTGCACTGAAACACGTTTACTGTTCATAGAGCATGCAGTTTGGATTGAAGCATAGCTACTTCAGTCATCTAAAAATGTGACCTTTCGTAGCTTACATGGAGAAGTTTTTTTAGCTGTGAGGTGAAAGACTAGGCTGAGGTGGATCCTCTTGTTCTTTGTACTGCTTGTTGTTTCCTGATAGTGGCATAAGCATCATTGGGGCTGTTGTACCCAAACTTAAACCCGAAATTAAGACGTTTAACTGTAAGGGATAGTCTGGAGTCCTTATTGCTCGTTTTGATGCTATATGTCTTTTTTTTCTTATTATTTTATTTTCATTGCCTATTGAATGCAGAATATTTAAATAATCTTGAATTATAACAAAGACAGGCAGGGGAAGGTGAGTCTTTAGGATCCTTCAGTGTTGCCTTAGGTCTCTTTATGTTTAGTGTGCTGGCTGTCTTGAATCCCGTTCCTAGTTGCTGATTTGCCTGTGTCCTCATGAAATGTAAAATTCTAATGTGGGTTTGGAGTTGAGCCCCTATGAAGGGAGACTTTCATTGCTGATTTTTAAGGGGTTCAAAATCTTAATCCTGTGAAACACAGGCCATTGTGATGAAAAAAGTTTATTAAAGATGGAGGGAGGAGGGAAAAGAACTGGTGTTAATAAAACCAAATTATTTTAGTGTCCTTGTGAAGTTTATAATAGGTGCGCATGGTTGTGCTGTGCCAGTGGAGGACAGAGAAGACCCCTACTCCTGCAAACTTCTCAACATCAGTAACCCAGGTATAGAAGTTAACTTTTAAAAATTCTATGATCTGAACTAGAGCTAATCATCTTTTCTGAGAGTAGTCTGGGGTACCTGAGACACCTATTCTTGAAAATAAATGCCACCTAGAACTTTCTGTCTTTAACAGTTGCATAATCTTCCTGGATATCCTGTGTGCAGGCATGAAAGGGAGAAATCTTTGGGGGTGTGAAGGGGAGGCTGTTGACTTCTAATGGCATTTTCCTTGTGTTGGGGGACAGTCTCTCCCGTATAACGTTTTCACTTGATCCTTGTGTAAAATGAAGTTGGAGAGAGATGCAGTGATGCAGTCCAGTGTCATACGTGAAGAAAGTAGCAAGGTACCAGAATCTTGAGTGTCAGACAGACTTCTCTGGTGACAAAGTGAATTCTAAGCAAACCTGGCTGATAGGTTTTTCAGATTCCATTCTAGAGAGAACAGTTAAGAAATGTACCACAGGGAAAAAATTAAATGCTGCCATAGAAAAATTCCTAAAATTGTAAATTCTTTCTGTCACCTTTTTTTTTTCCTATTTAATTTTTTCTGTTTAATTGCAACTTAACTAAGGACTACTTGGCACTTATGCCGTATAAAACAAAACTTCTGTTACTTTCTCTTTGAATGGCAACATACACTGCTTAACTAATCTCCCAAGAATAAATGGTACCCCAGGGTTTAGGGAGACAATCATACCAAAAAGCAGGCAGCTGAACTCAGTGGAGGTGTATGCCATTTTGATACATGACTAATTATTTTAATATGCTAATATACAGATATTCTTGCAGTCAAATAGCGGTTTTGTCTTTACTCTGTGGATTTATTGTGTTTCTAGTCTTTTCCCTGTGGATATGTAAGCATTGACTTGCAGTTGCTGGTAGCCTGTAGATTGCTGCATCATTCTGAGTTTCTCCTTGCTGCAGTCTGCAGCCAGTTGTATTTTCTCCTCCTCCAGCATTTGATTTTCCTTGTGCACTTGCACGCTGTGCTAATTAATCAGAATGCTTCGCATGTATCCAGCGTGCTTTGTGTGCATCTAGTTCAAAAACTATGAAGTCTTCTCACATTACCTCTCATCTTTCTTTTTCACACAGTTTTGAATCAGGAAATTGAAGCCTTCAGTCTCCCCGAGGATGTACCTTCTGTGCTCTCTGAAGACAGAATTGTTAGTGTGAACTTTCGTGTACTTTACCCCATTGTCATTACCAGTCTCGGGGTATTTTATGAGGCTGATGGAGTCGGATTCCAAAGGAACATCACTGTAAAACTGTACCAGGCAGAACATGAGGTAGAGTATTGTAATCTTTTCAAAGTGGACTAAAGCCTGTTGTCTACTTATTGTGGATTATGTTGTTACAGAAAGCAACATGCTGCGTTGGTGATTTAGAAGAAAAGTGCTTAACTGACAAGTGTATAAATTACATTTTTCTTCTGTTGCAGTGAAAATTCTTATTTTACAGATATATGTAATATATATACATACACATACATCCCAGGTGAGGAAAAGATGAAATTCACAAAGTGCTATGAGTTAATTTAAATGGCATTTTGAAAGAGCACTTAGATCTAATTCCAAGACACAATTTTGGTTGCATTTGGGGTTCTAAAGTATTGACAGGTTTTAAGGAATAAAAAATGAACTGTTGAATATATTTAAAACATGTGCAGAAAGACACGTGTTGTGCCTTTAAGCAGACAGATGCAGGACAGATTTCATTTTTTCTTGTCTGTCTTTTGGCAAGATGTTTTGAGATTTCTAGAAACTGATATTATTTACAGGTAGCAATCAAACTTCAATGGTAATTTTCCTCATTCCCAAGCTGTTATGGATTTGATAGAATAGCTTAGTGCTAACCTGGAGGGAAAAAAACATTGAGCGTGACTGTTGCATTTGGCATATTGCATTCATCTCTACCTATAATATGATAGGACTCTGGCTGTGCAGCAATACAAAGATTTTTAAATTTAAGTTAATAAATAAAATAAAGTACAGAAAATATACTGAAAAAGAGTATTCCAAAAGAGTTTGGTTTATAACAGTGCACACACACAAAAAGGATACTGTAATCGGGTTTGTGTTTGCTAAATGGTAGAATTCTGAATGTTGAGAGCTAATAACTTGATTTACGTTAGCTTTTTACTTCCAGTGAAGGAGAAAAATTAGTGTTATAGGAGTCCTTGGAGACTGTTTTCTGAAGATTGAGAATCTGGCAATGCAGCATCTTTATGACATTTGTTATTATCTAAGAGCCATTTGGTAGGTTGTGTAATACAGTAGCAATTAAATTTAGGGGTCAGCATACTCTGTTGCAATTAGATTGATAGCAGTCACGTATTTATACAGAAAGTAGAACATTTCTGAACTAGGAGATGAGTCTGAGTCTTCCAGATGATGTGCTGTGTTGGTGGGATTCTAGCTGAATTTGTGCTCTTTCTTTTGTTGCTTGCTTCCACTTTAATCGATCCAACACCTGAGTTCTGCGGAGACTGAGACTGTTGTGAAAACAAAGCTTTCACCAAGTTTAATGCAGTCAGTGAGCCCCTTTACATTGTGACTAACAGAGATGATCAAGATTTACATAATCTTACAAGACTTTTAATGTGTGTTTTGGCTTTTATTTTTTTCTTTGTTGTTGTTCCCAGGAAGCACTCTTCAGTGCTCGCTTTAGTCCACCAAGCTGTGGAGTGCAAGTGAACAGGTTGTGGTACAAGCCAGTGGAGCAGTTCATTTTGCCAGAGGTATGTGCAGTATCTGAGCTACCTGCAGTTCCTCTAAGGCAGCTGGAGAAACTGACTGATAGAATTTCCCTTTGCTCAAAGTGGAAACGGGCAAAGGAAAACCTCTAGAATATTAGTTGAGGGAATGTGCTGAAATCTCGAATTTATTTTACACCATCTCAGTAGCACCAGTAGTTAGCCTGAGAAATACAAATTGGTTAAACATTACATTGACAAATAGTAGCAATTTCAGAAACTTTTTCGATTTCTGCATGAAAATTTTTCCTGCTTCAATTCTGTGAGACAGTTTACCAGAGAATGGGTCACTTCTTTCTTCCTCCTGCTTTTTCAGACATTGGTACACAAGATAGACAGGGGAGGATGGCAGAGATTTCTAGGGAGTAGCTGGAAAAGATGTTTCTGCTTCTGATGTCTTGGACATAACAGCAAGATATTGTGTGTTACATTTGCAATGACAGTTGTGGTTGAAGAGTTGTAATCCAAAAGTTCTTACTGAAGACAATTGAAATTTTGGTTATTCCTTTTCTGGCAGCTGTAGTGAGGAATTTTTTGTTCATTGAACCGTGCAGAGAAACAAGAATTAGAACTTCAGGAAGATTGTTAGAGGGTCTATCTGGAACACACCGCATGGAGTATGTGATATACAGGAGACTGACATTTGAATTTTTAAAACCTGTCAGCTCCTATGATAGAAGTTGGGGGGTTTTGGCTTTTTTTCTTTTTTTCTTTTCTCAATGGGCACCTCTCAGAAATCTGGGACAAGACTGCTTTTAGAACAGTAATGAGGGTATGAGGGTTAGCATTCTCACTTGTCCTGAGATACAAATAGCTAAGCTAACATGGTAGGTTCTAAAGTGTGGTGTTGGGGTTTTTTTTGTTGTTGTTGGGATGTTTTTAGTTTGGTTTGGTGTGTTATTGAGTTGTTTTCTTTTTTGTTGTTGTTTTAGTGGGGTTTTTTGTGGGTTTTTTAAATTGTTGCTGTTCTAAATCTTTTGGTCGGGGGTGCAGTCCAAGGATAGCATTTTGGTATAGGGATATAGACCCTTCTTGTGGCTGCTTAGGAAGGAAGGTGATTAAGCACAGAGGTACAGAATACAGGCAGGAAAAAACTGATAGTGTTACAGTGAAGGTTCAGTGAATACAAGTTGACTCAGACTAGTTCAGCAGACCATCCCAGGCATAAGGAACTGTTGCTGGTGGAGCAGTGCTCTCTCACTAGACACATCAGCTGTCATTTTAGGTTGTTTCCCTTCATTTAAATATTCTTCTATATGACTGAACCCTTGCTGCTATTTCTGTAAATTGTCTTTGGGTCTGAGTTGTTTTGTTATGCAAGAAATTAAGTGTTTTAAGAAAGAATGGAGCAAGAAAAGACTGGAGGGGGAGGAAAGGACATCTAGGGTCAGTTTAATCCCCGAGTTATTCCCCTGGCTCTGTAAGAATGAGTGCATTTGGAAACCCACTCTTTTGAGGGGAATCTGCAGATGATTAATTGGTTTACCATCTTAAACATTTTTTACTGAATACTTTGCAAGTTTGTTATGCTGGCAGGAGACCTTTCAGGTGAGCAGACCTCTCACAGTATTAATGATTCAGGTTTTTTGACTTTTTAAAAAAGAGCGTTGGTTACCTAGTAATTTGGTAGTATAATGTGTAAGCCTTTTCCATGCAAGATTTTGTTCTGAGACACTAGAATTCTAGGCAGTTGTAATTTTGCTATAAATGATTGCATTTTTCCTGAGAGGCAGATGGGAAGTATTTCATTTAGAAAGGGGCTATTAGTATTCTTATATTTCTTTGTGTGGGCTTCCTTAATCTGATACATGTCATGTGCTGAATGCTTACAGGATAACAGGATGTTTCTGATGTAGATTAATAGGGTTTATGCACAGCATGTAGTCTCCTGTGATACTTTGGATGCTGAACCATACGAGATGATTCAGAGGAGATGGAACGCCCACATGTTCCTATCTACTTGTTTGAGAGCAGTAAATTTAGTGAATTGTTTAATTGTCACAAGATGGTTTCTGAGACAATATCTATTCTCTGCCTTTCCACCTTCGAGAAGTAATGGATTGTACAGTCTGTTGAAGAGCTTCATTCATCTTCCAGCTGAAGGGCTGCTCTTTCTGCTCATCTTGGGGAAAGGGAGGGAAATGCAGCATTAGAATAAGCACCTGGCAGGCCAGATTGTCAAAGACAGAATCGATCATTCAGCTTTGGAAGGACTGAAAGCGCAGAAGAGCAGAACCAGTAGCAGATAACAAAAACTCACACGGGGGCTCTTACAGCCAAGTCTTAGCAGTGCACTTATTTTGTCAAAAAGCACGGGCTGCTTGCATGAGAATGGAACTCCGTGCTATGCATATTCTGTGTTACTAATGGGGGAGCAGTTGGAGAAACAAAAAGCACAGCTCTGTTTAACACGAGGAAAGGAGTTTGCCAGGGCTGCATTATGTCAGTACACCTGTTCGGTATTCACTGTAAATGCCACTGCGCTCCGGCAGCCACAGGGCTAGAATTTAAATGGGGAAAAACAGATGATGTAGTCTCAGGTGTGCTGCTAATGTTTTGCTTTAAGCATTTTCAGGCCTCAGCTTTCATTAAGCGGCTTAGAGTAAAAATAGCTGAAGGCTAAAGTCATTAGAAAATTTGCTTACAAGTCTCTCAACCTGGAAAATAATGATGGCTTGCAGCTTTAGGACACCTTGCACTGAGGTTCCCTGGTAATAACTGATTAGCACTCTTAGTACATGTTTGAAGTCAGTATTGGTAATAGTGGTGAGAATTTTAATGTTTCTGGTTGCTGAGGAGTGAAAGGACTCTCAGGCTCACTAAATAATGGACCTGGGTCTGTAAACAAGGCACAGAAATGGGATTTACAGCAAAAAACATTGGAATGGGAGATGATATCTACTGGAAATAGAGAAACTGAGCATGTGGGTTTTACTGTGCAAGGGTCCTGCCACTGAAGATTAAAATCTTAACAGTGGTCCATTTGTTTTGATAACCGACAGGTAATTAAACAAGCAAGAGGAAGGCACTGAGCATGCAAGTCAGGCTTGAATAAACACTGACTAGCTCCATTATTAGATTATAAACCTGGCATTATAATAGATGGGAGACTTCTGAAATACACAGTTGTCATTAAATACCAAGACTGCTGCCAGTGTTAAGACCTACTTCTAGAGGAAAGCAAAGGGTTGACCTGAGCTCTAAGCTAGACTTAATGGTGTCAGTAACTGCAGAGTTTCTGGAGAAGGTTTCTGAAGTACAAGGAAGCTAAAATGGGGAAGAGCTGAGAGGTTATTACAAGTTAACGGAGTTTTTACAGCAAAAGAGATGTATCTGCAAATAGTTGAAAGAAGTTATTTCAAGGTCCACGCCAGCTACTAGTGTTTTCCTATGAAACTGGGAGAAACAAAACGTAATGTGCTCATCTAGCAGTCAAGACTATAATAACCCTACAGCCACTCTATACTACCTTGTCATAAGGGTGAAATAGCTTTAAAAAAATATTTAAAACATAATACTGCAAGTACTCTCACCTGTACAACATACTGCTTGTTCTCAGAGGTCTTCAGCAAAGTTTTGCAATAAATGGGTAATAGTTGGACTGTTAAGTGGGTTGGTTTCAAGCTGAGATGAAATGCTTTAAATGCAAGAATTTTCACACACACAAACAAACCACGGAGTGACATAAATTAAATTGGCAGTTAAAACCAGAACATTTTAAAGATATTCACTCATCTTCTCCTTTCCCTACCAGCCAAGATGTGAGGTCAGAGTTCTGTGACTCTCCTACAGTAGCTTGTGATGGCTTTGCCAGGATGAAGGTGGCTGTATTTTCCTTTGAGTTTTGCTGGTGTCAGGATTGAGCCTCTGATCTCTGGTTTTGGCAGATAACTAAAAAGCAGCACTTATTTCCGAATCTGTTTTAACGTATTCTCTTTGTAATGCAGGATTTCATAGCTGATTTTAAAAATTCACTTCACTTTAAATGCTATCTTAATGATGTAGGGTAGCCAAAGCCTTTTCCACTAGACTGCTGTTAAAAGTTTAATGTTCCCAATATAGAGATTCATTATTAGTCTTAAAAGCATGATTACATGTTAAGGAGTTTCACAGATGTGTTTCTTCTATGTGTAACTCATTTTTATTGAAGTGTGAACATGTATGTTGTTCATTTAGACTATATGTTGTATGAAAGTGACTATTTTAAAATAAAAAAAAAACCCCAACCTGTTTGATTTCATCCTTTGAAGTCTTTGAATAACAGTGTTTTGCTCTCTTACCAGAGTTTTGAAGGTACCATTGTATGGGAAAGCCAAGATCTTCAGGGTCTTGTTTCAAGAAACCTGCATAAAGTGGTGGTGAATGATGGAGGAGGTGTTTTCAGAGTCATAACAGTGAGTCACCTCACCTTCCCTTCCGCTGTGTTTCTATTTTACCTACAAGTCTTGGGTATTTAGCATTTGGCTTTCCTCTATTTCTCTGTAAATCGTTAATTCAGTTGGGCTACTTGTCTCGGAGGACAAGTTTACTTTGCCCAGGAAAAGAACAAGGGCATTCAGAAAACGATGCTAGTAAATGGCATTTTCTTCTTTTTGGAAGTGAGTAAAGTTCATCTGTTGTCTTTGTCAGGTGTGAAGCAGTATCAGTATATCAGAGATGGCAAAACGTGGGTCAAAAATCCTGTGCTGAAATCCCAATGGATGGGATTAAGCCTGTTTTTTGTGTTTTGGCAGAGTGTCTCTTTTCCTATCAAAATATTGCTTAAGCATGCTGTGCTGTTGAAGTTTAGCCAGAATAACTTTACATTTTGCTCTCAACTTTGAAACTAGTTTTCTAAAAGTTTCAGTCATACCACCAGTTTTAGGTGAAACTTCAAAAAAACCCACAAAACATTACAGTTTAAAATCTTAGTCTTAGTCTTTCATTATGCAGGTACCTAAACCAGCAGAGCTTTAAATGAATTTAATTCTCAGTTGCTAGAAAACTTCACACTGTAGGGTGTAGGGAAAAACACACCAGCAATGAGAGATGCACTAATTTATTTCTTTCCATAATCTGTCTGTAGCAGGCAGGGGAAGGGTCGCTGCCACATGAACTCACGGAAGGTGTGGAGGGAATAGCAGGTGGTTTTATCTACACTATTCAAGGTAAAGCTGCAAAAAGTAGCATCACATTTAATGTTATGATAAAACAGGAACTTTAAATTACATTTCCGAGATAAAATTCGTGTGATCTCTATGAACTTGATCACTTTAAGTTTTGTTTTAGTAGAAAAACTAATTTATCGTGGTTTCATTACTTGCCCTTTGTCAGCCATTCCAATTGACTTACATCTCTTTGTCTTTTAATTTAAAGAAACATTGTTTTTATCTAGACTCTTTTCTCTGTTTTTTGTTACCCAAACCCAAGTTAAAAATGTTGTGCAATGAAATTTTTCCCTTACAACTTTCACACTTTTTTCCCAGTCCTGCTGCTGTTAGTAGTGTGCCGTGATGTTTAGTATCAGCTGCTGGCAAACAGTGACTTCCCAGCGGAGATGCTTTTTCCATCCTTGTTGCTATTTTACAGCTGTTTCAGCAGAATGTTCAGAGACTGTAGAAGCCCTTTGCAATGTCTGAGGTTTCAGCCACAGAGCACCAGAGTTGATGTATTTGTAGTGGTGCATCATAGCCAACATAAGCAGTGACTGAATTTCAGAGACTTATTCCTGTGTTACTCTAGTGAGGAATGTTTGGGTAGTCCTGTCATCTGTGTTGAAGCGTGCTAAAGCCCATCCATCCATTCCAAAGCCATTTCTTCCTTTTTTTGTCAAAAAGTTCTTCAGTACCACAAATTCTTTCCTTATCAAGATGTCTGGTATTCGTGTAATATGTTTTTTGGCTTTTACCTGCAGTCAGTTACGTGATGTGGGTCAGCAGGGACCATCTATGCTACATCAGAGCAATGGCAAATTGTTTATATTTAGCATCAGATTTTTTGTTTGTTTTGATGTTTATTAATTTTTTTTTTAGCCTTGGAGTAATTGATGTAACAGTAGCCTTTTTACTCCACCAGAAAGAGTAATAATAAATTCGTAGAAAGCTCTTTGGATTAAAGAACCCTAAAAAGTTCAATTCTTCTATTACTGAAAAGGCAGAGAGTACTTGTTTTACTTTAAACTTTCTGTATCAGACCTTATGCAAAAAAATATATTTCTTTGTTGTCCTGCAACTTTTAACATTTTATAGAAAATTTTAAATTGTAGGGATTTTCATAGCCCCAGTGAGTTGAACCCTTCTTCAGATTCATTTTGTCAGTGTGTTGTATAAGATCAAAGAAACATGTGAAATGGTATGTAGGTGCGCATCGTTCTTTAGTGACGGGTGCTGCTTCTTTCAGAAGGTGATGCTCTTCTAAAAAGCCTCCATACTCGACCAGAAAGGTTTACAAGTCATGTGAGAAATCTTGAAGAAGAAGATGCTTTGTTGAAGCAAGAAAGCAGTACCTATGATGACATTGTTTTTGTAGATGTTATTGACACTTACAGAAATGTTCCCGCCAAACTGCTCAACTTCTACCGATGGTAAGTTGGAAAGAAAGTCTTTTCTCTTAGGAATGTTGCTGTTTGTAGAGCATGTTCCATCATCTGACAGGTTCCATGGAATACACACCTTGTGTGATTCACTTCATTAAGTTGTATTTCACTCTCACAATTCTGGGGTCGTGTAGTGAGTAAAATAAAATGATGTATAGTTCTTGAACGCTGACCCTTGGAGCCTCAGATAAACCCAAATCCATGTTGTAAGATCATCATAGGGTGCAGCTGCATCTCCTTTCTGTAGGACAAGCAGTCAACCTTGGGCAATAAGGAAAACATTTAAAAGGCAAGAGTAGGAAAGAAATTCCTTCCCTGTTCCTTCTCCCTCTGCTTTCCCAAAACCTTTGCGGAGTGTTCTCTTGTGTAACTGTAGTTGTGGGCTGCAGCTCAGCATCTCTTCACTTTTCTTTTTGGCTACAGGACAGTTGAATCGACAAGTTTTGATTTGCTGCTGAAGACCGACGATGACTGTTACATTGATTTGGAGGCTGTTTTTAACAGGATAATGCAGAAAAAACTGGACAGGCCAAACATTTGGTGGGGAAAGTGAGTTGTGGGTTTTTAAGTGTTTTCATGTGGTTTGCCCTTTTCTGCTTATGGAAGGACTTTTGTATGTGTCCTTTGATCTCTGCATACTGAGATTCAGTCCTTTACAATAGCTCTCCAGATGTGCCTTTACAATTTGTTGAACTCAGTGAATATCTTGCCTAGTTTTAAAATGTGTGGTATATGACTGTCATGGCACTGAATCTAGTGCAACTGCTGTCAATGGAAAGGCAGTTCACTGAACCTGGCTCACGTACCATGCTATGGAAAGCAGTGGCAGTTCAGAATGACACCTTTTCCTGACCTTAATTAGGCCAAAAAGAAACTTCAAATACTTTAAGTTTTCCATGAAGATATGTTTAATTTGTAATATGAAGCTCTCCTTTTCCCAGGTGGGAAGATGCACTGTGGAGTGTAACATGCTTCATGTTCTAGTTATGTATTTCTAGGCTTGCCTTAGAATAGCCATTCAAAGTATTTAGGAGGACTGATAATGCTTTCTTCTGCTGCCTAAAAAATGAGTTTTTGCTGAATCTTGCTGTACAAACAACATGTTAAGGTATCAAGTAATTTTATTAAATTACTGACAAAAGGAAATACCAAGTTGTGCTGGGAGAGAAGAGTTGGGAAGAAAAGTCATCTTCTCTGTATGTCTGTGGAGAACTTTATGAAGGGGTGGGTGACATCTTCAAGTGTAAGTTCTCTGATACTCACAGTCTTCACATAAGGAAGCGCGAGGCGGTAGTGAACAATGCTGAAATCACTACAGAAATATAAGATGCCTAGCAAAGCACGTGCCTCTCAGTTTGGAGGGGGCTGCACCCTTCCTGCTGTGAGTTGCTGGAGTGGAAGATATTGAATATGAAGTGAATTCAGGAATCAGATTTGCCTTTTACCTCCTTGGTGCTTTAACATGTCAGCTTCAGCTGTGAATGCACAGAGCCTGCTAACACATCTGCCACTCAACTGTGATTCCTCCCTTACGGGCTGTTGTCTGAGGTGACAGCTCTGAGTAGCTCACCGAAGCTTTCAGCTGCTTGCGCTCATGACTGAGTTCAGCAACGCTTGAACCTGTTTGCAGAAAGGAGGAGAACCTGCTGCATTGACACAGGCCTCTTGGCTGTGAGCACACAAAGCACCTGTAAGGGGAGCGTTACACCAGCCTGGTTCCCAGCAGGAAGAGCAGGGCCTCTCGCTGCCTGACGTGGTTTAGCAGGGTCCCCAGTGCTGCACGGGGGTCAGTGCTGAGAGACTGTGCCCAGAGCACTGCTGCCCTTCTGCAGGCCTCTAGTAGCGAGTACAGCCTTCTTGAGAGAAGACAACTGCCAGGAAGGTTTCTTTGTAATTCACTGGTGGCAGCCTGAGTTGCATTTGGAAAACAGCTTAGAGAAGGTAGATAAAAACCCAGTGCTTTGCTCCACTTCCTGGTTTTTAAGCAGTCACTGGTTTTATCAGGAAAATGGGGTGTGGTGCATTGCTGTAACTGCTCACCTGCCCGAGGCACCCCCCAGCCTCGTGCTGATTAACCAAAGGGGGCTGGACACAGCCGTGCCTGTTACAGAACACAGAACACAGCAGTGGGTGAGCACACGCTGAAGACCTGGCTGTCAATGCTGCATGTGTCTGTTCTGAGAATTTTCTCTTATTGCCCAAGATTGAGACCAAACAGTAGTTACACTTCCAGCTGTTGTGTTCAGATAGCTGCGTTCCCTAGAGCAGCATAGCTAGGAACTATCATTAGGATTACCTTCTACTTCTTCCTCTTAATATTGTTTACTATCAGTGTTACTGCAGTTGTTAGCAGTGTCTGTAGGTTTCACAGGGGATTTTGAATAAACATCTCACATCTTCCATGGTCTTCAGTTTCAGGCTAAATTGGGCAGTTGATCGAACTGGGAAATGGCAAGAGCTGGAGTACCCAAGTCCTGCGTATCCAGCCTTCGCTTGTGGGTCCGGCTACGTCATCTCCAAAGACATTGTTCAGTGGCTGGCCAGCAACTCTGAGAGATTAAAGACCTACCAGGTACTAATGCCTTGGTTCAGCTTTTCAGCTTTTTAAACTGGCCTGGGGCACAGCTCGTGTACTGGATGAGCTGGAAAGAACATCACTTAAGTGTTGGTGTTGGGTTCTCCTGGTTAATGCTGGCTTTCTGCAGGGCTTTTGATTGCTACACTTAGTGTCTTTTCTAGGTCCAAAGCACAGCTGTTTTGGAGTGAGAACCTCTGGAGCTGTAACCTTGATTTTTGTACTCTCTTCTTTGAAGAGCACTGCATGATCACAGGACAGCTGGGAGGATTAATTTAACATCTCTAAAATAGTCAGACATAGGTTTTTGTAGTTACCAGTTTTTACTGCTGGTACATGATGCAGCTCATTCTAGCTGAAGGTCAATCCTCGTGCTCTCCTGCTGCTAATACTTGTATTTTTATTGTGTTGCTGCAGGGTGAAGATGTGAGTATGGGCATCTGGATGGCAGCTGTAGGGCCCAAGCGGTATCAAGTAAGTCAGACTTAATCCACAGTTTCTTCACATCTTACAGAAAGAGAACATACTTGTGCTCCAAGTAGCACAAAATAGGGAAAACGTTTTTTCTTTAAAAAATAAACAAAATTGAAACAGCCATTGGATTAAAATCCAGAAAAAAACCTTCTTAAGATGTATTTAAAAGGAGATACACAAAAAAACCTCCTACCTCTCAAGTTCTCTGACTAGGTGTAGCAGGTCAGAGGGCCCCATACCTCTGATTGGTGACCTTTGCAGGGGAAATTTGTTGCTAGAAACAATGAAAATCTGATTCTTAGAAGTAAAGATTGTTGAAGACTAAAGTCTTTGCAAGAAAAAATACTGAACTGGTTGTTTATCTAACAGGATAGTCTCTGGCTGTGCGAGAAGACATGCGAGAGTGGAATGCTGTCCTCTCCCCAGTATTCTCCCCAGGAACTGAGCGAGCTCTGGAGGTTAAAGGAACTGTGTGGAGACCCTTGTAGATGTGAGGAAAGATGATGGACTCGCCTTGGCAAACAGGGTAGCGTATAATCATCATGGAAAGGTGTACGTTTGGATTTGTTCTTGGAACAAGAAGGAACATTAAGGTATCTTTTAATGTTGGGTTTCAACTAAAGTATAACAATATTTGCACATCCCTTTTGATAATTACAAGTGGACTGATACTATCTGTTTTCTAGAGTATACATGTTGATCTGAGAAAAAACCAAACTGTTTAAGATAAACTTCCTTTTTATATAAAATCAAAGACCTACTTGTAATGAATAAATGCACATAAGAATGCCAACTAGCCTGTCTTTTGTAAATTAAAGTACTACTGATTTAAGTCGGCACGGAGCCGTACCAGGATGCGGGGGGAGCTGTGCTCAGCACCGGGGCATCTGGTCGCTCTTGCTGCAGCAGGTCCTGTGCTGGTCGAGGGGCTGGGACAGCAAGGGGTTAGGATTTTGTGTTTAGTTTGTTTATACCATTGTCATTTTAGATAAAAAAAAATAAAATCAAAGTTTGCTTATACCAAATCTTGAAGTACTGCAAACTTGGCCTGATTAGGAAGGATTCCTGACAGTTGACCGTGTTATTAGATATGAATGTGAGGGTACACAAGTGAAAGTAAAACAAGGTTGAGGAACAGCACAGTAAAGAATGTAAAATAAAAAGCAATGCCTTGCAGTCTGCTGAGAACTTATTTATACTGTGGTATGTTAAGGCTGTAGGGTAGAATAAAGGTCTGTCACATTTTGACCTTAAACAGCCTGAGGCTGTGTAGATACTCCTACAATTCCTGCTGTTTTACTTTGGTTTGCTTTAAGGTTTTTAGAAGTAAGTGAAAACAAAAAGAGCCAGTAGCCTCTTTCAGTGCAGCACCAGTTTTGCCCTATTATAAGCAAAAAGATCACAACGAAATCATGCACGCGGCTCAGTACAACAAATTCTCACCACTGCAGCGGAAAGGGAGTGTGGAATCTTGGCTTAACTTGAGTTTTATTTAACTGAAGCATTTAAGCACTGTTGGTATCTCTCAAGTAAGACAATTCAGCCAAAAGCAAACGCTTTCATGGAGACTGACAAGCTGAGGAGCTGCAGCTATTCCCGTGCAGCCCTCTGCTGCCCCGTCTGAAGTTCCCCTTCTCCCCGGGTCCGTGCTGTGTGCGGGCAGCCTCCAGCTCCTGCAGGCCCAGCACTGGCTTTTGCTCTGGTCTGTCCAGAGCCCCTTCTCACCACCGCACCAGCACACAGTCTCCATTTTCTATTGAGTAAAACTGCAAAGGCTTTAAGTCATTGTCTAGTTCAACTTCTCTTCCTTCCAGCTAGAATAGGAAAGACAAAAAAACCTGATTAGACTTAAACTGAAATCCGTCCATGTAAACCAAATATAGATCGGGCATTGCAGCCAGGGAGGACCTGCCAGATTACAGGAATGAAATGAACTCCTAAATTACAGCACAAAGACTGCCCTCCTTAAGTGAAATCAGTTTCATTAGGGAATATTTTAGAACGAGCTAGTGACCTTTAGCATCTGCAGTATTTTATTGTTGAATTACCCATTTTTAACTCACTTTAGAACTTTCATAGGACAGTTTCAGTTCTGAACCAGGAATTTTAAGCAGGCGATACAGCAATCCTTTGACCCTCTGAATAGTCATAGACTCTGTCAAGGGGAAAGAAAGAAAAGTTATGAGAAAAACGCTGCTACTACGGAACTGTAGCCAAGTATTAGTGTTTCAGCTATACTTGCTTATAGCGAGGGTGAGAGGCTGTGTTGCTGCTTTAGTTCTAACACTGCAATAATGTCCTTTGTACCTGAAACCATAACTGCCAATATCCAACTGGAACGGTGTAATCTCTGGTGATGGGACAGCACACGCTGCTGGGGTTGGAGCCCACAGACCAAATTAAAGTGTTGTGGCTTCATAATTTACCTTTTCTGAGTTTGTTTTTACTACTTGCTAAACCAAGTGGCCTTTGGGACACACCAGTCAGGTTCTGGCTATTTGCATCTGGCAACTGTTCCTTGAAGTTTCCATTACCAGAAATTGGCTTTCCCGGCACAAATAAGTGAATGTCCCAGTGGAACCAGTGCCATTCTTGAAATGGTCTTACGTGAACTAGTCCCAAACACATTGCCATTGTAGAAGTCAGTTACAGGAAGGGATATTTTTTGTAACGGATCTTGAATGAGTAAAATGTAGTTTGTTCCAGAGGTGATTGCAGTGTTTGCAATAGATATACCCAATATTTTGGTTGAACTTTCACTTCTTTTGAAGCTTTATCTAAAGGCACAGCAATAGTGAGTTATTCCTGTAATACCACACATTGTACTTAGACAAATATTTTTCTATCAAACATTTTTGTAAAAGCTGTATCTGATTTTATGCAACTTGTGATAATAAATGTGATTTTTATTTTACAATAAAGCTTGAGTAAGTCTTTTCTCTCAGCCTCCACTCAGACACATCCTTTCAAAACACCAGCTTGATTTAGAGCAAAGTGTACTCATTGTGCTCTGATACAGGCACTAAAACTTCAAAAGCCAAATTTGATACAGCTCAGAATTAGGTTTCTAACTTCATGTATTAAATACTAGACCTCAAAATCTAGAACTGCGGATATCAAGGAGCTCTTGTAGCTGGCTCTTACAACTTCATCTTCTTGTTACCCGGTTACTCTCCACCAGATTTCATACCAGTCAATCACCCTGTGATGCCTCAGACACATTAATCATGAAACCAGCGGCAGAGTCATAAGACAAGCATCGCCTTTTAATCTTTGAGCTGGACTGAAGGTAAGTATGAAGATCAGAAAAATAAGAACTTTTTCAAACATTTTTTACCTTTTTCATTTCTATATGACAGAGCCTTCAGGGGAGAATCTTCTGGAGCTGACAAACCAGAGGCAACTGCCATTCTTCAGTACAGTTATTGGAAAAGGAGCTACAAGTCAACTGCTTAAACATGAGCCAAGACTTACCTGGCAGCTTCTTCTCTACTGGCTTCTGTTCAGGGTTCTCAGGACATTTAATTGTTAATGCTTAAGGAAGAACAGTGAGGCGTCAGTGAATGAACAGAGTCTGCTCTGGGTTTATCACAAACTGTTTTCCCCCAGCTCAGCCTGAGCTTCTCAAAAAGTTTGGATGACAGCCTGTACCTGAGCAGTTAAGATAGTCATTCTCTACAAAATTAAAAGTAATTTTATTAAAATAATCAAGTTTTTATTCATCTTTGGTAAAATAGGGAAAATATTTTAAAACTGACTCCCAAATACATAACACATTTTTAGTCAAAAGAAGTATTTACCTAACGTTTCTTGATTTCTAGTTAATTTTTCACTCTACTGTAGGTTATTTTAAAAGTTTTAAAGCAGGTTTTTGACCCTCAATGGCTCAAAATCCCTGGACAAGCCCATTTTAAGGAAGTTATTAGCCTAATTCTTTTACAGAGATTAAGAGGCTCATCCTTAAAAAAGGTTTCTATTATGTCTAGCCAGCTCGGTTCTTTGTTCTAGTAGATCTAGTAGATCTACACTACAATGTAAAACCCTAAAATACTATTTTGCCCATGGAGTAAAAAAAGCTTCAGTTCTACCAACTTGGAAACAAACCAGCTGCAAGTCTGGGCTGTGACTCTGTAACCTACTTTAACACATGGACGGCCCCAAACACCAAAGCCACCCATGTTTGTCTTGATTGTCTCAAAGGCAAGAAGCTATTAAAAAAAATAAATAAATCAGAAATCAGGGCAGCTATTAAGGTTAAAATCTCAAATGTCTTCTGTAGAGAAGCCCTTCACGGTGTTAGAATACTGATTAGCCCTATTCTCCACCAAGTCTTAATTAAGAGAATCATTCTGCTTGGGCTGAGGGGTGAAAAGAATACCCGGGAGCAGGTATCTAGTCAAGCTCCTTGAGACACGGCGACACAGAATTACAAGCTGGAATTCTGTGATGTCTCAAAGGCTTTTGAACCTTCTCCAGAAACACCCAGGAAACACTAAGCTTGTAACGTATTTTAAATGCAGAAAGAACAATTTTGACCATTTCTGGCCTCTTACTCAGAAGCTGATTTTTCAGCGTTGAAGGCTGCTGTCTCTTCAGTTCTCCTTCTTCAGGTGCTCCATATTCTGTGAAGGGCAGGGTAGACATGAACCTTCAAAGACTGAAACCCAAGAGCAGCCCAGAGCACTGTGGTGCCGGATGAGGCACCAGGCTGTGCCCCAGCTCCCTGGGCAGTGGGGAACACCAAGTGCAGAAAACAGCTCCTTAGTGCTGCAGACATGACCATTGATCAACTGCTGGAGCATTCCAGAGGGTGCACAGGCATGTGGGATGAGGTGGAGTAGGTGCCAGGCACATGGGGGTGCTGCTTAACAGTCCCACGTTACAAAAGCCCCAGCTGGAGAAGCTGCAGGTGCTCAGAAGGGTGCAGAAGCAAAAGCCAGGCCTGGCAAGGGGTGGGCTTTCCTAAGGCAGTGGAGGCACATGGAAAAACCATCACAGGAAAGCAAAGGGAAACTGCAGAGAGCCCAAAGCAGCGCTGCTGCAATGCCAGCACTGAGGAAATGCTGATTTCACTGTGCTTGTACTTACTAAGACAAAGCAACAGGTATCTGGGGTGGGCAGCAAGAAATTCTTCACTTGGTTTGTTCTTCTCTGGGTTGCAGTTCCCCCCAGCTGCTAACCAGTCATTTCCAAATATTTTGCGATAATCAAGTTCTGCTCCTTTTCTTTCATCAGGCAGGATCTGTACTGGCACAGAAATGGTACATAATGTAATTACACAACTTTCCAGAGAAGAAAATCTAATTTACAACACTGACTCCATGCTCCTACTTGGCTGTGGTTTAATGCTACCAAGGCTCTTACAAGCCCGACCTCCACGTACTGAGTGATCCATAAGTGACCAAGCAAAGACTGCGTGTGACCATGTGAGGCTGGTTCTGGTTGTCGCTATGAAATGGATGTTGCTTCTGCTCTTTTACGATAAACATGAGTTTGATTTGGTTTAGATAATGCTATTTTCCTCTTAAAGAAGGCAAATGCCTGTATTACTGTCACTGAAGCAGATTTTTTTTGGCCAGAGTATGTTTTTTGTTAACAGTCCTGCACCTTCCACAAGCTTCAGGCACCATTCCTCCCTCTTGTCCTTGTCCCTTGAGTTCGCAGCCTTCCCAAAGAGGGCTGCATCTTGTCACCCCACTGAGCGCCCCACTGACTCCGTAATGCAATAGCTGGCACTTGGCTTTTTGCCTGCACCAAACATAAAAGAAACTGAAAACGATTTCTCAAGTAATGACTTAATCTTCTCCCTCAGATTCACGTGATTTGTTGAAATATCACGTACCTCAGACCTGTTCAAAACTTCCAAACCTCCAATCTTGGCAATAATTAGCTGCCTCAGGGTCTCTGGGTTCTTCTCTGTGTCCATGACAGGGTTACTGTGACACTGCAGTGACCGCAAACTTGGCAGTTTCTCAAGCTCATTGATAGATGACCACTGAAATGGAAGGGAACAGCCTTTTGAGGAAACATAAAACATAGCTCATTTCAGCCCAATACAGAGTAAAATTGGCTTTTCCTGTATAACAACCACAACTGAAACTATTCTTTTTGGACGGCAGAACCAGGTACTTTCCTCCTGGTCATCTAGCTAAGGAAAAACTGTCTTACATTTAAGTAAGTCAAAAAAACCCACCAAATCAAACCAAAAAAAACAAATGAGGAACCACTCAGCATTTTAGGTCACTAGAATTCTGTGAGAGGAATTATGAGGTAGCAGAGGGATGTGACTTGCTACCATAAACACGTTGAACTGAGACATTAAGAAGTGTTTTTACATTAATTATGCCTCTGTGTTGATCGAAGTATTCAATAGTTGCCTCGGGATCTTCCATATACAACAAAAGAAATTAAAAAAAAGCAAATTACAAATTACTCTGAAACAAAGACACACACGTTTACAAAATGTGAAACTGTCAACAATTAACCCACCTGTGATATTTTATTGCCATTTATTGCGAGGTGTTTTAGTGAAGGAAACATTTTAGTCTTGCACCCTAGGAAAAAGAATATACAAGACAATAGTGAAAACCTCAAATAAACAGAATGATAAAGCTATAAATAGATTTCTTTTACATACCAAATCCAGCATCGGGAAAGTGTATAGAAGATATCCCGGTGTTTCTAAGTATTAGCTGTTCTAATCTGAAATTTAATAGATACAATAATTACTGTACATAGCATGTGGAAGTTTTTTTGTAAAGTAATTCTACCTTGATTTTTTTTAAAAGCAAAGATCTAATAAGCTTTAGACATAATAAATAATTACTGACAAATTCACAGACAGTATCCAGACTTCAGCAGAGTGTTCAGAGGATAAATTTTTCAGAGAATAAGTGTGATAATTTCAAGCTTTCTAAATGGTTCCTGGATTTAAATGGTGTGATTTTTTGAATGATTTTTTAAAATAGCTTGTGGCTATTTAAAACCATGGCTGCTATTTCGGTGTGTGGTCCAAGACAGTAATTCTGCAAATCAGCTAAACTATTGTATTAGTTCCCACAATTTTCCATTCATGGTAACTGAAGTGCTTAAGGAACACACACCTCCTTCCCCTGGATGGTAACCCCAAAGCCAGGAGTCACAGCTCAGGCCTGGAACTACCATAAAGATGCTGTGGTCAACCAGAAGAATCTGTGTAAGGGGCGTCACCACCCACGTTCTTTTGAGAAAGTGGGAATACGTTTACCCAATGCAGCACGGGAAGTACATGGCTTGGGGTTTGGGTTTTTCTTTTGTTCACTTTCACTGGTGGTGGTTTTTTACTAAATTTTGAAGCACGTCTCTCTGAAAGGCTTTAAACTACCCCCAAAAAACCACTCAAACTTCCAAAAGAGAGTGCCTGTGCAGAGGATGTGGCACACACTTCCACCAGTGGAGTAACAGTAGCCTTCCCCATAGTCAATAATCAGGTAACAGAGATGTCTTTTACAAAGGACAAATAAGTAGAGGCCACGGGTGTGTAAAGTGCTCGTGGCAAGTGTCCATCCCCAACAATCTCTAGTGTGTCAGCCTCAGGAGTGACACCTTCCAACCAACTGCCACTGCCCAATGGCTTTCTGCAGGCTCAGGTGACCCTGGGATGGCCGTGATGCTGCTGAGGAACCTGCACTACGCTGTCCATGATCAGAACACTGTTCCTAAGAAACGACTTCCACAGCTCCTTTGCTTTGCCACTCCACACAGACTCTGCACTCCTGTCATCTTGGATAAAACCCTGAACACTAATATGAAAAGGAGCCAGTAATGTGATAAATCACGTTAATTGTACAAGTATATAATGAAAATCTAATGACATACAGTTTAAGAATGTGTTACTACACAACTAAAATAAGATTATATTAAAATAGCTCAATTAAATAATGCAGTTACTCTCCTCAAGAGGGCAAAATGCCTCTATTTCAAAATCCCACAAATCTTCCATGCAACATCAATACTATCGTATTTTAGTCAGCAAGGACCAGGGAGATGAATATCCAGGACAGAGAATTCCCAGCAAATCTGTTCAACAGCTACCTGGGGAGATGTGCTACTCGATGCAGCTGATCTCCATCCAGTAACTGGTTGTCTGAAAGGTCTAACAACTTCAGGGTCTGCAGGACGTTTTCCGGCCTGCCACATTGGGAAAAAACACACACAGACACAAAACATTTGAAGTTATTTGTTAATGAAAACACTATAATTGTGCATATTTGTAAATATTTTGAAGTACCTCACCTGAAGTTCGCATCATTTGTTTTACAATTGTGTTGTGGTGATACAAACATTACAGGAATGAAACTATCTGCTGTGTAACTTTTCACTACTCACCTTTCCAAAACTGTAATATTATTAGAAGTAAGGTACAATTCTTCAAGCACTGGCCATCCTGGAGCACAAAGAAGAACCTAAGAGCAAAATTTTATTTAATATAATAACAGTTGGGGAAAATTATTCCAGAAATTACACTGTACGCAGGTTTCCTCAGAACAAATCATAGCTCCCCAGAACAGAAAAACAAGTATTACAGATTGCCTGGCCTTCCCTTTCTTTCAGCTGGATCCTTCCTATGTCTGAATCTGTCAACACAGATGACATCAAAGGGGTTCTGCACAGTGGCAGGACTTACAGGTCCAGCCTTGAGGCTGGGAGATGCCCGACCTCAGACTGGGTGACCTGGAAACTGAGTTTAGTTTATTCTGGTATTTTCCCTATGATGAGGTGAGAAAACGGCAGGATATACTCCACTGCTGAAATTCTGGAACTTCTGCACATTTCATCAGGGCTGGCAGACTTTTTAAATGTATTAATTTATCAGAGCTTGAAGGCTTCTTTGTCATGGGACTGTGCCAGAGCAAGAAAACACTAAAAACCAAGAATTGCACTAAGTCAGCACATATCCTGAAGTTTTCAAGTATTCTAAAATTAGTTGGAAAAGGCTACGTAGAGTTTTTGTATTTGATGTATTTGTTTTAAATCTTGTGTCCTGAAATTACTTTAAAATTATTATTTTACCTAAAATGGATTTACTTTTTGCAACCATCTACAGCAGATAACACAGCTGTCAAAAATAAACACAGCGACAGAAATAAAGTGACACAAATCGCTGGCATAAGTCCCAGTTTCATATGCAATTGTGACAGTGTCAAAAATATTGCAGTTCCAGCAAAAGGAGTTCCATAAGCACTGAACTGACTGGTTTTCTACACATTTGTGCCTGTGAGAAGCAAATAATTTTTTTTGCTGAGGTTTTTCTTGTATGTATTCTCCAGTCAAGTTAAGCATGAGCTCATCCTGCCACTCCTTCCTTGGTTAGGAAACTTAAGAGGGGCTCTTTCCTACACCTAATTCCCATTTTCTTAGACCTTGTAGATAATGAATTATTTTTAAAGTCCCATCTCTTTTCAAAATGTGTTTGAAATTGGCTAGCAGATTCCAAGTTTTCGAGATGCAAGAGCAGACACAGACATGCACAGCACACTGGCCTAATGCTTGTTTTTACAGGAGGTTACAAAGGTTACAGAGCAGGAAATGCTCAGAGATCTGGACAATCAAAAGAAATAAAGGCAACAAGAAACGATTGTCACCACCCAAGTCCCTGATGTTCCTGTGTTTTCGTTCTCTTTAGTTCAGGAAGCAAACAATATACATGAGAAATGCACAAAGAAGCTTAACATGAGTCATCAAAGCTATGAAACTCTTCTCAGTTGCTTTCATATAAAATATTGGTAATTACTAAATCAAATTATCAGGCAGCAAGATTAAAACCACAAAGGGTATTTTTTCATACAGCACATATGAAGTGGATATCAACATTCTCAAATGGGTTCTTAACACAGACAGATAAATCATGAAACAAAAAATCCACAAAGACTAATTAAATACAGATATATAGTCTCTAGCTCAGGAAGCTCCTGAATTCCAGATTACTTTATAAGAAGCTCTTACCATATGCTTGCCTTTTGCCTAGAATTTTTCCCAACTACCTGCTACTTGCCAGTGTCAGAAAAAAGATCTTGCACCTCTGCTCTAACCCAGATTTTCCTTTCACCCTGTGTAATAGTAATTATTTTATAAATATAAAATCTTAGCTTGAAAACAGAATGGCAAATATAACATTATGATCTAAATGCTGAATAAGAAAAAAATGGTTTTGAAGCCATAAATATGAATTCATTACACTCAAATGCATTAGTTCAATTCCTAAGTCAGTGCTTTCTAACTGTAGGATATTTTACGGTGCCTGTTTCTCCTCTGGAATGGCTTTATGGTGACTTGGCAATTTACAAATGCAGATGAAGTTAAATGTTTCGTATTAGACTCCTGTGCCAATGTACTTCCTACATTATGTAGGAACTACATTAGTTACTACGTAATTAACACAACTGCACCACGGCACCTTTTCTAAGGATGATCACATTTCAGTTGAATAATACAATGCACAGACATTTATTGTGCTTTTTTCGCCTCAAAAAACCAACAACATAAATAAAAACAAACCCAGGAAAGGCTATTACCTCTGCCCATGTTATCTCAGTTTGATTAAGTGCCAGAATCCTCAATTTTGAAAATACACCGGACACAGAAGATGGTGTAGACGGAAATTTCATTTTGTTTTCACTGTGTAAAAAAGAAGAGTTATTAGCATAATGAATAACTGCATTTATTTAAGTGACCAATTTGGAATTATGCATTAAAGACAAAAACAATTTACACAAAAAATTTCAAGTGACTGCTGAGGTGTCATATATTTCAAAATATTATAAAATATCCTTTTAGTTACATTCAAATGTACTCTTTCCTCACTGAGTTTCCTACTTCATGAATGCACAGTTATTCACCTGTGGCCTCCTTCCTCCCTTCCCCTCCCCTAAGCTTTGAATATGAAGAGAATGATTTTCATTAATATTAAATGAAACAAAGTCAGATTTTGGGCTTAAACTCCTTAGTGTCGATCAAAAATAAAGAGTCTACACGACTTGACTACCCAGATTCCAGTAAAACAAAAGGATGTAAAATCCACTTTCAGCAGCAAAATGTCACTATAAAATAGTTAAAAGATTCTCAGATCTGTAGTCTTTAAATTAGTTTTCATCACTCATCCCTAAACAATTTTTTTTCTTTCTTTCTTTCCTAAGGTCTGATCTATCTGCATATTATCGTAAAAATCTCTCAGTGTAGTTATACCTACATATTTATGGGTTAAATTTCCATATTTAAAGAAGTTCTCAGAGAGCTGGTGGATGCCTAATTGCTTTTATTCCTCTTCCAACCCTCCTTGCACAAGAAATGCAGTAACAGAGTTGGCTACTAATGCCTTTCTTTTTTAAAGTAAACAGAAGGTCAAAACAATGAAAACCAAATTCAGACTACTTCTGTTCGCAGTCACGAGTATCAGATTCCAGCATCAATCCCATTGTGCTTTTTAATTTTATCACAAATAACTTCTGAAAACCCTTCAGTCCAGACTACACTTCTCAACAATGAAAAACTGAAAACTCAATCATTCTAGGTCAATTAAAATAAATTCTCTGTACTCTCATACATGCTGATAATAGGTAATGACAACATACGCTCTAGGCAAAGTTACATTTACAAATAGCACCCAGGTTGCAAACAGCTGTTCAGTGCTAAATATTGAAGAAAATGGAACATCTACAAGTATTTAAAAAATACATTGTTGTCACATCAACTGTAAGAACAAATACAAAAGCTGGGGGTCACTGCTTTTATTAAATTAACTTGCTTTATATTTCAATTTATTTTACATCACTTTCAATTGTTGTACAGTACAATGTGACTATAATGAAGACTGTGGAAGCTGCTAATCTCAACACAGTTCTTCAAGACTCTAAAAAAAGCCCCCAACAGTTGGATTTTGGCTTTCTGCCCTCAGTCCTATTGCCCTGCTGCCATCTTCAATGACCAGTATGACCTCCAAAACAGCTGAACAACTCTGCTGAAAGAGCCAGCATTCAAAGTGCTAATCCTGACAACAGAACAAACTTCCTAAAGTTGCAACTATAACATTAACCTCTTAAAATTAGTGGTTTAGGCTGCTATCTATTTGCAAAGTTTAATCCACGGTGTTAGTTCACACCAGCTACAGTGTACAGGTGTGCACTAGACATGTTCTTTATGTTGAAATACTGTTTTTAATTCTTTCTTGTTTCAATGGAACTGCAGCTTTATTTAACAACATCCTCCCTCCTTTTCCAACGTCATCACTATACAAGAGATTTTCCCCCAGATCTGTCACCGTGACTCACAATTCTTAACAGCAACATCTCAGGAGAGGAACAGAATGGAGCTTGGGATACTTAAGGTCTGGTTAAAGCATTATGGTTATTTTAGTTTGGTGTCAAGACATTGTCAGTCTTTAAGAATTAAGCATAATTCTTAAACAAAAGTGGGTCTCCTAAATAAAGACTTGCCTGGGCAGTAGGAATATATCAACAATAATGAAAACCAGAGAAAAAGTCTTAAGGCACCTGGAATGATTTTGAAAGAAAAGAAAATATATTTACTTAACAGTTTTTCTATGTAGAAAAGTTTTCTGAGGTCATGAGAAAAACCCAAGCAGGTTTGCAAACCCAGAAGGCAAACAGATAGCTACTGGTAAACATAACTAAAAAATGCTGAGATTTTTAAGCGATAAGGATGTGTTACTACTGCTTTCACAGACGGGCTGCAAGCTCCGACAGCAAAGCTGCCTCAAGGTCTTGGCTTCTTCTGAGGGGTCCGTGTGCCAGCGGAATCCCCACACCCTGCTGGTGCCATGCAGTCCCTGCTCACCAGTACCCAGAGTCTGATCTGCTGCAGAGGCACACAGCAAAATTGGCTACATCTGCTCTGAAGCTGGCCTGCCTGCTGCAAACATGCAGCGTGGATGCACACACGTGCAGTCAGTTTTGCCTTGGGGCAAACTAAGCTTTAAAATGGAGTTAATTCTCTTAGAAGTCAGAGGGCAACTTACAACACTGTAAACTACATTTCCCTGTTTCCTTATTTCTATAAAAGCACTCCAAGGAATTTTTTTTACCTTTGGTCAATCTGCTTAAAAAAAGTCTCCAGCACCCTGTAAAAATCTGCAATGCATTTTAATCCAGCCTCCCCAGCCAGCAAACCATTTGCATAAAAATAATGAAATCTGTTATGTAGACACACATTGACAAATGCCTAAATTCCTGTAAATGTTTAATGCCTGAAATTTGTACTCTGTTTTTCAAACTGTGGGTTTGTTTTTTTTATTTTTACAAAACTCCAGTCAACATCCATCTGTCGCAAGCACTACTCCAGAATTTAGTTTTATGTAGATACAAAGCTCCAATAGTTTTAATCCTTCCTTAAAAAGAGGTGTCTGAAAAATGCAGCACACACGAGCTGTTTAAATAAAGATTTTTTTAAAAAGAAAGCATTAAAAAAGTTAGCTCCCATTAAAATGAGTTTTGAGGCATCCAGCTACCTTTAGAAAACTGACTCAGTATCTAAAAAAGCCTCTTTTTTTTTGCCCCTACCTCAAAGGAACAGAAACCCAAATATGAATGTTTATACCTGATATTAAGTGTTTCCAGATTTTGAATTTGAGAAGCAATAGCTGCTACTGTCTCCCAAGATGATATCAGATTTTTTGACAGATTTATATGCCTGATATCTGAAATTTCACGTTAAGAAAAATAAGCATATCTCAAGTCCGAACTTCATTTTTCAGAATTTAGAATTAGGGTTTGGTTTTGAACCAAACAAAGAGAATTAGATTACATTATTTGGGCTAAGAGATACTACTGTTCAGTCATAGCAAATTTAATTTTGATTTGTAGTACAGAAATGGCTTATAGTTTTATAAAAGGTCTTAACTTCACAAACCCTTAAACGGATTAATTTCTGTATTGGTAGGAACTCTTATTTGTTCATTTATAGGTAACGCCTGCTTTGTATCTCCATAACATCACTACAACTTGCACTATATTGAACACGTTATTTATTATATATTGGAAATCTCTGGTGCCTACAGAACATACCAGATGTATTTTTATGGGGTTACCTATTCTAGAGTCAACTTTAAAAACTCACTGCTGGAGCCCTCTGAAATTGCAGTCACAGTAGCAACCTATGACAATATTTCTATTTTTATCCACAATTTGCATTCCCTCTCAAAAATTGCAGACATCTACTTTTTAGCTCTGTAAATAGTGCATTAAACTTCTAGATATAAACTGCAGTCTTAAACAGCTTTTAAAATAAAAGGATACGAATATCATTCACTGAAGTGAACACTTGGAAGGCTACAATATGTAGTTTATTAGCTGCATCACGCAATATAGCATAAAAGGATACTGGTACATGTTCTGCTGATTTCCTCCTCCTGCCCAGCACGGCTCACTGCGCACTCACGCACCGAGATATCCACCAGCTGGTTCAGTCGGCTAAACGAGAAAGCACATTCTGTTCAGCAATCTTCAAACAGAAATAGTTGTAACAACCAGATATTTATGTAACATACCTAAATAATACCCTCTTCAGACAAATCACCTTCAGAATTAGCAGCCTGCAGATGGCTACATCGCAGTGTCGCTCTTGCTCAAACCCAGACATTTCTCCTCTATTTTTTGCCTTTATACATTGCTGCTACAAAACAGGTCTGGCTGAACCACAACTTCCACCCTCCATCAAAAAACATAAGCAACTCTCATCCAACTGAAAGAGTGATGAAACAGACAAAATAAAGTTCTGTAAATTGGAACTTAATTAGAGGTTCCAAGTTAAAACAGGTTTCTTGTTATACTTTTTGCGAGAAGTTCCAAGTTACTTGGTCATTCTTTGTATGACTTTTCAAAAAAGACAGAGTATTTTTGACTGCTTAGTATGGTCTGGGAGACAAAGGGAGAATAGCTGTGGAATATGAGCTCAGGAGGAGACTGACACCTACTGAACTGATACGGCTCTACTGCTGGTGGCCATTAAAACTCCAATCTGTTACACATCATTAAAGGCTAAGGGACTCAGGTCTTTTTAGTCTGGAGAAGAGAAGCCTGAGAGGGGATCAGATCAATGCCTACAAATATGTAAAGGGTGGGTGTCAGGAGGATGAGGCCAGTCTTTTTTCAGTGGTGCCCAGTGGGAGGTCAAGAGGAAATGGGCACAAACTTGTATGTAGGAAGTTCCATCTAAGCATGAGAAGAAACTTCTTAACTTTGAGGATGGCAGAGTCCTGGAACAAGTTGCCCAGAGAGGTGGTGGAGTCTCTGTCTCTGGAGACATTCCTGGACATGTTCCTGTGCAACCTGCTCTAGGTGGACCTGCTCTGGCAGGGGGGTTGGACTAGATGATCTCCAGAGGTCCCTTCCAACCCCATATTATTCTGTGATTCTGCATTCATTAAGTTTCTTTCTGTCCTTCCTTCTTACTCTTCCTGATAAGTGAACATGAGATAAACTGACTGAAAGACTTCTTCACTAGAAGTACAGTGATGTTCTGCTTTCCTTCTCTTAGATGCAAAGTCACTACTGATATGAGTAAATAAAGATGAAATACTGTACAATACTAAGAAAAGATTAAAATATATCTCTTTAAAAAGGACTGTGCACACATATAATGATTGCCAATATCCTGACAATTTATCTCACTCATTCCTTCCCAAATACCATCACCTCCTACTTCATGAAATCAAAATGAAGATTGTGAGCACATGATCTCAGTTCCTATCCATAAACCAGCTGTATTATGAAGTCACAACAGGGAGACTTCTTGCCTATTCCACCGCAGTGCAGTTTGGCTTACTTGGAGAGATATGGCAATATGATACACAAGGCAGACAGCTTCCTTCCCTTACAGTTGAACTACTACTTGACTACTCAAGCACTAGGAGTGTTTCTTAGATTTTCATATGTTACACTTGCCTTTGTTGTTCTGCAATAGAATCCATGCCAACAAATTCCACAGTCTTCTTTCCAAAGACTAATGTATTCTCTGTACCATGTTGAACGTCTTGCTCATCATTCAATCCATATCGATTCTTTACTGCAGTAAGAAAATCTACTCCAAAATTTGCCTTGTTTGGCCGGATAAACGATCCTCCTTTAGGATGCCTAGAACAGAACAGACAGGAAAAGGTAAAACATGAAAAATTATTGTAAGAATGACTAGTCTCAAATGTAATAATTATTTTTTTTTTTTAAATACTGGGAATCAAAGCAGTCAAAAGGCAATTCTACAGGTGGATTTCAGACATCATTGCTCCCTATCAGTGAGACCTGGTAAGACCTGCAAAGTATCTCTGACAGTGTTTGACCAACAAGTTCACATTGTGATGTGCTACGAGGACTTAAGTGCCAGACCTCCAAATGTACTTACACATCAAAATCACAACATCAGTACAATTATCAGAAATAACAGATCTGTTGTTCCCAAACTCATTATGAACTCAGTTCTTCCAGAAAATTAAGTTTCTGCCTATGGATAGATGTAAAGTTACCTAAATTACTCAATTAAAATGTCGGAACACTTTCTACAGCCTAAAACACATAAGAATACTCTGACTAGTCATTGCCTTATTATATTTGACCAGAATAATTCACATGTAATCCTAAAAGAATGCAGCCTTGTCCTCCCATCCACACAAATGACACAAGATGCAAACTGTACCACTTGGAACCCTAATACAAACTCAACCTTTTAAAGATTCTGATACTAACCCAGTAACAGTTTTGAAACTGAATATTCAACAGACTTCTCCAGCTAATGCACATCCTACAAAGTTTCTTAGTTCTTCTTGAGCACTGGAAAAGCTTTA
Organism: Thinocorus orbignyianus; assembly: GCA_013400375.1. Lineage (NCBI taxonomy): Eukaryota > Metazoa > Chordata > Aves > Ciconiiformes > Thinocoridae > Thinocorus > Thinocorus orbignyianus. The sequence goes on from VXBW01008502.1 coordinate 1,224,527, forward strand.
TTGCATGGCAGTTTCTTACCATGCAATCGCTTTGACAATTTCTATCAGAGTTAGCAAGGAAATACCCTCTGTAGGAAGAACTGGCAGAGACAAGTTGTGGGAATGGCATTACAGAGCGGATGGAGGATCTGACAGGAGGATGAGCCAGAAAACAGCAGGAAGAAAATTGGTAGTTATGATTACCTATCTGCCTTCCAGCTGAGAAGAGTACAGACTTTGGTTGGAAGGTACCCAGGAGGAAGAAATCACTCATGTAAATAAAACTCCTCTTTTCAAAACAGCATGTAAACATCAAGGGGCTAATCAGCAAACCATAATACAAACCACTAATGCTACAGACTTCAAAATTCTCTCAGAAAAATGGTAACTAGAGAGCCTGAGTTCTACTACCCATTACAAGTAGATGGAATAGCTTGGGCACCACAGTCATATTTTTATTTAAAAATCAATACTGAAAATTGCCTGTGTCAGTTGCATTCATTAACATTTCTAATACTTATTCACATGCTAGGTGTTACTTACTTTAAAAATAAGTCTAAAACTCAGTTTAGAGCACAATGCTTATAAAAAGGAATACTCTTAGAGAATGTAAATCCAGTGTGTACTTTCACGTTCAATAAGCATTTTCAATTATCCACACTTTTAATCCAGTAACCTTAAGTCTTTTCTTCTGTTCCCCTGAAGTTCTTCATAGCTTGCAAACATTTGGCTTATTTAAATGTTAAACTTCCTCAAATGTAAAAATTATATGACTTTTTTAACACCACTTCTTAAAGAAGCAAATGACATTTTCACTATCTTAGCTGTAACATCTCTTACCCATGAAGCGTAACACTTTTGCATTTGATTAAGTGAAACAACTTCATAGATGGCAGATAGTGCAGGATTCTACTCGGGGCTCTGTAAGGAAGACTCTTGTTTATCTGTAATTCACCTTAGGTCCTGCTGTATGTTTACTCTGATATTTCCCTGTCACCTTGATTCTCTCCATTTTGTCATCGCCATCCCTCTGCACTTGAGTTCTGCTACTTTTCCTCCTCTGCCCTCCCCAAACCTCTTGCCAGAGCTAATCCAGACCCCCACATCTGCATCCCTCCTGTCATGCCATTTATCCCTGGCATAGCCAAGCCCTTTGAGTCTCTCCATTGCCACATTTGTTCCTAAGCCCATTTCTGTCCTCACTGCTCACCATTTCTATTGGCATCTCCTTTCTTATTGTCTTTGCAGGAGGCAGTTCTATCCCTAGGAAAAAATGCAAAGGAAACTAGCTCCTTGTCCCTTGTCATTTGAAGCTACAGGAAAAGCATGGTGCTTTTCCCTCTCAAGACAATTCTATTTTTTATTTTGACCATAGCAAGATCACAGGGTTTCTCCCTCCTGTTCCTATGACTTCCAAGCACTATGCACGCTAGCTCACCTTACGTATACCCAAATCCATTCCACAGCCCAAGTCTGTTTTGCAGTTCCATTCTATTAATTTGATCTACTTTTTCAAGAACCGTCACAGAGAAGGACAGGAAAAGGAGACTGCAATAGGAACCTATTTTCAGGCAAAATGATGGTGTGTTCAAGGACAGAGGGCACTTACCTGTAACTCGTTTTCCCTAAAATACACTGCCTGTATTAATTTTCACACTAGGGAATATGAACCGTGCAGTCCACATGTACATATTGAACAATAATGCATGCACCGGGACTCATGATAAAGCACACCTATAAGCAACCAGTCATCATAACTGGGAGCTAAACAGATAAACCCTTATCCAGAGTCATCCAGCATGCGCACCACGAGATGGAAGAAACTGCAGATTACTGATCAACGGGACTGAAGCTGAACATGTAGCAGTGCAAGAACAGGGATTTTGCTCCAATGTGTGTAAAATGCCTTGCAGCCAGGACAATGCACTGTGCAGAAATGAAGTGGTAGAAGACGTGCCCCAATTTCCTTAAGAAAATATGAAATACGCCCAAGTGGGTCTCTAAGAACCAGCTGGCTCTGATTAACACTGACACTTCTTACCAACTTTTAAAACAGACCCCAATCTCAGAAGCCAGCTTGCAGCACACCTCCTATTCATGACTTGGTAGCCTGAAGCAATACAGCCCATCTGCCAGCATGCTCAGGGCTCTGAAAGGTATTGATTAAAATTTAGATTACCCATCAGCTTCCACTGGTTAACCATTTCCCTCAATAAAGAGGAAATTCAGTATCATTCTTGTTTGCTAATATAAAACAAAGTGGTGTATTGTTCATCATTACAGGTACACGATGGCTCTTCATATGCTAAAGAAATGTCACACACGTACACTTCTTGGTACCTGAAGAATAACACAGTAGTGCATAAACTATCTTCTGCCAAAAGTTACACACCTTAGCGGTCTGACTGCAAGCCAAGGAAAGAAGATCTCAGCTGTATCAGCCTAGATAGTCAAGGTGGATGGAAGGACTTTTTTTGCTCAGAACTGTTTGTAGTGATTATCATGATGGCTGGGGTACATACACTCTTAAAAAGCTCTTAAGCAAAGCTCTTAAGGTGTCATAAACCATAGCAGGTTGAATCCATGCATGTCTTTTCTAGACAGGCTCTGAACAGATCCCTTCCTTTTAAGGGAAGGTGCTCAACAGACCAGACCTCTTTTAGAAGAATCTACACACTGCAGTAAAGAAAACCCTTCACGTTTTAGAACGGTCTGTGGCAGCTGTGGCATCACTTGTAGGTGACACCTAACACTAATCTGTGATGGTGTATCAAGTTCCTGACTGCATAGCAGAAGCTTTGCAAACATCAGCAAGTACTTGAAGTTCTTGCAAGTTTACCTAAGCCAAACAGACATGACAGCTGAGCCTGAGCTTTCACAAAACAAGGAAAGACAGACAGACATCTGCAGTCCCAGATGCTATCTTAAAGTTTTGCTGGTGCACATGACATGTTTGAATAGTGGTTAGGGACAGAGTTTTGTTTCCACATGGTTCTATTGACAGCAGAAAGCAGAAGTCTCCGATGGGTACAGCAATACAATCAAAACTTCCTCACCAAGACCTTTCTGAGGCTAAAAGGAATCTTTAGCATTTCCTCTTTGCTAAACAGCAATCACTTTTTCCTTACAGACACTTAAATGATATTGACATCTTCCTGTAATTGAAGAGTTTGTTTGTGCTCTAAGTAGATATTTCTGGAAGTGAATCTGTCATTCTTGAGGGAGAGAGAGTATAATTTAATATAAACATGCCTTCTTTTGGGCAGGAACATAAGTTTCATGCAAACAGTAACATCTGATTGGTCATGTTGCTGTCTGTAAATTTAAAAACATGTCCATATGCAACCTTTAAAACTCACTGAAGAAGCAAAATCTAGAAACATGCAATGCCCTTGCCAGGATAACTTGGTATTTCAGGACTATGCAAATATACAGAAGTCCAAGTTCCTACCAGAAGAAAACTTACTAAAACAACGAGGAGGAAAAAGGTCACAAAGATCTGAGAAGCAATTGCAATTCTGCCAGGCAGAAAACATCACAGAAACAGCTTTATTATACTTCCCTCCACTTCTCTGGCTTCCCGTGAAAGTCAAACCCAGTGAAATAGATTACAATTTAATACGGTCAATAGTTCTAGTAATAGTATCTGCTGAAATACCAGGATTCCTCTGAAAGTGATCTGGGAAGAACAGAACATATTCCTTAGTGGGAGCAGGATGTGTTACTTTCAATTATGACTCAAAGTACTCTAAAACTGTGAAATAGCAGAATATAGCTCCCCAATCTTGTGAGGTAAGCAGAGAAGTACAGTCACCCACTGCTGAGAAATCCACACATCTCCCCAGGCAAAATGGCAAGGAGAAAACCAGCTGCTAAACGGCAATGCCTATGTAAACTGTATGTGTGAATGGAATACCCAAAACTGACCCAGAGGAGGGCTAAGGAGGAAGATGACTCTTCCGTCAAGATTAAAAAGGGCAGGATTCTATTTGACAGGAAGCATAAAAGAAGTTTGAACATCTGTAACTGTGGGGAGACAGAAGAGGGTATCAGAGCAGCTGTAAAACCCTGGTTTGATGCCATCACAAGTCAATCCACCTGCAGCAGACGTCTGCCCAGGCCAGACAAATCTGCCTCCTGGTCTGATGTTGAGGGGAGACAGCGCCCAGCAAGGACAGGCATCGTGGGGAGCAATGTACACCCCACTCGTGTGATCTCAGGGGTGCTTTCTACCAGCATGCACGTTAATAGCTGGAGGAAGTAGCACAGGGACACAGAATTTGAACCACCCACACCTCCCACTTGCATTCCCAGGGGAGGCGTGTGTCCTTGTAAACTGCATCTCCCAGGGGAGCATGTGCATGTAACTATGTGAATGGGTTTGTGGGACAAGCACTTCTTTGAAATCATCCTTGTGTTTCAAAAGCTGTACTTAAATTTTGACACTTTTAAAGTTTTATCACTCCTCATCTCTCTTAAAGAACTGTAGAGCAGAGTTCATTTTAATTACACGACACGCTACTGCAACTGGCAACTAAAATAGCTTCCTCTGTTATCAGAAACAAGACTTTACCATCAGGAAAAGAAATTTCACAAAAATGCCACTAGAGTATGCATTGCCGTTTGCAGCTAATTCAGAGTTGCACAGGTGGGATTTTTTTTCCCCTTTATTTGGTCTTCTCAATAACAGATTTTGGTTTATTATCTCATTTTCTGATAGTGAGGTAGGGCTTCTACCTTACACAAATGTAGAAGTTAGGAAGACACAGACTAAGAATTCTGATTTGCCCTACTGAAATATTATCTACTCCTTTCCTGGTTTTGCCTGTCGGGCTACAGGTAAAGGATAGTATTTCTGAAAATATTTCAAAATAGCTACTTTTTACTTTTGAATCATTTAATAGATAAATCCTTCTGATTTAGTCAAAGAACAAATGGCTCTACTTGCTGGTTTGAGAATGACTTTGATCTGAACCAATAATGAAGTATCTTCTTTAACAAGCCCTAACTGCTGTCAGGTCTCAAAATAAATACAGCAGCCTCCTTTGCTACATCAAGGAATTCCATTTATCTCCAGAAGACCTTTTGGCAGCAACAAAACTAGATCTACTTTCTCCACAATATAGAAATAATAATTTTTATCTCTTTTTTCTGTTTTCCCCCCTTCCATGTGACATTTTACAGCAACTGTTCTAAATCCCTGAATCATGACTAGCCAAAGCTAGTGAGACTCTGGAATACTGTCACAATGTACTTTTGTTACTCTTTCACACTTCTCCAGTCATCGGCTATTAGCCAATGTCAGAGGCAGAAAACCAAGCAAGACACGTCTTTGGACTGACTTCATCCAGCTATTCTTACAGCTTTCACTTACATGCAAGTTAAAAAAGATTATTTGCTCATCCTCTCATTGATAGCTTTAACTTTCTCAAGATAATTAATGAGGGATTAATTTCAGAGAAAAGTCTCCTTACATTTTCCAACAAACCAAAGCAAAAAAACATGCAAAAGCAAAACCACAGACAACTAATTTATTTTCTTGGCTTGTCACTTTCTTTCATGTTTTCAAAAGACTTCTATTAATTCTGAGTGCCCACTGCCACAAGATTTGATTTATATTAGATTCATTTCACTTGAATGAGCACTTGAACAGTTAGGAACAAACTGTAATCAAACTGCCCTTCTACAGTTATTACCAGCCTTGGAAAGTGGGAGGTGGAAAAAGACCTAGAAATCTCCCCATTTCCTCTCATTAACATAAGACTGGCTGTGATCCAGCAGTCAAAACAAACATCCATGTAATGCCACATCCTTCCTCCAAAAGCTGCCAACACAAAATGGTTGGGAAAAATATGACAACAGGGCAAGCGTTTTAATGATAAAGTCACAAAATATTCTTTCATCCTTCACCACTCCAGTGCTCAGGAACTTACTGAGCTAGCAGCCTGTAGTATTCAGAAGCCATGGATGACTTTTATTCTATGAATTCATCTGGTTATTTTTTTAAGTCACAAACTTTTAGCTGCTGTGGTGTCCTTTGACATGGAAATCAACAGTTTGCTGCTGTTAGCATCAAACCTAGAGTCCTGTATCCCCCAATTTCAAACATGTTAAAGGTTTAAACTTAAATGTAATGCATGTTATACTTTAAAAAAATGCACACAGCTACACTGTGAATGACACACCAGACTGTGAATTAACTCACCTGCATTTAAAATACTGTGTTCCTTCATAGGTACCATCATGCTTTCCTCTCTGAGGGTTATCCCATTCCACACCAAGCCAAATTCCTGAAAAATACAGTAGATAGATTTTCAAATTTATGGCATCATAGCCATACAAAATCATGGTTGGAAAGAACCTCTGAAGTTCATCTAGACTAACCTTCTTTCTCAAAGCAGATTATCATCAGCACTAAAAGATCAGCCAGGTAAGTCTTTACCTAACCAGATCTTGAAAATCTCAAAGAGGAGAAAGATTCCAATTTATCTGGGCAGCCTACTCTATACTGCATTACTTCTGCAGAGAAAAAGATTTCCCTGCTATCCAATTTGCATATTTCTAGCCAGAGCTTGTAGCCATTTTCCCTTGTTATACAATCTGATACTAGAAAGAACAATTTGGGTGTGTCACCTTTGTAACCATCTGTCAAACAGCTGCAGGCAGCTATTTAATAATTTGATCTTCTCTTCACCACAGTAACCAAAAGCCCAGATCCCTCAACCTCTTGTCATAACACATGAATGTGGGTCTATTGCCCTTGATTACCTTGGCAGCCCTCCACTGGATCCTCTGGAGTTTATCCACATCCCTCTTGAATTTTATCTGGTTTGGGACCATCCTGTTATTCCAAGTGCAACCTTATCAAGAACCCCTGTACCCAGGGGAGGACAACAGGATCCTTTGATTTGTTTGCCATGTTCATGGCTGTAAGGTAACGCAGTATGTGCTGCACTGGGTTGTGACAAGAGCTCACCACTGGCTCATATTCATGACAATATCCACTCCAACTCCCAAGTCCTTTACAACAGACCTTGTGGGTAGTTACTGCTTCCTGCTCTGTACGGATACGTGGGTTTATCTCTCACTACGGGTGGAAATGTATCCCTCTAGAATCTCTTAGCCCCAAACCTGAAGTTCATAAAGCTTGCTCTGGGTTGCAATTCTACCGTCTGTGACATCAGGGAGGTGAGGGTGAATGCTGTTCATTTTCTGAGACACTGATGATTATGTTAAACAATACAGACCCCAGCACTTATTTCTGTAGCGCTCATGCATTCATTACCAGATATCAAGTACTTACCCACTTGACAGACCTGTGGACTTTCAAAGCACTTAACAGTCCATTCATCCAGCTTGTATTTCTCCAGCTTCCAAATAACACTGTTAAAAGACTTACTAAAGTCTATGAATATTACATTCCCCATTCTCCCCTTATCCATGTTTCCAGTCATATCATCGCAGAAGGTAAATCAGGTTTGCCAAGCAAAACTTGTTCTTTACAAGGATCAGGTGTTCCAAACTACCATCTTGTCCTTCATAGGCTTGGAAATGGACTCCAAGGGAACATGCTACGCAATCCTTCCAGGAATCAAACTGAGCTTAATGAGTCTACAGTTCCCTGGTATCCTTCTTGCCTCTTCTCCAACTGTATGCAAGTCTAGTCTCCTTCTAGGCATCACCAATCTCCACACTCTGCCACCATAATTTTTCAAAGACGATATACAGTGTTCTCGCTATATGTAATCAGATTGATCTTTCAGCAAGCCAGGCTGAGTCTTATTTGTCCCAATGAATTTGAATATGTTACCAAAGGTGCCCCTAGTCTGCTGATCTGCTGCTGCTGCCTGTCTCTCTCCTTCCCAGACTATGCTGGTACACAGGGATCAGGCTGTTTGTGAAAATGAATGGAAAAAGGAAAGCACTAAGATCTTTCCGCTGTAAGAAAAAGTGTAACCAATTTCATAGAATCATAGAATGGTTAGAGTTGGAAAGGACCTTAAAGATCA